>JAPPVO010000003.1:104602669-105196325 GCA_030407325.1 Camellia japonica
GAAAGATGAAAAAGGAAAAACGGAAAAGAGAAAAAAAAAAAAAAAAATTACTGTGCCTACAGGGAATATCAAAACCTAAGCTCCTCTAATCCATTGGTCAATTGGGGTTACAAAATAGTAAATAAAATCACTTCTGTTTTTTATATGTTAACATGATGAATTGGGATCTTTTACTAGAAAGCAATGCAGTCTATTTTTAAACTTCAGACTAGCAAAAATGGCTAAATTTATCTCAAACATTGCTCTATGACATAAATAAAGTTGGGAGAATAAGTCAAATATATGTGTAGGTTGGGAAGTAGGCTTCTGTTTGTAGTGATTTTAACCACATTTGAAAAGCGAGCTTTATTTTTGGACACTAACTTTTGGTTCCCATCCTCTCTGCTAACTAGATCAGTTTGTAGATGCCTCCATCTGAAGATAGCAACTAGTATATAAGAACCGCTTTATATAGACCCATTGCTAAATCAACTCAAGTACCTATTGTCCCAACTAAGAATAGTTCAAAAAATTGGTAAGTAATTGATTCAATTTAGATATCAGTCCTAACACAGAGTATGGTGGCTTTATGATCAGGTGGGATATGACCATGCACAAGTGATGGCAGATTCTTCAAAACTTGGTTATATACAAAAATTAAAAAATTAAAATAAACAAAAAAATTCATTCATTATACAGGTCACATAAATTTTTCTTATGTTGATGCAACAACACATTTGCATGCCTTAGCAACCATAGTCCCTAATATACTTGTTTATTTGGTCATAAATAGTGAAGGGTCATTTCAGTCATCTCCTACTTCTTTTTCTTTATTTATTAATTTTTATGACAAGGAATGTCCCCAAGGTAGGGCCACATTGGACTCACATTTGCAAAGTAAATCTGGATACCTGCAATCACCTACAAACCCCAAGTATTGGTTAAGCCAAGGAGACCCTAGCGAGAGTTGAACCCATGATGTCTAGGTTTACAGTTCATTCTAGGGTCCAACCCTTTTGCTGGTAGGCTACATGTGTAGGTTATCCATCTCCTATTTGGTTTCTAGACATTCTCAATTGTGATGGTCTTGATTTTTCAAGTGAAGTTTACATCATCATACTTTGGTTTTATAAATATCTTTGAGGGGGTGTGGTCTTTTTATTTCCAATTTATCTAGAGTCCTCTTTGCTAGTGGACTCATTCACTTGGTGGCAGAAACAAATCTCAAGTATATGATCTATAAGAGCTATCTTCATAACCTGGAGGTGCCTCTGCTTCCTTGCTGCTGTTTGGTTGCTCTGTTACATTGCTGCAGTTTGATCTTCTTTCCTACTGTCTGCTGGGTTTTGTTGGTTGTTTTGATTGGTAGCTCACCAATCTTTGTAATACTTGTTGTTTTTTATCATCAATAAAACTCTTTTCTGCCGTTCAAAAAAAAAAAAAAAAAAGAGCTATCTTCATAACATTGATGTACATTGGTAGTATTCTTTTGTCTATTTGTTGATAGTAGATTAAAAGGTTTATTATATTTGCTTCATAACACTGGTGGTTGATATCATGTAATTATTATTTCAATTGATTTTCATATTGTTTCATCACTATCTCAGAAAGAATTGATTGATCCAGCATTAAAAGGCACACTAAATGTTCTTGGATCATGCACCAAAAGCCCAACTGTCAAAAGAGTGGTTTTGACATCGTCTATGGCTGCCGTTGAATGCATTGGTAGGCCTCAAACTCCTAATGAGATAACTGATGAGACTTGGTTTTCCGACCCAGAGTTCTGCAAGGAAAATGAGGTACGTATTTGTGCAATTGTTAATCATGTTCTTTTTCTATTTAGCTTTTACATGTATATGAAGGCTCAATCTTCGACTAGTAAAACCTAGGCTACTTGCTGCCCAATCTGTAGAACCAACAATGGACGATGACCATTTTCTTTTTCCTTTCCTTTACGTTTTATTTTATTTGTATGAATGCTTAAGTTACTATGTTAGTGTAATGTTGTCATCTACACATGAATGAGTATTACTTGCATAAACTTAGTTACTTGTTACTCTCAATAATAATGTTACTTGTTACTCTAAATCTGTTGGGTGGAACCAAATAAAAAGTGTTTGGTTGCCCAAATAGCCTTCTAAAACAAATCAAGTTTTCCCCCAAAAGCCTTCCCAATTTTGAATAATACGGTTTCTAGTGTAATGTGCAAATTGCAATTAGCCCGTTGGGGTAAAAAAAGTCAAAAAGTCACAAAATCAACCAAAAAGTCAAAAGTTCAATCGCAATAGAAAATGGTCATATTATACACATCAATCAATTACTTTTTTTTCCCTCACAATTATCTTTTCAACTAAAAAATCCATTCCCAAACACATTAACTTTTTTCACCTCATAAAAAAAGTCAAAAAGTCAAAAGACCACTAAAAAAAGCCAAGTTCCCAAACGGAGCCATAATATAAACATAGAAATATCATCTACTCGGCCTAGAGAATCTCTCTCTCAAATCTTAGACTGGGTCGGGTACTGGTGCACACAAATTTGAACGATCAATCGCTTAGATACATTTACCAAGTAAGGTTCTAATTGAAGTAAAAGAACTTCATATGGACCTTTATTATAATTATTTAAGATGTTTTGGGTCTTTATTATAGTAATTAAAATTTTAAATTGGTCCAGTCCTTACAGTAATTTCATCGATTATTTGTCACCCCTTCTAGCCGTTAATGTATGCATTGCGTACAATCTTGGTTTATAAGCTATTGATTTGAAGGGAAATATGAAGGGAAAGTGAAATTGATTCATATAAGTTGGAGTCATTGTGATCTAAGAATCTTGCTTCTTGTTATGGAAGCATGAGAAAAACACTCACATTGATAAGCAAAGTTGTCTTAGTCTTACCAGAGTTCTGTAAGCATAGCTATACAGTGGTTTTCAGCCTGGGATTGATGTAGTTCACTTCATCAGTTTACCATATAAAATGCAAGGATAGCCTAGTGAAAGTCATGGATGAAGTACATAAGGTGATTGCTGATCTTCTATTATGTAGGGCCAATTATGAAAGCCTTAATCTCTCAATTTGGAGCATTTTAATCTGTGTTCGGCTAATTAGGGAATAACACCTCATATGACTTAGAGTTGGAAATAAAAAAATAAAAAAACTCTTAAATAGTCATTTGGATTTATAAGATTTGTAAATGGTCTGTACAGCCCAAACCTGCTTCTTACAGATGGGCAAACTTAATGAAGAGGGATTGAAAACTTAAGACACTATACAGAATGCTAAAACCTCAGGTTATCTTTTGATTGTATGGTCCATTGCTCGTAGTTGCACCTGGAAATTTGAACATTGAGATCACTTTTGTCAAGAATTTAAATAATCCTTTTATTTGATATCTTGCTTGACCATATGACCTACGCCAATGAAATTGAAGAAATCCTCTAACCTTTGTTTCTATATAAATTTACTCATTAAACATGTCAGTTTTTGCAGTCTTGTTAATAAAATTTGTAACTTGTACTAAACCTAGCCAGCATTTTTCACCATATTTTAAATAATAATAATAGTAATCCCAGTTGACATGTTTGTATGGCTGTTCATAATTTGCGTTGCTCGCCCATGGCTTTTTTCTGTATTTGCTACCAGCTTTGGTATCATCTTTCAAAAACTCTAGCAGAGGATGCTGCCTGGAAGTTCGCAAAAGAGAAATGTATTGACATGGTTGTAATAAACCCATCAATGGTTATTGGTCCTCTGTTACAACCAACGCTTAATGCAAGTTCTGCTGCTATCTTGGAATTAATAAATGGTGAGTATTTTTTAAATGTTTGAAATGCTTACCATCCTACGTTCTTTGAAATGTTTTTTCCCATTCACTTTGCTTTTCTGTTGTGCAGGTTCACAAACATATCCAAATGTTTCCTACGGATGGATTAATGTTAAAGATGTTGTAAATGCACACATTCAAGCATATGAGATTCCTTCAGCCAGCGGAAGATATTGTTTGGTTGAGAGAGTTGCACACTTCTCTGAAGTTGTGAAAATTCTACATGAGCTTTATCCGTCTTTTCAACTTCCAAAAAAGTAAGCATTTTGTGATTTGTTGTTGACTTTAATTGTACCTTTGTAAAGTAGTAATTGCCTTTGGAATTGGAGCTCTATTTCACAAAAAGGAAAAGGAAAAAAAGCATTGCTAAATCTTCTTCTAGAAATGTTATCCATGTTCTTTATATTTTTACCAATTAAATTCAGACTATTTATCATGTCATAAAATATGGGCATATTAGGACATCCTCAATCGACATATCTATTCTTTTGTCTTTTGCCAGCTTTTTATGTTGACATCTTGTCGGGTTGTAATTGTTTTTATGCTAGTAGATGCAGTTCCATCTACATCTACTAAGTCTTTAATGTGTTTTCACGTGATTCCTTTTTCTTTTTTGGCTACGATGTGATTTACATTTCATGGGACAAATATAATAATATAGTAGATGTGGTGAAACTTTAATGAGAAAGTAATCCTCGAGAGCAGAGTTATTGTGGGTTTCTATCATTTTAAGTGAGGTCATTCAAGCCGAAGACGCTTTGGTGCTCTCAATGATTTTTAAGACATGACGAGCGGCAACAAGACTTGATTAATATTAGCCGTTATTCTCTTCTTTGATTATAACTAGTACATTCGAACAAGTGCTTAATTCTTTCTTCTTTTAGAAGACTTGTCCTTTTCATTTGTTGAAACAAGTTTACTGAATAATGGTAAAATTAAGGTTCTTAGTCAACTCATTTATCAGGTCTAATAGGTTTGTTTTAGCAAGACTAGCCAAAACTTTGTAGAGCTTTCAATCACTTCATTTAAATTAGGAATTTTAAAATGTGGCATGGAGTGTTTTTAGGAGGTAATTGTTCCAAATCATAAGGTTATTGTCATTCTTTACCATTATTTTATTTATTTATTTATTATTATTATTAGATTTTTTTCTTTTATTATTGTCATGTTTCATTGATGTATTTCTATAATATTTGCCAATATTCCTTCGAAATGTCATTTTTCCCGTTCATTTTTACTTCCGATTGAGGAATTTGTCATTTTTCCTGTTCATTTTTAGTTTCACACATGAAACTTCAATTTGGCCAATTTTTTTCTGTTAGAATTGGCTTTTGTTATGAATTATATTTCTAATTAGTTACATCATTGTTTTCTTACCTTTTGTCGATACACTTTACAGGGTTGCGGATGACAAACCATATATTCTACTACACCAAGTATCCAAGGAAAAAGCGAAAACATTGGGCATCAACTTCATTTCCCTCGAGGAGGGCCTCAAGGAAATCGTTGAAAGCTTAACAGAGAAGAAATTCTTTGGGATGTGATCCATTGTAGCTATATGTAAGATTTTGGAAAAACATGTGATGGTGAGCCATAGAGTGTTGACATATTTACTTGTCAATAGAACTAAAATAAAAGAAACAATAAAATAAAAATAAAATGTTGCTGTATTGACTTTTATGATTTTATTTATGTTTGTCATGTGAGTAGCAGTAGGGGAGTTTGCACTCTCCGAATCTCTTACAGTGTATCTTATTTCCATGTATCTTTAATTTCATGTTTTAATAATATTTTCACTTTCCCAATTAAATTTTTCTTTAAAAAAAAAAATGTCTTGTCATGGTGACTTTGTGAATGATTTTTCAAAAAATGGTGGTAAGCAATACTTTGTTGTGGTTGGCTGGTATGACTTTTAGAATTGTCTTGTATTAAATTATGGAAAAATGTTATGGTGTGTACCTTTTTAGGGGTGTATATGTATGCACCCTACTAAAAAATATGTAATTTTATCATCAAATTCGTAATAACAATCACAAAATGCATAATTTCGCTATAAATTGATGTAACAAAATGTCTACAATTTTGTGGTTGATGTTACAAAAGTTTGTAACTTAGTTATGACATTTTTTATTATGCCAATTTGTGATGATATTACATATTTTATAATTGATATTACGAAATTTTGTAATAAAATTTCTTTTTTTTTTTTTTTTTTTATGATAATAGTACATATGTATGCACCCTTAAAGGGGCAACACCATAGGAGAACCCTAAATTATGTTATCAATCCTAAAACTCTAAGTTGAACCTGCTTTAATTATTAAGATTTGAATGGATACTTCATAAGCTTAACATTACCTTATGCAATAAGTATTTAAATTATATTTGGATCTTGAAATTGTAGAGAATTTTTTTTTCCTTTCTTTATTTATTTATTTATTTTTATTTTTTTTCCAAAGTCAAATCAGCTTGCCATAAAAGGGGTGTTTGGTGTGGCTTATTTTCGCCAATTTATAGATTTTAGCTTTGAAGAAGCTATTTTGAACTGTTTAGTTAAAAGTTATTTTAAATAGTTTCTGATCCTAGCAACTTATTTTAATTCAAAAAATCTGATTCTGATAACCTATCCATCCCCTACTTCTAATTATTAGCTTCTGCTGCGGGTATGTTAATTTACAATTATACCCTTAGATTTATTTCTTCTTTTAAAAAAAATAGATAAAGACTCACACGGACTATGGATTATTTTTTATTTGTTTTTATGGAAAATGTGGATTAGTAGTGAATAATAAAAAATAAAAGTTAATTCAATTTATAATTAACAGGGGTAAAAATGACATTTACACATCAAAAAATTATTTCACAACTTATTTACCAAACACTACTCAGTAATTGAAATCTATGATCCAACAACTACACCAAATAGATTAACAACTTCTGATTAAAGTTATAATTTATAATCCATTAAATTATAATCTATAATCTATTTTAATAGCCGCTCCAAACACCTTCCAAAGTTTTAGTTCATTTGCTAAACTTGGCACTATTTGGGGTATACTATATATATATATATATATATTTTGTGATCAGCAAAGAAAAAGAGCTTTATTAATGAAACAAAAGCTATAACATCAGAGGATGAGTGCAAAAAGCATCATAGCGAGCCAAATCAATTCCAACTAGGTTGGCATCAATAAGACCGCCCAATCATATGCTAGCACACCATCAAGAGTTGGTGATGAACCAACCACAAACACTCAAAAACAACCTCACCCAAATAAGAGCTAACCAGACCTAATACAACCCAAAATAGGGCCACAACAAAACTAACACCAAACACACTACAAGAGGACAACAACAAAATCATCTGCAGCAGCCCACACAACCCAACAGCAAACCATAACAGCAGGTCATGGACATCAGCATCAGTCCATACACTATATAAGTACACATTTTTTTTTTAATCTTTTTATCTTTTTTTGAATCACATAATCTCTCTACTTTTATACGCATTTTTTTTATTTATAAAAAGCCAAAAAAATACATTTATTTACATCAACCCAAACAATCCTTATATTTTCAGCCAAAAAAGTGAAGCGGTCAAATCATTAAAAAAGTTGAAAATTAAAAATGCATCAAATAAATAATCTTTTTTAGCATTATTATTATTATTATTTGGAATTTTTTTTAAGATCCATGATATTAAGATTTTATAAAATAAAGGACGCACAATATTTTTATAATAGTTAAGATCCCTCAATATTTTCATAGAAAAAATTCAAATCAGAGAAATTTCACCCCGACTCAGAGAAATTTCAATTTTCACAGAGACAAAATTGAAATTTCTCTGAGTTAGACTTTGAGTCGGGTGAAATTTCTCTAACTAGAATTTTCTTTGTGAAAATGTTGAGAACCCTAGCCAATAAAAAAAAAGTAATTTGACCTCTCCTATTACACAAAATTAAAGAGGAATGCTTCACTATTTTTTTTTTCTTTTCAATAAACTAGTTTTTAACCAACTCAAAGAATATTTAAATTATATTTATGACTCTAATACTTGGTGAGTCATTAATTAAAGTTATAATATGCAACTATTATCATAACAACAAAAATAAATATAATCGAAAGGAAAGAATGTAGGGTATTCAGAAGGTTAACGACTTGATCCATGGGCGGGTCCCATGTAGCACTACAAGAAATATGAGTTTTGACGACGTTTATTAAACGGCACATTTTATATTATTTAACGACGTTTTTAAACGTCGCTTTTGTTTAATTTCAAAGCGGCACCGTTTCAGTAACCAAAGGCATTTGAAAATGCCTTCGAATGCCCTCTCTCTCTCTCTCTCTCTCTCTCTCTCTCTCTTAAATGGGTGAGCTGGTGAATATCAAATATAATACGTTTTGGAAAAATGATTTGGATCCCACAAGGGGCACTTCCACGACCCCCTCTGGCTTGTGATTGGCCAATTTTTTTTTTACTTCTTCTTCTCCTCTAATCACCAACCTCCACATGTGTGTGAGAGTGGTAGGGGTGGTGGGGAGAGGGGGTCTCAATCACTTCCGTACATTTTGTAGCCTTAATCTCTCACTCACTCACTCTCTCTCTCTCTCTCTCTCTCTAAACCGTCTCAACAGATCGAGTCATCTCTCGTTGTAGCCCTAATCGAAGTTCTCTCTCGCGATTTCGATTTCGAAATCTATGTTTTGGCGATTCCCTCTTAATTTCGAAGCTTATTTTGAATCTGAGAATAATTGTTAAAGCCTTTGTAATTATTTTGAATCCTCACGCCTTCAAATCTCGCCTCTCTCAACCCTCTCTAAACCCTTATCATTCTCATAGATTCATCTTTGAGATTCAGAGCGATTTCGATTTCGAAGCTCCATCGCCACCACCGTCTGCACCGGCTCAATTTCTTTGATTTTGATTTCATCTGAATCTGTAATTTCGATTTCGATTTCAAAGCTCCACGGCCACCGCCATCTGCACCAGCGAGGTATCGATTTCTCTTTCTTTCTCTCTCTCAAGCTCTTCCTTCCTATCTCTTTTGATTTGGTTATTGAAATTGAAATTGTAAACAAGAAACTACAAGTTGATTTGTGTCTAAACACATCCTTTTTTTCTTTTCTTCACTCTCTGCTTCGTTGAACTAGACTTAAGTCTTTGCTTCAAGTCCGGATGTGAGAGAGAGAGAGAGAGAGAGAGAGAGAGGAAGAGGAGATCTCCAATCTCTTCACTTTCTCTACCTTCAAATCTTGTGTGTATGTATATTTGGATTTATTTGTGTATATTACATGTTTATTTATATGCCAAGCTCAAGTTGAAGTTCTCAATTTCTTGTTCTCTATTAGATTTCTATTTTTTGCCCCTTTTTCCCCTGGGTTTTGGAGTGAGAAATTTTGGGCAAGTTGTTGTTTTTGTTTTTTTTTTCCCCCTGATTTCTAAGTTGGGTTTTATTTATTTTTATTTTTATTTTTTTGGGTAAAAATTTCATTTTGTGGTTCTTGCAGATCTCTATAGAAGCTAAGGAGCTGTGATCAGCTCTGTCTTATTCATCACTCTACTTTTTCGGGGCAGGTTTTTTATTTTTTATTTTTTTGATTCACAAGATAGGGATTCGTTGCCAAATGACAATTGATGTTGTACCCATTTGGCTGGGCAGAGGCTACTGTAAGTTTTCTGAATGTTTTTTGTATGTTCAACTTGTGTATCAATTACATCAAGACTAGTTTATATAACCTTAATGACTAACCAAAAAGGAAATGCAAGAATAGGACCAAAAAAGGAAATACAGTCATCACAATACAATGCCTAATATATACGAATATATTCTCACACCTCACTCAAACTCAAGGTGTTTTAGCTGAAAACACGGAGAGTTTGTCAAGAAGAAACCAAAAACAAGCAGTGGTGTGAGTCTTGGTGAAGAAGTCAGCAAGCTGTATAGCCGAAGGGAGAAAAGAAAGCGAAATAAAGCCAGACTGTAGGTGTTGACAGATGAAATGACAATCAATCTCAATGTGCTTTGTTCGTTCATGGAAAACAGTGTTGTGGGCAATCTGAATAGCACTTCGGTTGTCACAGTAGAGAGAGGTCAGAGAGGACTGAGGAACACCTAAGTCAGAGAGGAGTTAATGAAGCCAGACAATCTCAGCAGTAGCATGAGCCATAGCACGGTACTCAGTTTCGGCAGTAGAACAGGCAATAATGGTTTGTTTCTTGCTTTTCCAAGAAATCACCAAGAAACAGACAGAAACCAGAAGTGGACTTACGATCAGTCACATCACTAGCCCAATCAACATCAGCATAAGCCACCAAAGCCAAGGAAGAAGTAGAAGACAACAACAAGCCTTGGAAGATAATACCGCGAAGATAGCAAAGAATCCGAACCAAAGTAGCCCAATGCGGAGAGCGGGGAGCAGAAACGAACTGGCTAACCACATGAATAACATAGGCAAGATCAGGGCGAATAACTGTCAGATAGACTAAGCAACCCACAAGCTCGCGATACAAAGTAGGATCATCCAAGGGGACACCATCAGTAGTGTTAAGCTTCACATTAAGCTCAATGGGGGTATCAAAAATCATAGTGTCAGTAAGACGGGCACGGTGAATAACCTCATTAGCATATTTGGCCTGAGACAGAAAGTAGCCCTTGGGAGGAGAAGCAACTTCAATACCAAGAAAATACCGCAATGGTCCCAGATCCTTCATTGCAAAGGTGCAGAAGAGATATTGCTTGACCTCAAAGATAGCAGAAGAGTCAAAGCTAGTGATGATCATATCATTCACATAGAGTAGGAGAGCAACAAAACCAGCCAAGGTATGTCTCAAAAACAAAGCAGAGTCGGAAACAGAAGGATGAAACCCAAGCTCGGTAACAGCAGTCTAAAAGCGATCATACCAAATACGAGGAGATTGCTTTAGACTATACAGAGCACGCCGAATGCGACAAACTTGTCTAGAGGAATGGTAAAGGCCAGGGGGAGGACACATGTAAACCTCCTCAATGAGATGGCCATTAAGAAAAGCATTCTTATCATCCATTTGATAAAGGGGCCAAGAACGAATAGTAGCGATAGAGATCAAAGTACAGACAGTAGTCATCTTGGCAACATGAGCGAATGTCTCTTCATAATCAATACCATACTCCTGTGAGAAACCTTTGGCAACCAGACGAGCTTTGTAGTGCTCAAGAGAACCATCAGAATGAGTCTTGACTTTGTAGACCCATTTGCAACCAACCAGATTCTTACCAGCAAGCAAAGGAACCAACTCCCAAGTACGAGTTTTCTGTAAAGCAGAAAACTCATCCTCCATAGCTTGAACCCAATGAGGATTCTGACAAGCCTCCTTGTAAGACTGAGGTTCTGAAAAAGAGTGAATAACAGAAAAAAAGTACGATAGGAAGCAGAAAAACATGTATTAGACTAACCCAACCTATTTGGAGGACGACGTTCACAAGGAGGATAGCGGTGTGCAACAGGATCAGAGTCGTCAGAAGCAGAAGGAGCAGCAATAGGAGAAGAGACAACTGGTGGTGGGGGAGCCTTGCCACGAGAATAGACCAACAATGGAGGGAAAGAAGCAGCCGAAGGAGAAGAAGGAGCCATAGGTGACGTAGACAGAGAAGTAGAAATGACCTCAAGAGAAACAGTGGTGATATACTCATCTGATGGGACTTCAGAAAGAAATGGGTCAATGTGAACCAAATCCTCTTTGGAAATGGAAGCAGTGAGAGGGAAAAGCTGAAAGTAAGACAGACGTTCGAGAAAGGCAACATGACGGGAGACATAAAGGCGACAAGAGACAGGGTCGTAACAGCAGTAGCCTTTCTGAGTAAGATTGTAGCTCAAAAAAACAAACAAGACAGACTGGGCACTGAGTTTGGTTCGATCCTTACGGCGAAGGAGGACAAAACAGGTGGACCCAAACACACGAAGAAGGGAGTAGTTAGGAATTTGGGAGAACAAAGCTTCATAAGAAGACCGACCAGAAAGAAGAGGAGTAGGCATGCGGTTGAGAAGAAAAGCAACAGTAAGAACTGCCTCCCTCCAGAATGGAGCCGGAACTAAAGCAGAGAGAAAAAGAGACCTAGCTGTCTTAAGGAGATTGCGGTGTTTATGCTCGGCTCGACCATTTTGGGCAGGTGTATCTATGCAGGAAGTTTGATGAATGGTACCCAAATTGGCCAAATACTCACAAAACTCATTTTTAAAATATTCCCCACCCAAGTGAGACCATAACACTTTAATAGTAGACCCAAACTGAGCAGTAATCATAGACTGAAAGTACGGTATATCTGATAAAAATCAAACTTATGAGTCATAAGATAAGCCCAAGTGTAACGGGTGCAATCATTAACAAATGACACATAGTATACAGAACCTCCCTTGGTGAGAACAGGAGAAAGGCCCTAGACATGAGTATGAGCTAAAGAAAATGGTGTAGCAGATATAGAAGTACCGTTACAAAAAGGTAAGGCTGTTATTTTGACAAGTTTACACCCCTGACACTCGGTAAGTTGATTAGGAGAAACTTTACCCAATATACCTGACTGAGCTAAAGACCGTAAGCGGTCAACAGACAAATGCCCTAATCTAGAATGCCATAAATAGAAAGGACTGGACAGAAAATCTAACTGAAAAGAAGAAAAAGGCAGTCGGAGAGGTAATCATAGGCAGATGCAAGCTCTCCACCACATAGAGGTCTCCAACTCTACGGCGAATCCGAATCTGTTGCTTGGACATCAGATCTTGCACAGAACAGATAGAAGAAGAAAATATAGCATCAAAACCAGAGGCATCAAGTTGACTACTAGATAATAAACTGATAGATAACTGAGGAACATATAAGACAGATGGAATAGAGACTGCAAACATAGCAAACGGTAGGACAGACCCAACAGATATAACTGACATACTAGACCCATTAGCAGTATTAACAGTAATAGAAAAGGGAGGGGGAGTACAATTCTGAAGTAAAGAGAGATGAGGAGTCATATGATAATAGGCACCAGAGTCAAAAATCCAGACAGACGAAGAGATACCTGAAAAAGACCTAAGCAAACCTGAATGAAGAGAGGAAACAATGGAGGTAGGCGGAGATGGCTAGGAAGTAGACAATGTATGCTAAAGTTGACTAATCTGAACACTCAAGGAAGCCAAGTCAGGATCAAGAGCTGGAGCAGACGTAGTAGAATCGGCGGAAGCCTGAAGATTACTTGGAGAAGAAGAGCAAAACTAGGTCCGAGATTGCTAATAACACGAGCCAGACAGACATCCCTTCTTGGGACAGTGATACTTCCAATGGCCTCTCTAATGGCAAAAGGCACACTTATCAAAAGCCAAAGACATCATAATAACTAGAAAATTGAGGGTTCCAGTGCAATCAAACAAAGTAGCCATACTAAGAGTTTAAGTGTAATAATCAAAATCTGAGGGGTAAAAAAGAAACTTATTTGGTCCAAATAAGAATAAAACAGAACTGGGTAAGTTTAGAACCAGGTGGGTCAACTTCGAACCATACAAGAGAGAGAGAGAGAGAGAGAGAGAAAGAGAGAGAGAGAGAGAGAGAGGAGTTAAAGTCGACTCTAGAGTAGCTGGCACAGAGCAAAGGATCGAAGTCGAAGCCAATCGAGAGGAACAAGGATAGACAACTCTATGGTCGTGTGAATCGAAGCAAGAGAGAACCAGCGATGACGGCGACTCAACTTCACGAGTCCAATGACAGATCACGAACTAGAGGCTAGGGTTTTTGTGAATGACCCGTAAGGCAGAGAACCAGAGAGACGAACCATGTAACGCCCTCAAAATTAAACCCATTAAATATAAAACAAGGCATGCATTATTAAAAGAAAAACATTATATTATTTAAATCATCAGAGTATTACAAAATAAAACATCAAAATAAATGCCCTACGGGCTTACATCTTGCCAAGCCAACACTTGGACACAATTTCATGAGTTCTAACTCAAAACAAATAAAGCCCTGGGCTTGAATATTTACATAATCCAAATAAAACAACTAAAACAAATAAAACAAGTCTTCAAGTCCAAATCCTCACAAGCTAAGTCTTTGGGGATAGTGAACCACCTGAACCTGAAAATGAAGTTCCCATATAGGGTGAGCCACAGCCCAGTAGAGAAATACTAAACCAAGCATATGAATTAACTAAAGCAGTAGCATCTGATACATGGTTAACACCGGATAATCAAATTACAAATTTATGACACAAATGCCTACATTGCCTATGACACAATGTCTATGGCATAATTCACTTTCCATTTATGACTCAGATCCTGGCCAAATAACTCAACTGGGGTTTTATCTTTT
This sequence comes from Camellia japonica, assembly GCA_030407325.1. Lineage (NCBI taxonomy): Eukaryota > Viridiplantae > Streptophyta > Magnoliopsida > Ericales > Theaceae > Camellia > Camellia japonica. The sequence continues at coordinate 104,616,809 of JAPPVO010000003.1, forward strand.
ATTAACAATACTTCCAATTCAACAGGAATAACAATTCAAGTTAAACCTAACATAACGAATACACATGTTGGTATTATATCAATCACAATCAAATTCACTTCCATACTTCCCAACTGATACACATTTTGGTGATGTATCATTTCAACAATAAATAGAAATATTTCTATTATCAATAAGCACACATAAAAGTGATGCTAATGGAGTTCATCCCCTATCTCCTCCCAAACAAAACACTTCAATAGATAAGCATATAAGTTGTATCTCTGCAATAGGCGCGCATATGAGCTGCAACCCTGGGTTCATCCCCTATCTTCCCATAATCATTAACCGGTTTAGAGGTACATCCCCTATCTTTCCCTAAACCGTGGAGTACATCCCCTATCTCCTCTCATACACAAGTAATGCATATAAACACAAAGTCATATACACAATCAATCAATACATAAATTTAATGTATTATTCCAACCTTTATACACAACGACATGGCCAATTGATTAGTTTCAGTTTTCCCTAATCCACATGCAATGTCTACAACAATCATGACTATCCTCCACCGATAGTCCAAACAGTTATTCCTAAGCAAGAAATAACTATTACAATAAATGTAATTTCAATAATTTCAATATTCTCTAAGGTAAGTATTTAAACTACCAAATACAACAATAAACCACTAAATTCCCCAATCTCATGAATTTACCCCAATATCACAATCTTCCTTTAAATTAATTATATAAATTAATCTATGACAAAACCCTAAGGTTTCTCCCAAAATCACCAAACTACCCCCACATGCCAAAATACCACCACTTAGGATTAAAGCGTATAAATGGAGTAGGAAATCCCTACCTCGAAGGAATAACTCAAAAAGGAGAAGATGAAGATGATGCCCAAAACTTGAAAGTGCTCCAAACCAACAATTGCTCAGATTAAATGAAAGCCCTCACTCTCCTCTATCTTACTTGTAAAGCAACTAGGGTAAAAACACACCCTAACTAGATCAAACCCAAGAGAGAAGATGAGTTGGGAGAGAGAAAACTCGTAATCTAGGGTTTTATAACCTGAAAGGGGCTGACAAACTGTTTTAAAACGCTTAAACACGATTTTATACTCAGCCGCCCCGCTCGAGCGGACAGACTTCCGCTCGAGCGGACACTCACAGACTCTCGCTCGAGCGGACAATCCCACGCTCGAGCGGCGGATGCACACTCCCAGCATCTCGACAAACCAGGTCCCCGCTCGAGCGTCCAAATCCCCGCTCGAGCGTCACTCACACACTCCCGTTCGAGCGGCCCAACTCCCGCTCGAGCGTCCAACCCTGCACAAGAAATACTGGATGGGTGTTTTTCCCGCTCGAGCGCCAAAATCTCCGCTCGAGCGGACAAGCCAAAATCTGGGCAACTAGTTTTGGTTCCTAAGCTCAACCAACCTATTCCAAACCCGCCCAACACATCCTATAACTCCAAAGCTAAGGAATTAAAAGACGACAACAACAATAACACAACAATGGAATCTACGGAACATAAGTCCGGATACAATAATCAAAAGGGAAAAGACCGGGGTCGCTATAACCTCCCCCCCTTAAAAGAATTTCGTCCCCGAAATTAAGCATGAGTTTGTAAAAAACAAGTTTTTCTCCATTCCCAATGATATTATAAAACAATAAACAACAACTTGACCCAATACCGGTCACTTCATCTCTTATCAAGAGGCATCTCACAATATGTATAAATCAACATATATTCAACTTGCATCAATATTATGCATTATTCCTTTCCATGTTAACAATTTCCATATCATTATTCAAGTTCATGATATAAACAATACATTCAACAATGAAAACAACATATGCAATGTTACACTAAACTTCCATAATGAAGCAAGTTTCAAGATACGCCCATTAACCAAAACATTCTCAATGTTTTCCAACTTAAGACATATATAAAGTTCTCAAGTTCAACAATATTATAAAATCGAAATACGAGATTACAAACCAACAAACAAGTCCGGATATTTCTCCCGGACTTCCAACTCACGTTCCCAAGTGGCCTCCTCTACTCCATGATGCTTCCACAACACCTTCACCAAAGGGATGGTCTTGTCTCGCAAAACTTGATCCCGCCTATCCAAGACCCGAATTGGTCTCTCCTCATAAGAGGCATCCTCATCAACTACTACACCAGTCCCATCCAATACATGTGACGGATCCGACTTATACTTCCGAAGCATACTTACATGAAACACGCCATGGACTCCGGATAACTGCGGTGGCAAAGCTAAGCGATAGGCAGCCTCGCCAATCCTCTCAAGGATCTCAAAAGGCCCAATAAACAGGAGATCTACACGGTAGGCCATACAAGGCCTCAAACGGTGCCATACCAATACTAGACTGAAAACTGTTGTTGTAGGCAGACTCCACTAATGGCAACTGCCTCTCCCACGACCCACTAAAGTCGAGAACACAACCCCGAAGCATATCCTCAAGGATCTGAATAGTACGCTCGGACTGTCCGTCAGTCTGAGGATGATAAGTTGTGCTAAAGGTCAACTTAGTGCCTAAAGCACTCTGCAAACTCTGCCACAACCTGGCAGTAAAACGAGGATCTCTATCTGAGACGATCGTCACTGGGACCCCGTGCAACCTCACTATGTCCCGGATATATAAGTCGGCAAGATGATCTACCGAATCTCTAACACGCATAGAAATGAAGTGCGCTGACTTCGTCAACCGGTCTACAACCACCCAAATAGCATCACTACCCCGCTGAGTCCTCGGAAGACCCACAACGAAGTCCATAGTGACATGCTCCCACTTCCACTCGGCAATAGGCAAGGGTTGCAACAAACCCGCTGGCCTCTGATGCTCGGCCTTCACTTGCTGACAAGTAAGGCACCTAGATACGAAAGCTGCCACATCTCTCTTCATACCCCGCCACCAAAACTGGCGACCCAAATCCCGATACATCTTCGTACCTCCCGGATGCACCGCAAGGCGCGAATGATGAAACTCTCGGAGTACCTCCTCTCGGCAAGACTCCGACACAAACAGACGGTCTCGGTATCTCACACTCAAGTCGGGATACACCGTCAAGCCCTTCTCAACCTTCCCATTGGAAATCTTCTCTCGGAGAGATTCTACCTCAAGATCACCCCTCTGAGCCTCTAACACTCGAGTCATAAGTGTAGGCTGCGCAACAACAGAAAATAAGGCCGCAGCCTCTACGGATTCGCCCAGATGCAAATCAAACTCCCCAACTGCACCCAACATCTCCCACTCCCGGATGGCTATACTAGCTAAGTCACCAACAGATTTCCTACTAAGGGCATCGGCCACAACATTGGCCTTCCCCGGATGATAGTGCAACTCGAAGTCATAATCCTCAATGAACTCCATCCACCTCCTCTGCCTCAAATTCAAGTCTTTCTGTGTAAACAGATGTTTCAGACTCTTATGATCCGAGAATACCTCGAACCTCTTGGTGTCAGTCAGAAACCAAACCAAAACCTCACCAAGAAATTTTCTGGGATTTGCTAAGACTGATTCCCTTCTATCCATCAATCAGACACAACATACCAAACCCACACTAGCATGCATCGCACTTGTGTAAAACTCCCTCATTTAAAGATTTCACTCACCACCTCGACTGAACTTGGAGTAACAAAATTTGCCTACCCCTTCCCTCGTACTGAGTTAACTGACCGGGTTTGCTACACCGTGACATTCAACATTACCAAAAAGCCGTTCATACCAAACACACAAGCTAACATAGTACCTTCATCCACCAACGACCTATAGGGTCTATCTTTTATGCCGACTCTTATCTGTCACTCACCCCGAGAGTACAACCAAGACACCCAATCTCCGTGCCTGACCACTAGCCAATGCTAAGGTACGAATCTATTACCTTCGATCCAAATAAAGGAATCTGAAAAACTTAGGCAACACCCACTATACTACTGCCCGAGATATAGTACTAGCTTTTAAAAAAAAAACATGGCTCCTCAGCCCTCATCTTTCTCAAATCAAGTAACATGCATAAAAATGCATTAATACCCAAATTTTTATTTTTTTTTTTTTATGGTCTTACAGCAACTTACTACATCAATAAAACTTTAGAGCTATAACATGCTTCAATCCACCCAATCCAGGGAAATTAACAAACAAAGCATATATATATATATATAAAACAAAAACCAAACAGTTTAGATGTTTCAACATTCCTAAAACACATTGGTTACACAACATAACCCAATGATCACAAAACAATAATCCACTGATTACAAAACGGATTAGTCAAAACAAAATCATCCCATCGATATTACTACCACTACTGTCCCTCGCTGGACCGTCAAAGTTGGTCATCCTCAAACACAAGATAACCTACGAGCTTACTAGCCACGGACAAGAACTACTGACGTGACCACTCTGTCCACACCTGGAACAACTACAAACTTCCCCAACTGGGGCTTTGGAACTCGACTCTACTGAGGCCCTCGAAGTCTGGCCTGCTAGTCCCCCAAAACGACACTGCTCCTGCCCAGTCGAAAGAAACTGACCTTGGCTAGGTTGCAAAACCCCTAAAGAAGCCCCTGGCTGAGTACAGAAACGTTTAAGATGACCCTGCTGCTTACACACCCAGCAAGCAAGTGGATCCCGAATATACGACTGGTGCAAAGTCTGAACTGGTGGGGATCCCAACAACCCAGCCCCCTTCCTCTGTGGGCAACCTGAAACCTTGTGGCCCAGCAGACCACATCTGAAACAAGTGACGCCCCTCTGTTTACTTCCTCCTGAACCCAAATCTGTCACTGAAAGGGTAGTTCTAACCCGACCTCCCTGTTGCGAGTTTAAATACTTCTGCCTCTTAAAAGGCCTACCACCATCCTGAATCACAAGAGTCACCGAGATGGCCTTCTCCCTATTCTGCCCCATAGCTAGCACCGCTGCCTCCACATGAGTCGCAGCCTTAACAAGCACACTATAACTCCTATGCCAAGAACCCGCAATCCTTACACGGATGTCGTCACACAGCTTACTCTCAAACTCCGAACAACGCAATTCCTCCGTTTCCACCAACTCTGGAGCAAACATTGACAAGTTAGCAAACCACGCTTCAAACTGTGCCAAAGGTGTAGTACCTTGGTGTAACCCCACAAACTGTTTTCTCAATTCTTCCGAGCGGAAGGAGGGAAATCAAAACTTCCTCGCCCTGACATCCTAATAAAGGTGACAAGGAATGTTAGCACCGTAATAAATGTGCTAAAACTGAAACTCTCACGTCCTAATGCATTGGACAACAGTAATTCATTCCACGTAAGCACATAATCACATAAGCACTTACGAATTTCATTCCCGGATAATGACAGTCCCAAAGCGTTACTATAGTTCCGGTTGGAAGCAGCAGTGATCAAGTGCCTTTCCAACAAGACTACTAGAAACTCAAGGGTCCAATCATTATCCTAGAAACTACGTTCCATACCCACATAATCACATAAACATGTTATCATATAGGCATATAACAATACATCTAAGTCTCTATCAAACGAGACGAACCCATTGTGATACTAATCACTTCCCACGTACCCAAAGTATTCAAACCCGGTACGCTCTGATACCAAGTTGTAACGCCCTCAAAATTAAACCCATTAAATATAAAACAAGGCATGCATTATTAAAAGAAAAACATTATATTATTTAAATCATCAGAGTATTACAAAATAAAACATCAAAATAAATGCCCTACGGGCTTACATCTTGCCAAGCCAACACTTGGACACAATTTCATGAGTTCTAACTCAAAACAAATAAAGCCCTGGGCTTGAATATTTACATAATCCAAATAAAACAACTAAAACAAATAAAACAAGTCTTCAAGTCCAAATCCTCACAAGCTAAGTCTTTGGGGATAGTGAACCACCTGAACCTGAAAATGAAGTTCCCATATAGGGTGAGCCACAGCCCAGTAGAGAAATACTAAACCAAGCATATGAATTAACTAAAGCAGTAGCATCTGATACATGGTTAACACCGGATAATCAAATTACAAATTTATGACACGAATGCCTACATTGCCTATGACACAATGTCTATGGCATAATTCACTTTCCATTTATGACTCAGATCCTGGCCAAATAACTCAACTGGGGTTTTATCTTTTATTAACAATACTTCCAATTCAACAGGAATAACAATTCAAGTTAAACCTAACATAACGAATACACATGTTGGTATTATATCAATCACAATCAAATTCACTTCCATACTTCCCAACTGATACACATTTTGGTGATGTATCATTTCAACAATAAATAGAAATATTTCTATTATCAATAAGCACACATAAAAGTGATGCTAATGGACTTCATCCCCTATCTCCTCCTAAACAAAACACTTCAATAGATAAGCATATAAGCTGTATCTCTGCAATAGGCGCGCATATGAGCTGCAACCCTGGGTTCATCCCCTATCTTCCCATAATCATTAACCGGTTTAGAGGTACATCCCCTATCTTCCCCTAAACCGTGGAGTACATCCCCTATCTCCTCCCATACACAAGTAATGCATATAAACACAAAGTCATATACACAATCAATCAATACATAAATTTAATGTATTATTCCAACCTTTATACACAACGACATGGCCAATTGATTAGTTTCAGTTTTCCCTAATCCACATGCAATGTCTACAACAATCATGACTATCCTCCACCGATAGTCCAAACAGTTATTCCTAAGCAAGAAATAACTATTACAATAAATGTAATTTCAATAATTTCAATATTCTCTAAGGTAAGTATTTAAACTACCAAATACAACAATAAACCACTAAATTCCCCAATCTCATGAATTTACCCCAATATCACAATCTTCCTTTAAATTAATTATATAAATTAATCTATGACAAAACCCTAAGGTTTCTCCCAAAATCACCAAACTACCCCCACATGCCAAAATACCACCACTTAGGATTAAAGCGTATAAATGGAGTAGGAAATCCCTACCTCGAAGGAATAACTCAAAAAGGAGAAGATGAAGATGATGCCCAAAACTTGAAAGTGCTCCAAACCAACAATTGCTCAGATTAAATGAAAGCCCTCACTCTCCTCTATCTTATTTGTAAAGCAACTAGGGTAAAAACACACCCTAACTAGATCAAACCCAAGAGAGAAGATGAGTTGGGAGAGAGAAAACTCGTAATCTAGGGTTTTATAACCTGAAAGGGGCTGACAAACTGTTTTAAAACGCTTAAACACGATTTTATACTCAGCCGCCCCGCTCGAGCGGACAGACTTCCGCTCGAGCGGACACTCACAGACTCCCGCTCGAGCGGACAATCCCACGCTCGAGCGGCGGATGCACACTCCCAGCATCTCGACAAACCAGGTCCCCGCTCGAGCGTCCAAATCCCCGCTCGAGCGTCACTCACACACTCCCGTTCGAGCGGCCCAACTCCCGCTCGAGTGTCCAACCCTGCACAAGAAATACTGGATGGGTGTTTTTCCCGCTCGAGCGCCAAAATCTCCGCTCGAGCGGACAAGCCAAAATCTGGGCAACTAGTTTTGGTTCCTAAGCTCAACCAACCTATTCCAAACCCGCCCAACACATCCTATAACTCCAAAGCTAAGGAATTAAAAGACGACAATAACAATAACACAACAATGGAATCTACGGAACATAAGTCCGGATACAATAATCAAAAGGGAAAAGACCGGGGTCGCTATAAACCAGATGACCAGACGAAGGACAACTCAGGACCTTCACTCGAACCAAACAAACACAAAAGAAGTAGAGGGGGTCACGACCTGCGACTCAGAGAGATAAAACCAGAGGGTTGATTTCCGAGAGACAATGGACAGCTTCTAGGGTTTCAGTTCAGAGTGGCTCTGATACCATGTAAGTTTTCTGAATGATTTTTGTATATTCAACTTGTGTATTAATTACATCAAGACTAGTTTATATAACCCTAACAACTAACCAAAAAGGAAATACAAGAATAGGACCAACAAAGGAAATGCAGTCATCACAAACATGCTAATATATACAATGCCTAATATATAAGAATATATTCTCACAGCTACTACCTGTCTCTTGTACCCATTTGGGCATGTGTTGAGCTAGTCTTTATGGCCTAGCCCCTCTATATATAGTAGTTCGCCTCCTTTGTTTCAAAGCAAGCAAGCAAGCAACTACCTCCCTCAAACCCTTAGGCTTCATTTCTTCATTTCCAGGCCTCTGGTGGTTCAACTCCATCTCAGAGCCTACCATACTTCCCGAATGGCTCTAACAATCAGTTTACACAATCTACTATCCACACCCTACTTCTGAAAATACCCAGACTTGAAAATCCAAACTCTAGAATCTAGACTGACAAAGGTTGGTCTGAAATAACATTGGAAATGATCTATTTTGGGTTGAAGAAAAAATATAATTTAAAAAAATAGAGAAAAAAAGGTCTTAGTTTCATGTTTAGTTATTTTTCAAGGGAAATATTATACTTAAGGGAAAAGTGCTGCCATATGAGAATAGTTTCTAACTCTGTGTGTTCTTTTGTTAATGTTGCTTATTCTTATTGGCTCAGGTGCCATTCCTAGCTACTGTTGGGTCAAGAACCCATGGCGATCTATTAGTTATGTGATTAGGGATGTTATTGTGGTTTTTGGATTAGCTGCATTGGCAAATTTCTTTGACAATTGGGTTGTTTAGCCTTTTTACTGGGCTACCCAGGGGACAACGTTTTGGGCACTGTTTGTTCTTGGTCATGATTGGTAATATACATAACATGCTTACAATTCCTATTTTGGAAATTAAATTTGAAGGCTCATTTTTTTTTTTTGAATCTGCAGTGGCCACGAAAGCTTTTCCGACAACCCTTTGTTGAACAGTGTTGTTGGACATCTCCTGCATTCGTCAATTCTTGTGCCTTATCATGGATGGTGTGTTCTTGATCTTAACTCTTTTATTATGATATTTGTATATCTGTCTAGATTGAGTTTGTGAAGAAATGGCATTTGTGCATATGAGTGATATATAATTACAGGAGAATTAGCCACAGAACTCACCATCAGAATCATGGGCATGTTGAAAATGATGAATCATGGGTACCGGTAATACTTCTATACTTTTCCCCCTTTGCTCATCTTTTTCTGTTAATCCATTCATATTTTCATCTTTTTTAGTAGTTAACAATATTCTTGATAATTTTTTTTTTTACAGCAATGTTATGTATACAGAAAATTGTTTAGAATTTGAAATGTGCAGATTGGATTTATTTTTTTCTGGATACATAGCATTCCTATATATATATATATTTTTTTGTGGTTCCAATGTTTCATATATGCTAGTATTTAATTAATTACTCTTACGGTTACAATTGCCTGAGAAGATATACTTCAATTCCATTTGATTCAATCTTGTTGCACATTTATCACAGATTTTTGTTATGCGGTTGGATACCGTTACTTACTTGCATGCCTTGGTGCGGAAAGGTACTAACAATTTTTTGTTCTCAGTTTTTCCAAATATGCTTAGATTTAATCAATTCCAAAAAAAAAAAAAAAAAAAAAAAAAAAAAAAAAAAAAAAAACCTTAAAAAACTTCCCCCCAATCTCATGTTTCTCTAAACAGGAATGACATTTAAAAAACAAATATTTCTAATAGTGAACTTCAGATGCACTAAATATTAAATTTCATTCCAATGAGAAGAAAAGTGACGGTTGCTTATTATAATATTGGAGTCATCTTAAATGAGATTCACCCCTTCCCAACTTTTGTCATGTTAGCCAAGGTTCTTTGTATCAGCAGCCCCTTGTGTTCCTTGTTGGTAACCTAATGGTCCTGGGTAGAATTAAATGCTTTTGTGGCTATTCTTCAAAATTTTCACTAAGAATCCTTCACAAAGATTGATATAGTAGTGATACTATGATACATAAAGAGAAATGTTAGGAAAATAATTTATGTCTTACAATTCAGTTTGAATAATATTGCAAAGGGGTTAGACTTGGCTGTCAAAGTGTGCCTGCTAAAGCTTTTGGGATTGCTCTCTCTCTCTCTCTCTCTCTCTCTCTCCATATATATATATATATATATATATATTCTAATGGGTTTGGAAAATTCAAACTTTGAGATATTACAGTTGCCTGTCTCTGCTCTTCTTTTCTTTTCTTTCTAGATTCTCTTTTCCCGTTGTTTCTTATTCTTATTCTTTACTGCTATCTTGTTATAGCACTGGCACATGTAGTGTGTCAAAATTGCTTCTTCATTGGCTGTAATTTTTTATTTATTTTCATATACTAATTATAAAATAAAATAAAATAAAATATGATATGATAGGGAGAACTGAGATCCCTCTGTACCATCTAAACTTTAAATCAGTATAATAGCTCAATTTCTAACCATAAATTTTAAGTCTTGTGCTCAATTTCTATAGGTGATGCCATAAGCTCTTGTTAGATTGTTCATAAGATAATTTAATTTGGATTAGACCGTTATCAGATTATTGGTTAAAGATCTCGATAATGTAAGCTGTGGTTAAAGATAATTTAATACTCTTGGAAGTCCCATTTTTTGAGTAATGTTCACCGCAAGATCCCGTTTGTGTGTGTTTGGGATTGGATTCTGTGACTTTTTTACCCTTGTTCCTGTTGATAGCGTTTTTGGCAAATATGGTCCCAATGATTACGTTTCCAGTATGGGAAGGACGATGGAAGGGGCTAATTGTAAGGATCTAAAATTTTTTCCTTTGCTCGAGCGGGGGAGTTGACGCTCAAGCGGACTTGTGAGGCTTCCAGCATTTTTGCAGATGGCCCGAGATTCTGTGAGTTGTGAATTCCCGCTCGAGCGTGGGAGTGGTCGCTCAAGCGAATAGCTTTGTTGGTCTGCGCGCGCTCGAGCGTGGGAAGCGACGCTCGAGCGTGGAAAGTGAGATTGCCCTTGGCATTTTTATTAATGTATATGGAACCTTCTTATTTTATTTTGGGGTATTGATTGAGGTGGTAACATGATGGTAAAGTAAGATTGGACCAAAAACTTTAATTCGAATAATTTGCCTACGATCATCCGTCACTCTTTTGCCTTTTTCTCTTTCCACGCTTTGAATTTTGATGTGACGCTAGAACCATTGGAAATCTTATTTCCGGGGCTTCAATTTGGACACAAGAACGACCTAAAACCAAGGTTTTCAAAGGCGTACTTGAGGCGCGACTTGAGGCGAGGCGTACGGAAAACGCATTGATGCGTTCTTTTTGGGGCGAGACCCCAGCTATGCGTACGTGTCAAAATCAAAGGCGTAAGCATTTGTCGCGCTTTATGCGCTTTTCACACTTTCGACAGAGAGGCGCAAGCCTTTGAGGAGTTCGATTTCAAAAATCAAAAAAGGGAAGATAGAGTAGTTGATGGAAAATTGCTATAAATGAGTTCGATTCAAACAGAAATTGCTTAAGAAGAAGTTATAAATACCATGTAAGTCGATCTTCTTAAGCAAATCAGAGACCCAACAACTTCGAATCAGTCTTCTAATCTTCTTCAACGAACTAGGGTTTTCAAGGCACGTAGTCTCTCTCTCTCTCTCTCTCTCTCTCTCTCTCTCTCTCTCTCTCTCTCTCTCGAGTTGAGTCGAGTCTGTCTCTGTCTCTGTCTCTCGTTCTGTTTGCTGCATCGTCTTTGCATCGTCTCTCTCGTTCTGTTTTCTACATCGCTACTCTGTCCCTCTCTTGTCGCGTTGGTTCTGTGATGTACTGTGATGTATATATCTTATAAAATATATCTACTTAATATTATATCTCTGAGTGGAGCACTGTCATGCGTAATACTATATCTACTTAATATTATATCACTGTGATGTACTGTCATACTTAATATTATTATTTTAATGCTTCTATCTCTCTGAGTGGAGTACTATATATATTTTATAATATATCTACAATTGAGTGGAGCACTATATATATTATATAATATATCTACAGTGTAGACTAACTAATATATCATGCTTAATATTATTATTTTAATATTTTTAAATCTCTATGTCGAGCACTATATGCTTAATATTATTATTTTAATATTTTTCCTTCTTTCATTTAAAATTATTATTATTATAATTTTTTGATAGACCATAATTTATTATTATTATTATTAATATTAATATTAGAGTTTTAAATTATTTTGTTTATTAGACAATTGGAATTTAAGTCATTTTGACCTTCACTTAAGTTAATTTTTTATTATAGTATTAATGAGAATGACTTAAAAAGCACTTATAATACTTGAAATTATTAATTAATTTTGGTTATATGCTTAGAATGGCCATTAAGAATTTTATTTGTTAATTCTTTTTTTTTTTACTCTTTTTATGCTATATTTAATTAATTTTGTAGTTTATAAGAATTAAAAAAATCAAAATTCAAAAGGCTTACGCCTCGCCTCAACAAGGGTAAAACGCCTCGCCTTACGCTTTCGCCTTTAAAAACACTGCCTAAAACGGAGTCCGGATGAGAGAGTTATACCTGTTTGAAGTTTTGGAATCTGTGCTGAAAGCAGGTACGCTCGAGCGGGAAAAGAGACGCTTGAGCGGACCGCGTGAATTCACACTACAAGAAATCAGGGACTTAACGACGTTTAATTAACGGCGTTTTATTAAATGTCACTTTTTTTAATTTTTAACGGCGTTTTAAAACCGTCGCATATTTGTTTAACCAAAACGACACCGTCTTTTATTTAAAGGCGTTTAAAACCGCCTCCAAATGCGGTAGATACACGCGCCCCTTTTTTGAAACCCTTATTTTTGAATCTGAGCCCTCTCTCTCTCTTGTACGCACACACACATCTCTCTTATCTTTTATGCAGACATCTCTCTCTCTCTCTCTCTCTCTCTCCCTCTCTCTCTCTCTCAGCGACGAAGAAGACGGAGGAGATAACTCTATGAAGAAGCTTCGTCTCTCGAAAGATCAATCGGCTGTTCTTGAAGAGAGCTTCAAAGAACACAAGCTACATCGGCTGTTCAGAGCGATTTCGAAGATTCAGATCGATATTAATCAGCCGTTCAGAGCGATTTCGAAGATTTAGATCGATTTCGAGATTCAGAGTGATTTCGAAGCTTCGTCGCCACCGTCATCTGCACCGGCGAGGTAGCGAGGTCCACCGTCTTTCTCTCTCTAGATCTCTCTCTCTAGATTGTACCTTTATAAGGGTTTTTGACTCTGAGTTGGTTCAGAAGTATATTGGTGAGGGCTCTCGAATGGTTAGAGAACTTTTTGTTATGGCCAGGTTTGTCCGACTTCATTGATAACATTGTTATTGCCAAAAAATTATAATATCTTGTATATCAGCTTAATAAATCTTTTTAGTCTACATAAGTGTTATATAGTTCCTCTTACGTGTTTTATGTGTGATTTATTTTTGTTTATGTTGTACAGGGAGCATGCTCCATCAATCATCTTTATGGATGAAATCGACAGCATTGGATCTGCTTGAATGGAATCTGGATCTGGTAATGGTGATAGTGAAGTGTAGCGGACGATGCTGGAGCTTCTCAATCAACTGGATGGATTTGAGCATTTAACAAAATCAAAGTACTGATTTCTTGTTTCATTATCTTAAACTAGCAACATGTATGTGCACCTATGTTCCTTTCTGATTATATTTTTAAGGAGATGTAGTGATGTTGAATGGACTTATGTAGGGGTTGTTTTGTTGAATGAAGCCCTCATCTAATTAAGTGAGTAGGTTTCATCTTCAACTGCCTAGGTGGGATGTACTTTAAGACTACCATTAAAGACTCTGAAAAAGAGCCTATTGAAGAAAGTTTAAAAGAGAAACACAAACTAGGTTCCATTTTCTTTAATTGGCCAGGTGAGCTGCCTTATGTTACGTAGGAACAATGAGAACATTCAAATGAAGTTCTAATCAAGAGAATTTTTTAGACTGTGTTTGGTCCTTGGATTTATAGAGAGATTTGTGGAGAGAAATAGAAAATGGGATGGAAAAGTGAATGAAATAGATGCTAATTTTTATTAAAAAAAAAAAAAAAAAATCAATCTTAAAAGCTTTTGCCGAACAGGTCAGATTCAAGTTTCCCTAGAAATTCACCTATTGTCACATTGAAAAGGTTGTCTTGCCATAATAATGTCAATCTTCATTGTTATTGGATAACCTCTGGACAAGCTTTAGCAAACAGAGGACAGTGCAGTTTAAATGTTTGGGAAAATCAAATTGCTTGGGTTAATATTTATGATTTGTTTTGTACACTTCTTGTTTGGGAATATTAATCATCAAAAGAACAAATCACTAGAAAACAAATTGTAAAACTTTTCTGACTTGGTGGGTTTTGGTAAGATGAACCACTAAGGATAATTAATGGGACAGTGAGTTTTAAATCAATTTTTATGATGCTTATCAGTTATCATTGTCAATTTGTCGTTGCTTTCTTTTGCAGGTCGTTTGATGCTAGAGAGTAGATGAAAGATGATCAAAACATAGGAGAGAAAAGCTGCCTACAGCTAGCCAGAATTTTAGAGCCTACATGCAAGGACTTGGTATAAAGGGTAGTATTCTCTCTAATTCAATTGAATATCTAGTTTAAATTTTGTGAGAGGGTTACAAACTATTGATGTGTTATAACCTTATCTATTGAAATGGATAATCTTCATTCAGCTATGTAATGGAGAGAATCTAAATGTGAAAGATCTGTTTCATCATGTATGATATTTAACTTGGATGTAGAATTATACCTTTGGTCGGATTAGAGGAGAAATGTAGGCCCACATGTCCCCTTGAAATTGTTTTGACATTGTTTAATTGGTTTTTGAGGAGTATGAACAATTTCATGGGAATTAAAAAATGATTCTCTCACTTTTCAGGTATTTGTTATAGTCATTTGTGTGTCTCTATGTGATGCAATAAACTGGAATTTATTTACAATAGTAAACTGTTCTAGATTCAATGTTGTGGTGCTTCAATACAGTTGATAGTGAATTGTTCTAGATTCAATTCTCTTATTTTTGTTAAAGGTCACACATTAGCATTCCATTAATATATGATCAATGTTCAAACTACTAGTATTCTATAAAACAATATGATGCTTTATATTATTACAATCTGTGGTAAGATTATGTGAATTTAAGTATATTATTAGGATTTTCATGTATATTCATTGCATTGGCATTACTAGATGTTGCCCAACATGTTGTGAATTTAAGAACTATCCATTTTAAGCTACTTGTTGCTAGAAACCTGCGGTTTTTTATTAGTTCTCTAACAATTGAGCATTAATTTGTGGGTTTGATTTGAATTTATTTGTGGAATTTACATATGACTAAGATTAACCTAATTATTTGTTGCTGAAATTGGGGTTTTGCTGATTTCCTTTTTTTAATCATTATGTGTTTGATCTAGTTTCTTAGGATTTGACATTTTGATAATTAGAGGTTAACTCTTTCCAAGTCAGATATATTTATAGTATAATAGTTGCTTAGTATATCATTATTCGTCTTCTTTTTTATTTATTTATTGAAGTTCAATAGTGCTGCCCTGATTTCATTCTGAACTTTTGCTGTTTTTTTGTTTTTTGTTTTTTTTTGTTTTATTTTTCTCTTATTGTCGTTTGTTTTTTTTTTCTTTCAAGGGTTGTATTCAACCATTTTTACTTTATGACATTAGATTCAAATAGGGATTATATATATATATTATATATATATATATATATATATTTTTGTATAGCATTTTATTTTAATAAATCTAAGTGTACAGAGGATCATACATAAAATAGAAGGAAAATAAACAGAAGAAGAGGAAAATGACTTCTTTAAAATGAAGGAAAATGAACAGAAGGAAGAGGAAAATGAAGGAAAATAACTTCTTTTAAAATGGTTGGGGTGCACTTAGTAGAAAAAAAAAATTCCTAACTTTTTTTTGTTGTCGAAAACTACTTTGACAACTATGGAATCATTCGAGATATAATGCAAAGTCATCTCTTGCAAATACTAGCACTTTTTGCAATGGAGACACCTGTCAGCTTGGATGCAGAGGACATTAGGAATGAAAAGGTAAACATTCTCTATATACATATGAGATTGCAATATGTGTGTTGGTTATTATTAATTTTTTCCCTAGCTATGGTAGGTTTCAATTGCTTTTAATAGTTGTCCAAAAACTCATCTGCAAATATGGTAAATAATGACAAATCAATTTCTCCACCCATGCCTCCCCAACCCCTATCTTAGATGCACTTGGATACAAGTATTAGGTTTGAGTACATGTCCAAGTGTTAGATCTTCATAAATCGAAACCTTATGATCTTGGATATGTGTCCAAAAGTTGGATATGGATATGAATATGGTGACGCATCATGGATATGAATATGGTGACGCATCATGAACAAATATCTTGCATATTGTATAATACATTTAGACAATTTGTTGTGAAATTATGTAGAAATATACTTCAAATTGAACATGATATGTAGAAAATATCAAATTTCAACTCTCATTCATATGAACTCTGAACTTTTTTGGCTACGATGAGTATATTGATTTCTGTTTCCTCTCTTTAAGGCTTTAAAGGTGTACATAGATATTTAGGAAGATATGAAGAAATCAATATCATAATTTCTTTTGATATTCAGTCAGGCTCTTGCACTCATGTGTTATTATTTATGATAATGTCATCATTGCAATTTATGACTTTTTTTGTACTTAATGTATGGCAGTTATGTATTACTACAAGCACTTCTGCTGGCTTAGAGCAGACTCTACCATGGATCTTCTATCATAAGGTTATTGGTGTTTCAACCTTTTTCCTGTTTGTTGAAGGAAAAGCTACAACCCCTGACGTATCAAAAGTCCTAGAATGTATTTCAGTGAGTCTAAATCTTTGCTTCTTTACATCTATGTACTGGCTATCCTCAAGTGTTTTGATTTTCTGCTTTAGATCTTCCAAATTTCTAAAATCTCTTAATTTCTTTGACAGGGAGTAAAAGTCATATACCGAACAAAGGAATTAGAGGAGCAACAAGCTAGAAGGTCGGTTCCCTTTGCCACTTGGATTGTTACATATGTTATGCTAAATTTTCAAGCTAAGTTTTTCATTTCTTAACATATATCTGAGGACAATTGGAGATTGAATAATTTTATTTGTTTATTTTTTGCCAAGCAATAGAAGAATCTCTAATCCCTTGATCCCATGTTTTGAACCATCACCCATTATCAACTAAGGTCTTTTCTTTTTAGTCCATCCCCGAGCCACGAAACTAATAGATCACTGGTAATGTTGCAGCTAGGTTGAAGGCACATATTTTAAGGTTTCATAATTACTCGAAGTTTTTATCGAATTTGGTCATTATGCTGAGGAATAAGATATAGAGCAGTGACGACCAAGCAAGCTCTAATAGCGGACCAGAGCTCTCTAGCTTCTCTCCCCCCAAATCACACCATATCCATTTCTTCTTTCTTTGGTTCTCCAAGGTTTTTCAATGGGTTTCAAGCAATGGGTCACTCTGAAACTGAAACAATGAGTCATATTCCTAGTTCTATTCCTGACATCAAACCATTCTCCCCTGTTGGCAACCAATTCCCCAAAAATTTCTCAAGAAACAAACACTCCTGGGAAAAATTAAACCCCGAAAGGCATTGGTCTTTCATAGTACTCATATGTATAATTAATTTGAATTGCATCTTTTGTGCCGATCTGTTTTGTAATAACTTTCAACTTACTACTAGACATTAGTTTAACTTTATTTCATCTTGGAATTGAAATTTTTTTGCATATTGAGAAGCATGAATTGATCCAGTATTATGTTTACCTAAATTTAGTCAATATATTGAATATTTTTCATCTTTATTACAGATATTTTTTTAGTTAAATCTCACAGAATTAGCACAATTTCAAAAAAAAAACAAAAAAAAAAACAAAAAAAAAAACAAATGAAGCTATAACGGCGTTTTTAAACGCCACTATAGAATATTGCCAACGGTTATATTTTTAAAATAGAATAGATCTATCACGACATTTTTAAAACGTCGCTAAATGAGGCATGACGTCACTGTACCGTTATGCAGCACATTTAGCGGCGTTTTCAAAAAACGCCGCCTATACTAATATAGCAACGCTTTTAAAGCGTCGTAACACTACAGCGACGGCCGCATCTTCGACATTTGGTACTAAACGCCACAAAAACAATTAGCGGCGTTTTTTATATATATAGCGGCGTTTTTCAAATGCCACTAAAAGCCTATTTCTCAGCAGTGTCAGCAAGTTTAAAGGACTTTTCTAAATCATTCTTCACACTTTTCATCTCCTCTCTTCATCCCTCTCACCTAGGTCCGAAAACCCTAGGTCTTTGACCTCAAATGCCTCCCATTTCCCTTTGGATTGATCAAGATCTTCCACCAAAAAGTGAAAAAGGCATGAAAAACTCACTTTTCAACCGATTGGATTTCGGATTGGCGAAGGATTCTTCTTGGAGCTTCATTCTTTTGCTTGATTCTTGAGGTGGGGTCCTAGTTCCCTTTCAATACTTGCATTAATGGATGGATTTGTGATATTTTGACTATATAAATGCAAAATCTATATTTTTTAGCATATAGTGTCCAACATGAGATTTGGGGTTTAGGTTTGAATGTTGGGGTGCAATTGTTGGGTTAAGATGATGGATTATGAACCTTAGGTGTGTAATCAATGGGAAATTTGGAATAAAAGTAATGGTTTGGGAAGTTTGGATTTTTCTTGAAATCCTTGATTTTCTTGAAAACCCTAGGTTGATTCATGATGATAAATAACGATTTTGCTCAAATTGAAAGTAGAATCATGAAATTGGTAGGTTGAATTATATATGTACAAGTTTAATTGGATTTTGGAGGTGTTTCAAAATTATGTTAAAAATTAGCGATTGAACTCTTATTATGAACATTGTAAATCATGCTATAATCGGAAAGGAAGGTTGGGGAAATGATTTATTAATGATATGGATGACATAAACTCGGCTATGGAATGTTGAAAGGGGATTCAAGAATTTATCTTGAATTATGTTGAAATTGCAAATAGCGTTGTTGAATTAAGTTGTGTTGGCTTATGTTGAATTAAGTGTGTTGAATGATATTGAATTGAATTGTGTTGAACTATGATGAATTGTGTTTGAATCATGTTGAATTGTGTTGAGTTGAGTTGTGTTGGGTGTGTTGAGTTATGTTAGGTTAAGATAAGTGGAAATAATGATAAATGGGAGATTGTGAAATATGACAATGTTATATGAAGGAGTTATATCAACGAAATTAAATGTTGGAGATTTAATTTATAACCTTGGGGGTTTGAAATGTTGGGGTGCAATTGTTGGGTTAAGATGATGGATTATGAACCTTAGGTGTGTAATCAATGGGAAAATTGGAATAAAAAGTAATGGTTTGGGAAGTTTGGATTTTTTTGAAATCCTTGATTTTCTTGAAAACCCTAGGTTGATTCATGATGATAAATAACGATTTTGCTCAAATTGAAAGTAGAAATATGTGGTAGGTTGAATTATATATGTACATTTAATTGGATTTTGGAGGTGTTTCAAAATTATGTTAAAAATTAGCGATTGAACTCTTATTATGAACATTGTAAATCATGCTATAATCGGAAAGGAAGGTTGGGGAAATGATTTATTAATGATATGGATGACATAAACTCGGTTATGGAATGTTGAAAGGGGATTCAAGAATTTATCTTGAATTATGTTGAAATTGCAAATAGCGCTGTTGAATTAAGTTGTGTTGGCTTATGTTGAATTAAGTGTGTTGAATGATATTGAATTGAATTGTGTTGAACTATGATGAATTGTGTTTGAATCATGTTGAATTGTGTTGAGTTGAGTTGTGTTGGGTGTGTTGAGTTATGTTAGGTTAAGATAAGTGGGAATAATGATAAATGGGAGATTGTGAAATATGACAATGTTATATGAAGGAGTTATATCAACGAAATTAAATGTTGGAGATTTAATTTATAACCTTGGGTAGTAATTGATAATCAAGGTGTTGTAAAAATTGAATTTTTAAAGACTTGGTAATAATATGGAAAAGTAAAGAAATAGTTTGAACTCAAGAATTGTGAACACTTTAAAGATGAATCTTTGCCTCTATGGATGTATTGTTATATTTTTGTGTGACAAAATAATGAATGATTTAATGGATAATGAAGGTCGTGGAACATATTTGCACTTGATATGTAAATGGAATTTTAATATATGGTGGATATGTATTGAACTAATGTGTTATGGAAATAATGGAAGATGTGTTGGCATTGCCCACTAATTGTAATGATGGATTGTGATGTTATCTTGGGGTCCGTTTCCCGCCATATTTTGAGTCGGCAAAGCGTGGCGCTTCAGATAGGTTCCGCCTTCCTTCCAGAGTAGCGCCCGGTAAAGCATGTGGTATGTTGAGGTTCCGCATTCCTTCCGGCTTGTGACCGGTAAAGCGTGTGGCTCTGCGTTCCTTCTGGCTTGTGACCAGTAAAGCGTGAGGTTCCTCATTCCTTCCGGCTTGTGACCGGTAAAGCGTGTGGCTCATTGTAACGCCCTCAAAAATAACCCATTATACATATAACAATGACTTGCATTATTAAAAGAAAACATTGCATTATCTCAATCATCAGAGTATTACGAAATGAAAACATTACATGTAACATCATAATAAATGCCCTACAGGCTTACATCTTGCCAAGCAAACACTTGGACACAAAAATATGAGTTCTAACTAAAATACAAATAAAGCCCTAGGCTTGGATGTTTACATGTAATTCAAATAAAAACAGAAAACTAATCTAATCTTCAAATCCAAGTCCTTCCAAGCTAAGTCCTTGGAGGTAGCTTATCACCTGAACCTGAAAATGATGTTCCCATAAAGGGTGAGCCACAGCCCAGTAGAAAAATACTAAACCAAATATAAGCATTGATTAAAGTCCTAGCATTTAATAGATGGTTAACCATGATAATCAATTATATCAACATACAGTCTTAAGACACTAATGTCTATGACACTTATCAATTTCCATTATTATCAATATGGCTCAGAACCTGACCAAACTTACAACTGTGAACTATATAGCATATTCACATTACGTCCAATATCAACAACACAAATGAGACTCAGGCTCATATCAAAACACTTCATACTTCCAGATTGATACACATTTTAGTGCTGTATCAATAAAACACTTCAATATAAATAAGCACACATAATAGTGATGCTAATGGAGTCCATCCCCTATCTCCTCCCAAACAAAATCCGGTTTAGAGGTCCATCACCTATTTTCCCCTAAACCGTGGAGTACATCCCCTATCTCCTCCCACATAATATGCAAATGCATGCTCAATCAATACATGTATTTTATGTATTAATTCAATAGTCAAAACAATGACTTAACCAATATGATTAATTTCAGTTATCCCTAATCCACATGCAATGTCTACAACAATCACGACTATCCTCCACCGATAGCCCAAAACAGTTATTCTAGACTGGAAATAAATAAATCAACAATTCAATAGGCAAATGATTTAAATTAATCAACTACCCCATTTAATCAATAAATCCTCAATGCAATGAATTCAACCAATTTCCCCAATTTTCCTTAAATTAAACATACAATTCAATTTAATACAACAACTAGGGTTTTTCCCAAAATTACCAAACTACCCCCAACATATTAAAATGCTAAAACTCAGAACAAAACGTATACATTGGAGTAGGAGATCCCTACCTCGAAGAAATAACCCAAAAGAGAAGACGAAGATGATGACCCAAACTCCAACGTACTCCAAAACCCAAATTGTTCAGATTAAACTGAAGCCCTCGACCCACTCTAACTTTTTAATAAAGGATCTAGGGTAGAAACACCCTAAAACTAGATGAAACCTAGGGTAGAAGGTGTGTAGGGAGAGAGAAAAGTCGGACCTAGGGTTTGGAAACAAAAAGAGATAGAAAAACTGATTAAAATCCCGCTGCTGCCTATTTAAACTGAACAGGCTCGCTCGAGCGAAGACTTGGTCGCTCGAGCGACCAGACACAAGAAATCCACGCTCGAGCGAAGAAAAGCTCGCTCGAGCCAAAAACTCGATGCTTCAGGTCTACAACCCAGAAGCTCGCTCGAGCGACGAAATGCTCGCTCGAGCGAAGAACTCGAAAACATACACCTCGCTCGCTCGCTCGAGCGAAGAAATGCTCGCTCGAGCCAAGAAACACATCTCTCAGGTCCTAAGCCCAGACACAGACTCTCGCTCGAGCGACCAAACCCTGGCTCGAGCGAAGAACAAAAACAACAGCTCGCTCGAGCGACCAACTCCTCGCTCGAGCGAAGGTCCAAAATTCTGGACAGCAATCCTTGGTGTCTAAGCCCAACCAACCTGAAACAAACCTGCCCAAAGACATCCTATAACTCAAAAATAAAGAATTAAAGGACAACAACAACAATACACAATGCCTGGATCCACGGAACTTAAGTCCGGATACAACAATCTAAAGGAAAAAGACCGGGGTCGCTATACTCATGGAGATGACTTGTGATTGAATCCGGTATTTGATATGAAATTAATTGAAAGAATGGAAATTGAAGTGGTAATTGGATTATGGATTGGTGATGGTGAACTTAATGAATTAGTTGTGACAATGAAGGCAAATTATGAGTATTGTTCTGTAAATAAATAAGAGACTGGATTGAAAAGGGCTTGTTAACCTTGTGTTACCTTGAAATGAAATTTGAGAGTGTAAATAACGGTGTGAATTGAGTATAGAAGAATTGTTAGTGAATTAAAAAGGGGAACTTGAACTTTAAGTTATGGGGCTCTAAATAAAAGTAATGGGTAGGAAGAAGAATGAAAGAAAAAGAGGAACATTAAAAATGAAAATTAAATGAGAAATATTTTGGGGAATTGGTCAATGACTTTTAAATGATGTTATTTCTTAAATCCGTTTGTTTCACAAGGAACTATAGTTTTTTAAAAGTAAAGGGATAATTTTAATGGCTGAAGGTTTTTCTTAAAGCATTTAAATAGTTTTTGAGAAAAAGGTACTTTACTTATGATATTTTGAAATTATAAAATGTCACCCTACTATATGATATCACCCTGCATGCATGATCATTTCTATCTGTGTGTTAGTTATTGATTGAGAACTATGAGATTCCTACTGGGCATTAGTGCTCACCCCTCGTTGTTTTTTTTTTTTACAGGAAGAAAGTTTGGATTCATAGTTGAAGAGTTATGAAGTCCATAAGTCTATTTGTGTAATTTCATTGTGATGTGAAGAAGTACTTGTTGTGTATTGATATTTGTATTTATTTATTTGTGGCTTCTTAGTAGGAGATTGGCATGTATTGTTGTCATTGTAATATTCATTGAGAGATAGAAAACATGTACCATTGTATTTCTATTACTCAAGGGTAATGGATGTTTAAAATATATATATATAGACCTAAATTAAAGGCTTTGGTAATGTTTCCGAGTAATTAAAAATTGAGGCGTGACGACCTAAATTAAAGGCTTTGGTAATGTTTCCGAGTAATTAAAAATTGGGGCGTGACACTAATCTTCTGTGCCACACAATGGACCGGTATGCACACATTACCACTCAATGACCAACCTGACCACACAAAAAACAACAACTAAGATTAGCCCTCACCATTCACCTAAACGGACATATTAACACATCATATAGCAGCACATTTCACTGCGTAAGAGCAAATGTTTGTAGAATACCACACATATTACCACATTGCCACACCATTCACGCAAAACGAAATACAAACCACTATATTACCATACCTGCTATAAAAACAACACATTGCCACATTATCACGCAGCAACACTAGAAGTATTGTTTCGGTTGATGTCACGCCCCAAATTTACACGGTTCGGCTCACGTGAATAAACCACCCAACGATGAACAGTAGATATATAGCACTCCAGAATTTTTTTTTCTCCACTCGAGCGTAAGAGTTGACGCTCAAGCGGTCTTGTGAGGCTCCCAGTACTTTTGCATGTCTGTCCGAGATTCTGAGAGTTGGTGATTTACGCTCGAGTGTAAGAGTTGCCACTCGAGCAGTCTATCTTGTTCGTGTCTGTTCGTTTGAGCGTAATGGGACACTTTGTACTTTTGGGACTAGTGTCATTCCTCTTCACATTCTTATTATTGTGTTTGGAGCCTCCTTGTTTTATTTTGGGATATTGATCGAAGTGGTAACATAATGGCAAAGCAAGATTGGACCAAAAACTTTGATTCATATAATTTTCCTGGGAACAACCATCACTCTTTTGCCCATTCTCTTTCCACACATTGAATTTGGATGTGAGGCTAGAACCATTGGAAAACTTGTTTCCGGGGCTTCAATTTGGACACAAGAACGACCTAAAACGGAGTTTGGACGAGAGAGTTATGCACATTTGAAGTTTTTGTATCTGTGTTGGAAGTAAGTGCGCTCGAGCTCAGGAAGTTACGCTCGAGCAGACTGTGCGAATTCAGTAGTTTAAAAAGTGTCTTTCTAGATCATTCTCTCCACTTTTCTATTATCTCTTCCTTCCTCTCATCCTAAGCCCGAAAAACCCTAAATTTTTTACCCAAATACCTTCAATTTCTCAAAGATTTGGCCAAGATCTCTTACCAAAAAGTGAAGAATACATAAAGATCTCATTTTTCTACCGATTGGATTTTTGGTTTTATGAAGGAATCTCTTGGAGCCTTGCTTTCTTGCTTGATCCTTGAGGTTGGGATTTCTAGTTCTCCTTTAATACTCTCATTTATAGTTAGATTTGGGGTATTTTCCTTATACAAATACAAAATTTATATTTTTAAGCATATTGTGATAAATCATGAGATTGGGGATTTAGGGTTTGAAGAGTTGGGGTTTACTTGTTGGGTTATGATTTTGGGTTATGAATTTAGGTGTATAAGCAATAGAAGGGTTGGAATAAAAAGTGTTTTCATGAAAAGTTTTAATTTCTCTTAAAAACCTTAGTTTGGCTCATGAAGATGGTTAATGGTTTTGCTTAAATTGAAAATAGTATCATGAGGTGTTAAATTACACATATACAAGTTTAATTGAAATTTTATAGAGTTTGAAAATTTATGTAAAAATTGCGATTGAACTCTTAATGTTGATATTTTAAATTATGTTATAATATGAAACCAAATTTGGGGGAAATGGTATGGATGATATGAGCTTTGTGATGAAATGATGAAGTGAAGGTTTAAGAGTTTGTATTGAATTATGCCGAATTGTATTGAATTGGGTTGTGTTGAATTTTGTTGTGTTATGTTGAATTGCATTGAGTTATGTTGAATTGTGTTAAGTTGAGTTGAGTTGTGTTGAGTTAGGTTGAGTTGTGTTGGGTTGTGTTGTAGTTGGTACTCGCGCGGGGAGTCAAAAATGTTTTTGGGTGCTCACGTCCTTCCGTATAATAGTCGTTAAATGTGGGGTTGGTTTTAAATTCAAGGTGCCCAAATGCCCTGTCTAAGCTTATCGTTGGATGAATGTGGGAACTGGTCCTGTTGTTTTGTAGTCGGCAAAAGTGAAAAAATGGTTTTTGGGTGTCCATTAGTCCTGCCGTATTGTAGTCGACAAAAGTGGAAAAATGAATGATTTTAAAAATGTTTTGGGTGTCCACATCCTGCCGTATAATAGTCGGCAAATGTGAGGAATGGTTTTAAAGTTGAAAATGTGTTTGGATGTCCACGTCCTGCCATATGACAATCAGCAAATGTGGAAAAACATGATTTTTGGAAAAATATGGTCTTTGGGAAAATGGTTTTTAGGAGTTCATTTCCTGCCATATAATAGTCGACAAAAGGTGGAGGGTGCTAAAAGTTGGGTGCCTGCTATCCCGCCGTATCCTATCGGTAAAAGGTGGAATGTGTTGTGAAATGTGTTGAGTCGGTGATGATATGTGTGACTTGTGATGAACTTATGAAATTACAATTTGATGTATAATTTGGTACGGAAGGAGAATGCTTATAGAAATTATTTGAAAAGAATGGATAATGAAATAGTAACTGGATAAGGGGTTGGTGATAATGAATTCACTAGGTTGTTTGTATCTATAAGGAAAGATTAAGAGTTTTGTTTTGTAATTAATTGAGAAATTGAATTAAATGAGTTTATTGTTCTTGTGTTATGTTGAATTATAATTGATAATGCAAATGTGGATGTGATGTAGTTGTTAGACAAGTAGAAGTTGAGTGTAGGAGAATTGTTATTGAATATAAAGCAGATTTGGATTTCTACGTTATGGAGTTATAGCAATAATGGATAGACAAGTGAGAATAGAGTGTATGAGGGTTGTTGTTGATTATTAAGAGAACTTGAACTTTGAGATTATGGAGTTATAATAATGGTAATTAGTAAAAAGGAAAATGGAAATAAAAAGAGGAATATTAAAATGGAAATTAAATAAGGAATATTTTGGAATTGGTTAATAAATTTAAAGTGATGTTGTTCCTTAAACATATTTGTTTTCAAAAAGGATTTATGATTTTTCTGATAATGAGGGATAATTTTTATAGCTGAAAGTTTTGCTTGAATGTTAAAGAAATTTTGAGAAAAAGATATTCTATGTATAATATTTTGAGCTTACAAAATGTCAGCCTACTATATGTTATAACCCTGCATGCATGATCATTTCTATCTATGTGATAGTTATCGCTTTAGAACTATGAGATTCTTACTGGGCAATTGTGCTCATGCCTCATTGTTTTAATTTATTTGTTTTCAAAAAGAGAAGTCAGATCCAATAGTTGAAGAGTTAAGAAGTCCACGAGTCCCTTTTGTGTAATTTCTGTAACAAGTTGAATCAAATTGAATTTATTTATTTATTATTCTTTTCAATATCTGTGTAGTAATTTTTTTTTAAATATGTTTGTGGGTTCGAGTATTGACTGGAGTTGGATTGATATGAATTTCCAAATCATTTGATTGTTTAGTTGTTACTATTATAGTTGTGGTGTTATGGACCATTCTATTTAAATTGGTGAAAAAAAATTATATTACTTCTTGATTTTGACTTCGTAAGGCCCGCTTGGCAAAATTATTTTTTTTAGTTTTAGTTATAGTGATTCATGGGTCTTAAGTAATAACTGAGATACAAATTCAAATTTTTGATTTTATTTGATTAGCCCATACTTAATCATTTTGGTTCATATTTAATTATGTGAATGTTGGGGACCACCTTAAGTCTTTTAAAGTTAATTTATACTTTAATCTCAGTTGATGATTTATTTTAAATTATTAAACTCTATTCATTTTGGACCCAATTGATTGAATTGTGACCCGTTGGTAACGATGTAATAATGTTGTGGTTTTATTATTATTATTTGATTACCATAAAAGAGTTGTGAATATTTATGGTGTGTACCATAAAACGAAATATATTTTGTGGTGAGAAAATATTATATTTATTTTTTTCATTAAAGATGTTGAAATGTATTTTTTAATTGATATATATATATAGGTGTATATATAGTTAGATATTTATGGTTAGATATTTGTTTATACTATATATATATAAAAGTAACCAAATAGGATTTTTCTTTCAAGCTTTGGGTTCTTGCCGTGAGAAAGAAAAGAGAAAAGAGGTTCCAAGTTGGTTTTTCTTGGGTTTGATCTAGTGTAAGTCATTTTTGACCCCTAGTGCTTTGGATCAAAACGTAAAGGGCAGAAAATGCATCGTTTGGCTCCAAAAAAATTTAATTTCTCTTGCCAAAAAATTTGAAAGCTTCTTGACTCGAGGTAGGGATTTTTCCTACACTTCTTTATGTACTTATACTTGATTATATGGAGCTTAGAGTTGTATATAATTTAATTAGAATTTTTGAAAAATTTGTGATTTATTTGCTTAAAAGGAAAATTTTGAGAAAAATAAAGAGTTGATGCCCAAATTGCGAAAGTGTAAACTTGGAATATATTTGTAAGATTATGAAAGAGCTATGTTATAAATTTGAACAAAAACAAACTTTGATTCGATCGATTTTGAAATTTTTACCGGTTTGCGACCAAAAAAGTATTTTTAAAGAAAACAAAGGAATTATGTTTAACTTTTGGGGCTTTTGATCAAAATAGGATGTCATAGTTGAATAATGCTTAGAGAATGAGTTTGGAAAGAAAATGATGTCTTCTTAGGCATTAACGGTATTATTTTGCTTAATATATCTGTTGGAATAAAACCAACACGGTTAGAAATGGACCTTGAGAGGTTACCGGACGTGATTGTGATATGAAAATTAGTGTAGTTGTTTATATTTGATGAGATGTGAAATAGATTGCATTTATCAGAATTTTTAGAATTTAATTGTTTAAATATCTGTTTAGAAATATTTGTTTTAGGCTATCGGTGGAGGATAGCCATGATTGTTGTAGAAATGCATGGGACTTAGGTAAATTGAACCATATTCCTCATTTGTTGCAATGGACATTGCATTACATTCATTTCATTGGAAATGTATCTGTTTTAAGAAATGTTTGGAAATGTATTTGTTTGCGAAAAGATGAATACTTGGTGAATCTGGGTAGGGGGTGTAGAACCGCATGGTTAGGTGTCGAGCCTTCCAATTTAATGGTAAAAATGACAGTGGTAGTGCATTAGGGCCTACTTGCAGACACTCACTTAGAGGTTCACAGAGCCTGTATTCATGTAACAGATATGGTTTAAAATAGAAATGGTTTTATATCTGTTGT
Source organism: Camellia japonica (assembly GCA_030407325.1). Taxonomy (NCBI): domain Eukaryota; kingdom Viridiplantae; phylum Streptophyta; class Magnoliopsida; order Ericales; family Theaceae; genus Camellia; species Camellia japonica. The sequence goes on from JAPPVO010000003.1 coordinate 104,645,492, forward strand.
TGCATCTCAGCATTGCATGCTTTATAAAAAGAGGGATAAACTATTTTATCATGAGCATGGCATGAGCATACTCCTCTTTTGTCTTGTCACGGTCCATATGTTGTGTAGTATATCTCTACTGGACTGTGGCTCACCCTGTAAGGGAAACTATTTCAGGTACATGTGCTATCCCTCTGCCAAGGCACTGACTTGGAAGGACTCGGAGCTGAGGCTTCATTTTTGTTTTATTGTTATTTGTTGAATGTAAGCCTAGGGCTATATTTGTGTTGAGTTGAAACTCCATTTTGTGTAACCAAGAATGTACTTGGATAAATTTGTAAGCCTATAGGGCACTTATTATTTGTTTGGCTTCCATTTCATGCTTGTTGTAAAATGCATGCTTGGGATTGGAACTGAGGCATTGAGATGTGAACAACATGCATTTGGCATTTGGGATTAAGTGGAAATAGATGTATGGAATAGTTAGCTATAAATATGTGTTTTTCTATGAGGTGGGTTTGTTGTATAAATAGATATACCCTGCCCAAATTTTTGGGGCGTTACAACTTTGTATCAGAGCTACCGGGTTTGAATACTTAGAGCTTGTAGGAAGTGGTTTTACCACAGTGGGTTCATTTCGCTTGTGAGAAATGTTGCATATCTTATGTGCCATGTGATAACATGTTTATGTGACTATGTGGGTATAGGGTTAAACTTCTGAGATGTGATTTGCATCCATGAAATTCTTTGAGGTCCTTTTAGAAAAGCACCTGATCAATGCTATTTCTATTTGGAAGTCTTTGAATGTTTGTGGAGCGAGTCAATATCTTGGAGGGGTAACTCGTATGTGCTCTATGTGACTATGCACTTATATGGTTTGCCTTATGTGATGTAGATACATGTGTAGGTTTATGTTTAATCTGTATGCAACGTGTTAGAACTAGTGTGGAGTACTTACTTCTGAGTTAAATCATGTCTCTTATATAAGATGTCATAAAGCGGGAGAGGCCGTAATAGAGGCACTTGGGGTGCCTAGGATGTTCTCATGTAGAAGGATACGTTTTCCCCAGGAAAAAGGTGTAAGCTAGAGTAATATGGCTGGGATGATTGGTCAAGATGTTGTGGAATTAGTATTAAAGTGTAGGTTAACCGATTTGTATGATTGTGGGTGTAAATGTGATCTTAAAATAGTAGAGTTTGTGTTGTGTAGCGACTGGTTTGTTGTTATGAGGAGTTCATTATTTTTCAATTTTATATCAAGTTTGTAGAAGTGGACTAGATGAAAATAAAAAAAAATAAAAAAAAGGAGTGAGTTAGAGATTAACCTTATTCTAATAGTTTGGTTTGGTTGTGACTTTAATAATGATTAAAGTAATCTAAGATAATATGCTTTGGATTGTTGACATTAGAACACGTAAAACTAGTTCTAAATTTCCTTGGGATAGACGAAGTTAGTTATAGTTGGATTGTTTTACTTGTTTGATGGACTACTTGTGAGGTTAGTGATGGTCCCTAGGCCAATTATTTTGTATGTGTTTGGGAATAAACGTAGTCTTAGCATGATAGAAATTATATCGTGTAGTAAGAGATGTGTTTCTTAGAGAGTTTGTTTTATTAATAATTTTGCTTCAAATCCTAAGAGGGCAAATGAGATAAATATTTTTGAGATAGATCGGAATGAGATTAAATTTGATTTGGGTTACGTCGTTTGATGGGATTTTTAGTAATAACAATATTGACTTGTGAGTCGATATTTTAGAATATGTAGGCGAGTTTCGAGTGCCTTCGAGATTGGTGGAGTCCATTGTCTCAAAGTTAGTTGTTGATGTTCTCGAGTGCAATAAATGAGTGTTGAAGGACATGATGCGATGGATGTTGTGGAGTTGTGTTGGCAACTAATATTCTTAGAGGAAATTTTTAAAATTACTTTGTGAGGATATTATAATTCTAAAGTAGGTGCTCTAGGATAACTAGTATGGTGGTAATTTGAGTATTTCTATGGGAATTTATGCTTGACCTATCGAGAGTGATTGATATTAACTTTTATAGTTACTTTTATGTATGAGTTAGAAATTGTGAAGATGAAAGGTATAGGAGAGTGTTTTGGGTTAAATTTGGTGTGTGTCGTGATGGTGTGGTTCATGTAATGGAAATGGAGATTATTTTGTATCCTTTGTCCTTTAGCTACAAGATTGTTTTGTATCCTTGGAGTAAGAGTTGTGAATCCCTTATATTGATCCTTCGTTTTGCTATAAGTGTGGTAAAAATTTGTGTTGTTGGTATGTTGGTCTAATATTACCGTTGAGTTCAATTTGATGAGTGTATTTGACCTTAAGTGGTAAGTATTTTCTTAATTAAAATGTATTTAGTTTTGCTTAATAGAGGATGATTCCTTATTTTAATTTTGTTTCATTGTGTTTTGTGGTGATATTACCTTAGAAGAAGTTATTTGGCAGACCCCTCATTGGGGAATAAATTGGTATGAACTACTTTCGTTATTTTGTTAGTCTTGGAAATTGTTATGGAATGACTATTGTTGACATAGAAATTTTTTTAGAGTGAATGAGTGGCATCATAGCTTGTGGTTATATCTTTTAGAATTCGGGTAGAAGCGAGCTAACTAGAGACTTCAAATGACATTTCAAAGTCACTACAACTATAATTATTTGTTGAGAGTACCTTAGTATTGTTAGAATGTGTATTTAGTCTTGATGAATTCTATGTGGACTCGAAGTGCATTGTGTGTGCATTTGGGTAAATTCTATGTTGGAGTGAAATTTTGTGTGTGTATGTAGACAAGTTTGCGAAAACTGTTAGTCGGTTCGTCGAGTTAAAGAAATAGAGTGGATAGGTAAAAATAATACAGAAATTGCTTGGTTGGGCAATTAAAGTTGCGGCTAAGAATTTTTGAGTAGTGTGTTTGGCATGATTGCATTATGTTTCATAAGGGTTGGTGTTTCTTGTTGTTCAAGTGAAGCAGTTGAGGCTAAGGTGATCTGTGAATTTTGTTTTTGGAATAATTCAGGGAAGAATATGATTGTACTAGAGGATGAGTGGAGGTTCTCATGGGATGAACTATTTGAAGTCATTGTTTGTGATAGTTTTATTCAATTGGGTAACTGCGTATGAATTCATTTTAATATTGAGATGAGTTAGTTGTCGTGTGACGGTTACGATTACAAAATATATCATTGAATTGTGTCTTTAAAGGAAGGGTGCTCTCATTGGTTAAGAGTCTTGAGATAATCACTTTGGATGGATATTAAGTAAATTATTGCACTAGATTTAAAAAAAAAAAAAAAAAAAAAAAAATTGTTTGTGGTGAGTCATCTTTAATGGTGTGTAATATTTGAATACTTTTCTGAGTGCTCTTCAAAGTAGTGGGATTCTTTTGTTGCTGTGACCTGTTGAGTTAGTTGTGTGGGGTAAGCAAATTTTGTGGGTGTGTTTGAACGTGTTTAAGTGAGATTGCGAGTACGGTTGTATTCCAATTGCGAGTTTGATAGATTTTGACTAACCCTTTATATGTTGCAAGAATCACCTACATTTTCCCTTCTATTATAAATTGTTTGTCCAAATTCTAGTACGAGTGGTTTTAAGTTGAGGGGTGGCTTCTTTGGAGCAATGTATCTTAATATCATGGATAGCTAGTGGGTGTAGAAATTTTGTTTTTGAGTCTATTGAAAATTTGTTACTTCATATTGGTAAAATAATTTTGCGGATGTAATTAGAATGAGATGTTATCACGATTGTATGGCCGATTGGATTAGACCGTTCGTCATTCTTGTTTGATTCAAGTGATAAGAAATAGTAGTACCATCATTGAGGAGTTATTGTTGTGTTTACAGCTCTATGATTAAAGTGAGTTTGAGAGTTTCGATTTCGGTTACGGTGTCTTTTACTATGGAAGGAAAGAGAGCGTTAAATTCTTGAGAGTGAGCTTAGTACATGTTTGGGATATTGAAAGAATGTCTTAATGTGAAAATGGCTATTGAGAGATTAAGGCTCAAGTGATTATGTTAAGAGTAAATTCAATTATTCTTTTTATCAAGGCGAATTTCGGGGGCGAAATTGCTTAAGGGGGAAAAGTTGTAACGAGTTGAATCAAATTGAATTTATTTATTTATTATTCTTTTCAATATCTGTGTAGTAATTTTTTTTTAAATATGTTTGTGGGTTCGAGTATTGACTGGAGTTGGATTGATATGAATTTCCAAATCGTTTGATTGTTTAGTTATTATTATTATAGTTGTGGTGTTATGGACCATTCTATTTAAATTGGTGAAAATAAATTATATTACTTCTTGATTTTGACTTCATAAGGCCCGCTTGGCAAAAATATTTTTTTTAGTTTTAGTTATAGTGATTATTGGGTCTTAAGTAATAAATGAGATACAAATTCAATTTTTTGGTTTTATTTGATTAGCCCATACTTAATCATTTTGGTTCATATTTAATTATGTGAATGTTGGGGACCACCTTAAGTTTTTTAAAGTTAATTTACACTTTAATCTTAGTTGGGGATTTATTTTAAATTATTAAACTCCATTCATTTTGGACCCAATTGATTGAATTGTGACCCATTGGTAACGATGTAATAGTGTTGTGGTTTTATTATTATTATTTGACTACTATAAAAGAGTTGTGAATATTTATGGTGTGTACCATAAAACGAAATATATTTTGTGGTGAGAAAATATTATATTTACTTTTGTCATTAAAGATGTTGAAATATATTTTTTAATTGATATATATATAGGTGTATATATATAGTTAGATATTTATGGTTAGATATTTGTTTATACTATATATATATATAAGTGACCAAATAGGATTTTTCTTTCAAGCTTTGGGTTCTTGCCGTGAGAAAGAAAAGAGAAAAGAGGTTCCAAGTTGGTTTTTCTTGGGTTTGATCTAGTGTAAGTCATTTTTGACCCCTAGTGCTTTGAATCAAAACGTAGAGGGTAGAAAAGGCATCGTTTGGCTCCAAAAAAATTTAATTTCTCTTGCTGAAAAATTTGAAAGCTTCTTGGCTCGAGGTAGGGATTTTTCCTACACTTCTTTATGTACTTTTACTTGATTATATGGAGCTTAGAGTTGTATATAATTTAATTAGAATTTTTGAAAAATTTGTGATTTATTTCTTAAAAGGGAAATTTTGAGAAAAATAAAGAGTTGATGCCCAAATTGCGAAAGTGTAAACTTGGAATATGTTTGTAAGATTATGAAAGAGCTATGTTATAAATTTGAACAAAAACGAACTTTGATTCGATCGATTTTGAAATTTTTACTGGTTTGCGACCAAAAGAGCATTTTTAAAGAAAACAAAGGAATTATGTTTAACTTTTGGGACTTTTGATCAAAATAGGATATCATAGTTGAATAATGCTTAGAGAATGAGTTTGGAAAGAAAATGATGTTTTCTTGGGCATTAACGGTATTATTTTGCTTATGTATCTGTTGGAATAAAACCAACACGGTTAGAAATGGACCTTGAGAGGTTACCAGACGTGATTGTGATATGAAAACTAGTGTAGTTGTTCATATTTGATGAGATGTGGAATAGATTGCATTTATCATAATTTTTGGAATTTAATTGTTTAAATATCTGTTTAGAAATATCTGTTTTGGGCTATCGGTGGAGGATAGCCATGATTGTTGTAGAAATGCATGAGACTTAGGTAAATTGAACCACATTCCTCATTTGTTGCAATGGACATTGCATTACATTCATTTCATTGGAAATGTATCTGTTTTAAGAAATGTTTGGAAATATATCTGTTTGCGAAAAGATGAATACTTGGTGAATCTGGGTAGGGAGTGTAGAACCGCGCGGTTAGGTGTCGAGCCTTCCAATTTAACGGTAAAAATGACAGTGGTAGTGCATTAGGGCCTACTTACAGACACTCACTTAGAGGTTCACAGAGCCTGTATTCATGTAACAGATATGGTTTAAAATGGAAATGGTTATATATGTGTTGTTGCATCTCAGCATTGCATGCTTTATAAAAAGAGGGATAAACTATTTTATCATGAGCATGGCATGAGCATACTCCTCTTTTGTCTTGTCACGGTCCATATGTTATGTAGTATATCTCTACTGGACTGTGGGTCACCCTACAAGGGAAACTATTTCAGGTACAGATGCTATGCCTCCTCCAAGGCACTGACTTGGGAGGACTCGGAGCTGAGGCTTCATTTTTGTTTTATCATTATTTGTTGAATATAAGCCCATGGTTGTATTTGTGTTGAGTTGAAACTCCATTTTGTATAACTAAGAATGTACTTAGATAAATTTGTAAACCTGTAGGGCACTTATTATTTGATTGGCTTCCATTTCTTGCTATAAAATGCATGCTTGGGATTGGAACTGGGGCATTGAGATGTGAACAACATGCATTTGGTATTTGGGATTAAGTGGAAATGGATGTATGGAATAGTTAGCTATAAATATGTGCTTTTCTATGAGGTGAGTTTGTTGTATAAATAGATACACCCTGCCCAAATTTTTGGGGCGTTACAATTTCCTTGTGGATGTGAAGGAAATAAATATTGTATATTGATATTTGTAATTAATCATTTGTAGCTCCGTAGTGGAAGCTTGGCATATATTATTGTTATTGTTGTATTTATTGAGAGAGAGAACATGTATTATTATGTTTCTATTACTCAAGGGTAATAGATATTCGGGAAAAAAAGAGAGTCATAAATTAAAGGCTTTTGGTAATGTTTCTGAGTAGTTAAAATTAGGCTGTGACAAGATAACCACTCTCATGCAAATGAATATAATATAGTCACACAACACCTGTGTTTATCTAATTTTATACATTTCTAGATACAACATCTAAGTCAAATGAATATTTTGTAACCAAAATATGCACAGATGTTACAAATCAAATTAAACGCCCTAAGACTTACATGATACACAAGGGTGTGTAACCCTTACAAAAATGGTGCACAGCAAAAAAATAACATAAATGGCCCTTAGCCTCCAAGTAACCGAAAGACCCTACACGGTTCCGAACACAATTTCACATCACAGTCCATATCCACACATGTATACCTGAAAAACATTTTCAGCCACGTAAGGTGAGCATAAAACCTAGCAGATAATATTTCAGAAACTAAACATGCTCCACCAGCATAAATGATCATGATGCAATATATATACAATATGCCCAAATGCATTTTCAAATCCATTTGATTTCTCAACAAAATCTTTCCTTTCCAATTACCAAAACCTTATGTTTAATCAAAACGTTTTCCGAGTTCAAAATATCTATTTGATATAAAATCCCCTTCCAAAACCAATCAAGATATCTCAATAATCAGCAAATACATTGCTAAATCCAATGCGAATACATCACTAAACAACAGCAAATACAACCATTTTTAAACTTTTTTTTTTTAAACATCCTGTTCCAAAACCAACATAATAGTAAATTAAAATGGGTGAATCTTTGAAACAAATACAACCTTTCATGAAAATTTCATCCGCAGGAAATTGTAAACCGACACCCATGTAAACGTAGGCTATACAAGCACTACTATTGCCATTTCACAGAAATTTCATCTGCGGGATCGGCATCCATGTATACGCGCGGTTTTCAGGACTTTCATCCTGGATACACATGTCAACTTATTTTAACGAGACAATACTTACTTCTGATTTTCACCATTGTATTTAACCTTTTCAATAGTACAATATATGTAACTCAAAATATTGTTTTTCCAAAATCCATAAAGTGAGAATTTCAATGCAAATAATGTGAGAATTTCCAAAACATAAAGTTTCAATTTCCAAAATCCATTACATGTTCTATGATATGAATGACTTCAAATTGTCTAATCCACATGCAATTTCTAACACACTGCAATGCTATCCTCCATCGATAACCAAAACAGTTATTTCTAATGCAAAAATCAAAAGATATCAATATAGATATATTTTCCAAAAGAGTAACAACAACCATTTTCCAAATCCCATAACCATTTTTTTCCCAACCAAACCATTTACCACAAATCAATCCAACTCCCAAAACAATATCATTTAGGGTTTTTCTACAAATTGGGGTTTTTCCTCTTTTTAGAAATTGATATGCAATTTTGATTACCAAAAATAACTATAGTAGCAAAATCATAGCTCAACAATCTTCCAATTTCACAAAACCTCATTTTCATTCAAAATCACTTTTGAGTAAAAGAAAGCCACCATGTCAACATCTCTCACCCACCAATACAAAATCATAACCTTGTTCAAGAACTCATTTTTTTTTTAAAAAAAAAAAAAAATTCTCTTTTACATTTCAAATCTAAACTCTAAGTGTTACCCAAAACACCCAAATCCATAGATCTTTTGAAATAACAAACAACTAAGGTAGAAATCATGCCAAATGGATACCAAATACAAACAATAAAATACCCCACAAATATGCTACCGAACTCATATTGAGTGTAGGAAATAGACCCTACCTCTTGAAGCGAAGAGAAGAACTCGAAAAAAACAAAAAAAAAAACTTGAAGTCAATGAAACCATAAAATTCTTGGATAAAAAAAAAGCCCCCTAACGAGATCTATAATCTTTCTCAAAGGACCAAGGTGGAAAGATGCCTCTATGTGAGTAGATCTAGAGATCTAAGTAAAAAAGTTGAGTTTCTAAGAGATAAAGAGAGATATTCACGGTGTAAAGAGGAAAGAGAGAGAAAAAGGAAGAAGTTAATGAGAAAAGTGTGTTTGGGGTCTATATATAGTGTTAGAATAATAGCCCTAAAGTCAAAGAAAAGAATAAGTCAAACCCCCAAAAGTAGAGCCCTAAAACCGAACCAAAAATCTGGAAATTAACTTATAGGGGTCGACCCTTCAAACAATGGTGTCGACTCTCAGGAAGAAAAGCTGAGACACTAATATGTGCAGAGGACAAGGTCAACCCTTGGAACCAGTGGTATCGACCCTTTATTTCAAAATGCAACCCAGAACAAAATAGGTGTCGACCCTATAAACCAGCAAAGACACTAAGGGTAGGGCAGTAAGGTGGTGTCAACCCGCAAGAAGGCTAGTGTCGACACTAGAATTAATTTTCCAAGTTCCCAAAGAACTTTTCAACGTAAACAAGCACGAACGAATAATCCCAACAAGTCTAGATCGAATTGTACACCTCCAAAATCAAGATACAACAACTCCAAAGACTTCCAAAATGAAAGTAAATGAATTAAATACACTCTCCAATAGTTTAGAGGACACAAGTGCTATAACCACCCCATCTTAAGAAATTTCGTCCCCAAAATTTAAGAAACACCAAAACCAAAAGGTCACCCAATCTATAAAGAAAAACACAACGCTAACCCAAGTTCAGATCCAACTGGGGATACGTTCCCAGACCTTGGTTCAACAACTCGGGGTCCCAAAGACACCTGAGCACCAAGAATGGTAAAAAAACCTCACAGATGACTCTTTGATCCACATAACTTGCTGTGATCTGCGAGATAAGAAACAACAACCACCACAACAACAACAATAAGAACTCCTCGGACTCAAAGACGTCATCTGCGCCTCAACCACCAACAATACCAGAATGGCCATCGAGTGCTCAACGATCAGACATGGAGGATAAAAAAACAAAACTACTGTAGCAATCCCAGTTTTGCCACTTTGCTGAGTATGTCGGGCATCGAGCTGCCCGGTCAACTCACAGGGGTCCAGGGGGCAGCGCCCCTTGGCGGGTCCTAGGGCAGCGCCCTGGCGGGGTTGAGGGGCGCTGCAAAAATGCAAAATGCATTAGAAGTTACTTGTTCGGTTGAGCGGCTGTTTATGCGCTCGAGCAGAGAATGTTTGGTTCCAGAAGTTTGACCTGTCTGCAAAGGTACTGGGAAAGTGTATTTGACGCTCGAGCGGGGCTTTCCACGCTCGAGCGGGGCTTTCAATGCTCGATCGGACCATGTTATATCAGTTTCGGGAATCTGATATTTCAGATCACTTTTGTATATCTCTTTAAAAAAAATCCTTTCCTCTCCATTCTCTCTACATTTCCCTACGCCAAATTGGATCAAAACTTTGATTTCTCAAGATCCATTAGAGTTCTGCCACAAGTTCTTCATCAAAGTTGGTTAACTTCTCGAGGGCTTCGTTGTGTGGGCTGAAGATCGAGTTTCGACACCGTTGATTTTGGAGGTTTCATCTCATTTCTTCTTCAAAACTTGAGGTAGGGATTTTCTTAGAGTTATATATATATTTTTGCAAGATCTATATGATTTTCGAAATCATCTTTCGATAGCTTTGAAAATTGATTGTTGATTCAAGAAGTTGAGCAATTTTGAAAGTGAGTTTGTTTCTTGTTCTTTTAAAATAATCTTATGGGTTTTGATCTTCATTGATTGAAGAAAAGATGATTTTGGAAAGTTTTCTTTCAAAAGATTTGAGTTGTATAGTTTTGGTGAGAAAACCTAGAATTTGGGAAATTTTTTTTAAAGGAGTAGAAAATCCATGAATGATATTATTATATTTATTTTGTGTGTCAAAATAAATAGATGTTTGGAAAATTTCTTATTTATATTTATATAAATGATGAATTTCAGGGAATATGAGAATTGTTGTTCATTTTGGAAATTGTTGTTCAAAACGTTGAAATAATCTTGAATAACTAATTGTCAAGGATACTTGAGAAGAGGGAATTGTGTTATTCCTTAGATGATGAATTGGAATAAAAATATTTATATTCATCTTGTGAAATTGGCATATCAATTCATTTGATTACATTAAACTTTGAAAGTTGATTTGAAAACTTGCATTGAGAAAAGAATGTTGAGAAACAAGTTTTCATGGAATGGTTTTGGGGTAAATACGTTGGTAAGTCTTGATAGGTGGTGTAGATGATATTGAATAAGTTGGCCTGAGAGTCCGGGGTGAAAGACCGAAAACCCGCACAAATAGGTGTCGAGCCTTCTAATTAATACCGGTAAAAATGACAATTTGGTAGTACTTGCAGACACCGACCTAGAGATTACCAGAGTCGTATTTACCGCCCTTGAAATAAATTGTTAAGTTTTGAACAATTGAAATTGCATGATATTATTAAGCATGATGGTTTTCAAAATATGAAAATGTGATTTATCTTCAAAAAGGGCATAGCATGGCATATGCATTTCATCTCTTGAGACTTGTATAAAATGTATATACTTTGTTAAGAATTTCCTATTGGGCTTTATGCTCACCCTACGGGATTTTTGTGTAAGAAAAGATGTGGTGATTCCACCCAACTAGGGGCGTGGAAGTATGTGTGTTGGGAGTACAATGTTCTCATTTGCTGTGACTCTGTGTGCAAGCCAAGGGTTGTGTTTGTGTGGGCTTGAATAAATGTTTTGTGTAACCAAGCTCAAGCCTTGGAAACTTGTAAACCCTTAGAGGTATTTATTTGTTTATTTACTTGTTATTGGATTAATGTATTGTTGCATGAAGAACTATTGTATCATGTAATGTAAGTTTGGAGATTTATATTCGGTTTTCCTTGAAAGAGCCACGATTGTTGTCTTATCATTTGGGCTAGAAATTTGGGGCGTTATAACTTGGTATTAGAGCTACCGGGTTTGAATACTTGGAGCTCATGAGAAGTGGTTGTTTAACCACAATGGGTTCATTTAGCATGCTTAGGAAGTGTTATGCATTTTGTGACTATGTGATAACATGCTTATGTGACCAAATGGGTATGAGATTGGACTTTTGGGATGTTGTTTGCGCCTGTTAAATTCCTTGAGGTCTTATTAGAAGGGTACTTGATCAATACTCATTCTACTAAGAATTCTTGGTTTTTCGTGGGACGAATCTCATCATAAGAGTATAATCCGTATGTGTTTACATGACTAAGTGCTTATATGGGGTGAAATTTAATTGATATATGGTAGAGGAATATATAGCATTATTGTGATCAAACGTGTAAGGCAAGTTGCGGGCATGTGTGGGTTAGTGTGCTAAATTAATTCTATTGTCATTTATAGGATGTCAGGAAGAGGTCAAACCCATTGTGGTAGAGGCGGGAGGCGTGGTAGGGCTCACCAAGGTGTGCATGAGGTATCGGTCCATGAGGTTCCGGTGCAAGAGGAAGAGTTCGGCCAAGCTAATGTGGCCGAACAAGTGGCGCAGGCGGGAATCCCGGGACAAGCGGGTCAAACCACAATGGGGGCCCTAGCTCGAGAAATGGTAGGGGCTTTAAGAGAGTCTATGAACTTGTTGACGATGGAGAATCAAGCCCAAGAGAACACCGCAGAGTCAAGGGCGAGTTTCCTTACTAAAGAGTTCTTACAGGCTGAACCGGATGAGTTCCATGGTGGTCCCGAGCCTAAGAAAGTGGATGAGTGGCTCGAACAAACTGTGAAGACATTTGAGATGCTTCACATCGAAGATAGTGAACTAAGAGTGACTCTAGCGAGTTACTACCTTAAGGGAGACACGGGTCAATGGTGGAAATATGCCAAGGGTAGAGTGGGGCCGACATGGGAAGCCTTTGCGGTTGCTTTCCAAGATAAGTACATACCTCCCACTGCTAGGGAGAGATTGAGGCAAGAGTTTAAAGACCTCAAACAACTCGACATACCCGTGGCCGAGTTTGAGGTGGTCTTCTCTAGTTTGTCTTGATTTGCACCAGAGTTGGTGGCAACGGAAGAGCGCCGTTGCATTGAATTTGAAAAGAAATTAAAAACAAAAATTATTTTCAAGCTTGTTAGAAATATGATTCGGGAATATGACCGTCTTGTGGAGACAGCGACACACATAGAAATTTCCATACAAGCCGAGGAGGAGAGGCTTCGGAGTTTGAGATCTACGGGCCAAGAGTCTCAAGGAGACTATAGGTAGAACAAGAAGAGCAGGAACACCTATCCATCCCAGTCCCAACCACAACAGTCTAGATCCACTTTTCCTTTGCCTAGTGCGGGTTCGGGAAAAAGTGCATCGAGTAGCTTCTCGTGTTTCAAGTGTGGCCAACCGGGTCACAAAGCCTTCTCATGCCCACAGAAGAAAGGAGGGCAGTTAATAGTACCACTACCTAACCGATCTCAAAGTCAGTCACAATCTCAGAATAAAGGTCAAGGGTTTAATTGTTATCAGTGTGGTCAGCCGGGGCATATGAAGAGAACTTACCCACAGTTGGGAGGCGCATCTAGCATATCAGGGTCGAGGCAGACTCAGAGCCACCAGCAGGCTCAATCACTCCAAGCTTCGAGAGTTAATCAGGGAGCCGCTTCAGCTCAGTCAGTACAACAGGCCTATGCTTCGAGAGGGAAGCAAGTCAATCAGGGGCCACAAGGGCGCGTGTATGCTGTTACCGTGCCAGAGCAATTGCTAGAATCCTCAATTATGAGAGGTATTTTTGTTGTGTGTAATTCTTTGGCTAATGTATTGATAGACACGGGATGTGTCTCAGTCATTTATATCTACTGCATTTGCTTCCGCATTGGGGTTAGAGGTAGCACAGTTAGTGCCTCCACTCAGAGTAGAGTCACTTGTTGGGGGTACAGTTGATTTAGACCGGGGTTGTCATGATTGTGAAATAGAAGTTGCCGGGCGTCGACTTCCGTTTGCTTTTGTGTTGCTAGATATGTCGAGTTTTGATGTCATTTTAGGCATGGACTGGTTGTGTTCTTATCAAGCTGTGATTGATTGTTACCATCAGAGAGTTACAGTGTGCACTTCGGGTGGTGATCGTTTCTATTTTCTGGGGAACCGAGTTGATAAAGCCTTGTCGCCAATTGTTGACCCTCGTAGTAGGAGCAAGCTTAGTGGCCTTCTTGCAACTCTCTTGGATAGTGAGAGTGACGGGGCTCGTGTTAAGTTACCAAGGGTAGTTTGTGAATACCCGGATGTCTTTCCAGAAGATTTTACTAGTTTACCACCTCACCGGGAGATCGAGTTCTCCATTGAATTAGTGCCTGGCATGGCACCGATTTCCATGTCACCGTATAGATTTGCACCCGCCGAATTGCATGAGTTGAAGATTCAACTCCAAGAACTTTTAGACAAGGGCTTCATTCGCCTTAGTACATCGCCTTGGGGAGCGCCGGCTCTCTTTGCGAAGAAGAAGGATGGGTCATTGCGGTTGTGTATTGATTACCGCAAGTTGAATAGAGTTACAGTTAAGAACAAGTATCCTCTATCCAGAATAGATGATTTGTTTGACCAACTTAGAGGGTCTCGTTGCTTCTCAAAAATAGATTTGAGGTCGGGGTACCATCAGTTGAGAGTCCGGGAGGAGGACATTAAGAAGACGGCCTTTCATACTCGTTATGGCCACTATGAATTCCTTATAATGCCTTTTGGGTTGACTAATGCACCGGCTTCCTTTATGGATTTGATGAACAGAATTTTTCAGGAATACTTGGACCATTTTGTGGTCGTCTTTGTGGACAACATCTTGATTTATTCAACCTCTGAAGAGGAACACGAGACTCACTTGCGGGTAGTGCTGGGTTTACTTAGTGAGCACCAATTGTATGCCAAATTTGAAAATAAGAGTTTTGGTTAACAGAGGTGAAGTTTTTGGGGCATGTAGTGTCTAGAGAGGGAGTGATTGTGGACTCCTCAAAGATAGATGCCGTACAGGATTGGGAACAACCCAAGAATGTTTTTAAAATTCGGTGTTTCTTGGGATTAGCAAGGTATTATCGATGTTTTGTAAGGGACTTCTCTAGACTAGCTACACCTTTGACTAGGTTGACTTGAAAGGGTATCAAATTTGTGTGGAGTGAGGCTTGTGAAAAGTCATTCCAAGAGCTTAAGACTACATTGACTACCGCACTGGTTTTGATAATTCGGAAAGGGGTTTGAATTACACTGTCTATTGTGATGCGTCCGGGGATAGACTTGGTTGTGTCTTGATGCAAGAGGAAAAAAGTTGTGGCCTACAGTTCACGACAATTGAAAACTCATATGAAAAATTACCCCACCCATGATCTAGAATTAGCAGCGGTGATTTTTGCTTTAAAAATTTGGAGGCATTACTTGTACGGTGAGAAGTTTGAAGTCTTCTCCAATCAGAAGAGTCTAAAGTATTTGCTTTCTCAAAAAGACTTGAATTTACGACAACGGAGGTGGATGGAATTTATGGAGGATTATGACTTTGAGTTACACTATCATCCAGGGAAGGCCAATGTGGTGGCCGATGTTTTGAGTCGAAAATCTGTGAGTAGTTTGGCAATTGTGGCCATTCGGGAATGGGATATGCTAGATGTTATTGGCAAGTTTGATTTGCACTTGGGTGAGTCCGGAAAGAGTGCTTTGGGGTTTCGATTTGGACATAAGAACGACCTAAAACGAAGACGAGAGAGTTATGCCCGTTTGAATTTTTTGTATTTGTGCTGGAAGTAAGTGCGCTCGAGCTCAGGAAGTTGCGCTCGAGCAGACTGCATGAATTCAACATTTTAAAAAGTGCCTTTCTAGATCATTCTCTCCACTTTTCTTTTATCTCTTCCTCCCTTTCATCCTAAGTCCAAAAAACCCTAAATTTTTGACCCAAATACCTTCAATTTCTCAAAGATTTGGCCAAGATATCTTACCAAAAAGTGAAGAATACATGAAGATCTCATTTTTCTACCGACTGGATTTTTGGTTTTATGAAGGAATCTCTTGGAGCCTTGCTTTCTTGCCTGATCCTTGAGGTAGGGATTTCTAGTTCTCCTTACTCTCATTTATAGATAGATTTGTGATATTTTCCTTATACAAATACAAAATTTATATTTTTAAGCATATTGTGATAAATCATGAGATTGGGGGTTTAGGGTTTGAAGAGTTGGGGTTTAATTGTTAGGTTATGAAGGGTTGGAATAAAAAGTGTTTTTGTGAAAAGTTTTAATTTCTCTTAAAAACCCTAGTTTGGTTCATGAAGATGGTTGATGATTTTGCTTAAATTGAAAGTAGTATCATGAAATTGAGGTGTTAAATTACACATATACAAGTTTAGTTGAAATTTTGTAGAGTTTGAAAATTTATGTAAAAGTTGCGATTGAACTCTTAATGTTGATATTTTAAATTATGTTATAATATGAAACCAAACTTGGGGGAAATGGTAGGGATGATATGAGCTTTGTGATGAAATGATGAAGTGAAGGTTTAAGAGTTTGTATTGAATTATGCCGAATTGTATTGAATGGTGTTGAATTGGGTTATGTTATGTTGAATTGTGTTGAGTTGGGTTGAGTTGTGTTGGGTTGTGTTGTAGTTGGTACCCGCGTGGGGAGTCAAAAATATTTTTGGGTGCCCACGTCCTTTCATATAATAGTCGGTAAATATGGGGGTGGTTTTAAATTCAAGGTGCCCAAATTCCCTATCTAGGCTTATCGCTAGACGAATGTGGGAAAATATTTTTGGGTGTCCACTAGTCCTACCGTATTGTAGTCAGCAAAAGTGGAAAAATGGATTTTGGGTGTCCACTGGTCTTGTTGTATTGTAGTTGGCAAAAATGGAAAAATGAAATATTTTAAATATGTTTTTGGGTGCCCACATCCTGCCGTATAAAAATCGGCAAATGTGGGCAATGGTTTTAAAGTTAAAAATGTTTTTGGATGTCCACGTCCTGCCATATGACAATCAGCAAATGTGGAAAAACATAATTTTTGGAAAAATATGATTTTTGGGAAAATGATTTTTAGGAGTTCACTTCCCACCATATAATAGTCGGCAAAATGTGGAGGGTGCTAAAAGTCGGGTGCCTACTGTCCCGCCGTATCCTGTCAGTAAAAGGTGGAATGTGTTATAAAATGTGTTGAGTCGGTGATGATATGTGTGACTTGTAATGAACTTATGAAATTACAATTTGATGTGGAATTATTTGGTATGGAAGGAGAATGCTTATAGAAATTATTTGAAAAGAATGGATAATGAAATAGTAACTGGATAAGGGGTTGGTGATAATAAACTCACTAGGTTGTTTGTATCCATAAGGAAAGATTAAGAGTTTTGTTTTCTAATTAATTGAGAAATTGAATTAAATGGGTTTATTATTCTTGTGTTATGTTGAATTATAATTAAAAATGCAAATGTGGACGTGATGTAGTTGTTAGACAAGTAGGGGTTGAGTATAGGAGAATTGTTATTGAATATAAAGGAGATTTGGATTTCTACGTTATGGAGTTATAGCAATAATGGATAGGCAAGTGAGAATAGAGTGTATGAGGGTTGTTTTTGAGTATTAAGGGAACTTGAACTTTGAGGCTATGAAGTTATAATAACGGTAATTAGTAAAAAGGAAAATGGAAATAAAAAGAGGAATATTAAAATGGAAATTAAATAAGAATATTTTGGAATTGGTTAATAAATTTAAAATGATGTTGTTCCTTAAACATATTTGTTTTCGAAAAGGATTTATGGTTTTTCTGATAATGAGGGATAATTTTTACAGCTGAAAGTTTTCCTTAAATGTTCAAAGAAATTTTGAGAAAAAGATACTCTACGTATAATATTTTGAGTGTACAAAATGTCACCTTACTATATGTTATCACCCTGTATGCATAATCATTTCTATCTATGTGATAGTTATTGCTTTAGAATTATGAGATTCTTACTGGGCAATTGTGCTCATGCCTCGTTTTAATTTTTTTTTTTTTTTCAAAAAGGGAATTTGGATCCAATAGTTGAAGAGATAAGAAGTCCATGAGTCTCTTTGTGTAATTTCATTGTGGATGTGAAGGAAATAAATATTGTATATTGATATTTGTAATTAATCATTTGTGGCTCCGTAGTAGAAGCTTGGCATATATTATTGTTATTGTTGTATTTATTGAGAGAAAACACGTGTTATTATGTTTCTATTACTCAAGGGTAATAGATATTCGGGGGAAAAAAAAAAGACATAAATTAAAGGCTTTTAGTAATGTTTTTGAGTAGTTAAAAATTGGGCTGTGACAAGATAACCACTCTCATGCAAATAAATATAATATAGTCACACAATACATGTGTTTATCTGATTTTATACATTCTTAGATACGACATCTAAATCAAATGGATATTCTATAACCAAAACATGCACAGATGTTATAAATCAAATTAAATGCCCTGAGGCTTACTTCATACACAAGGGTATAACCCTTACAAGAATGGCACACGGCCAAAAAATAACATAAATGGTCCTTGGCCTACAAGCAACCGAAAGACCCTACACGGTTCTGAACACAACTACACATCACAGTCCATATCCACACATGTACACCTAAAAAACATTTTCAACCACGTAAGGTGAGCATAAAACCCAACAGAGAATCTTTTAGAAACTAAACTTGCTCTACCAGCATAAATGACCATGATGCAATACATATATACAATATGCCTAAATGCATTTTCAAATCCATTTGATTTCTCAACAAAATCTTTCCTTTTCAATTACCACAACCTTACGTTTAATCAAAACATTTTCCGAGTTCAAAACATCTATTTGATATAAAATCCCTTTCCAAAACCAATAAAGATATCTCAATAACAACCAGTAAATACATTGCTAAATCCAATGCGAATACATCACTGAACAACAACAAATACATCGTTAAAACCATTTTTTTTAAACATCCTATTCCAAAACCAATATAATAGTAAATTAAAATGGGTGAATCTCCGAAACAAATACAACCTTTCATGAAAATTTGGTCCGCGAGAAACGTTAAACCCACATCCGTGTAAATGTAGGCTATACAAGCACTACTATTGCCATGTCACATAAATTTCGTCCACGGAATCGACACCCATGTGTACATGCGGTTTTCGGGACTTTCACCCTAGATACACAGGCCAACTTATTTTAACGAGATAATACTTACTTCTGATATTCACCATTATATTTACCCTTTTCAATAGTACAATACGTGTAACTCAAAATATTGTTTTTCCAAAACAATGCAAATACTCCAAAACATAATGTGAGAATTTCCAAAACCTCCTTCCAAAACATACAGTTTCAATTTCCAAAATCCATTATATGTTCCATGATATGAATAATTTCAAATTGTCTAATCCACATGCAATTTCTAACACATGGCAATGCTATCCTTCATCGATAGCCAAAACAGTTATTTCTAATGCAAAAAAAAGGATATCAATATAGATATATTTTCCAAAAGAATAACAACAAC
This sequence comes from Camellia japonica, assembly GCA_030407325.1. Lineage (NCBI taxonomy): Eukaryota > Viridiplantae > Streptophyta > Magnoliopsida > Ericales > Theaceae > Camellia > Camellia japonica. The sequence continues at coordinate 104,664,571 of JAPPVO010000003.1, forward strand.
CATTTTCAAAATCCCACAACCCTTTTCTTCCCAACCAAACCATTTACCACAAATCAATCCAACTCCCAAAACAATATCATTTAGGGTTTTTCTACAAATTGGGGATTTTTCACTTTTTAGAAATCCATATGCAATTTTGATTACCAAAAATAACTGTACTAGCAAAATCATAGCTCAACAATCTCCCAATTTCACAAAACCTCATTTTCTTTCAAAATCACTTCTGAGTAAAAAAAAAAGCAACCATGTCAACATATCTTAACCACCAATACAAAATCATAACCTTGTTCAAGAACTCATTTAAAAAAAAAAAGCTCTCTTTTACATGTCAAATCCAAACTCTAAGTTTTACCCAAAACACCCAAATCCATAGATTTTTTGAAATAACAAACAACTAGGGTAGAAATCATGCCAAATGACTACCAAATATAAATAACAAAATACGCCACAAATATGCTACCAAACTCATAATAAGTTTAGGAAATAGACCATACCTCTTGAAGCGAAGAGGAGAACTCGAAAAAAAAACTTGAAGTCGATGAAACCATGAAATTCTTGGATCAAAAGAAAGCCCTTGACGAGATCTACAATCTTTCTTAAAGGACCAAGGTGAAAAGATGCCTCTATGTGAGTAGATCTAGAGATCTAAGTGAAAAAGTTGAGTTTCTAAGAGAGAGATATTCACTATGTAAAGAGGAGAGAGAGAGAGAGAGAGAGAGAGAGAGAGAGGAAAAGTTAATGAGAAAAGTGTGTTTGGGGTCTATGTATAGTGGTAGAATAATAGCCCTAAAGTCAAAGAAAAGAATAAGTGAAACCCCCAAAAGTAGAGCCCCAAAACCGAACCAAAAATCTCGAAATTAACTAACAAGGGTCGACCCTTCAAACAGTGGTGTCAACTCTCATGAAGAAAAGCTGAGACACTAATGTGTGCAGAGGACAAGGTCGACCTTTGGAACCAGTGGTGTCGACCCTTGTAGACACCCCATTTTTGACGACCCTTACGATTTGGACGTCCTCGCATGCACACCTGATGATGAACGTATTTGCTTGCTAAGTGCTTGAAGTCCTCAGCAAAATGCCACAGCTTTGAGCCTTTCAAACTGTACACCCTTGTTACCTCATTTTTGGAACAAGCCTTGGCCTTTCAAGCCAGCAGCTTCTGGAGGCCTGCCGGCCACCCTTATGGGCTGTCGACCACCATTATGGGCTGCCGGCCACTGATGTGGCTTGCCGACCACTAGTGATGGCTGGCCGGCCACCATATTCTTTTGCAGATATTTTATGCCAGCAGTGCCAACTATTTGCACAGATGCATGCATCTGCACCCACGTGTAGGGCTGGATATCCTTGTAGAGAATTCATGTTTTCTATATATAGGAGCCCCCTCTCTTATGTTTGAAGGTTAGAAAATTTTGAGATCAAAATTTTTCCTCTCTCTACAATTCTCTCTCTCTCTAGCAATTCTCTACACTTTTGCCTAAAATTCCTTAACATTTGCCTATACACCCTTAACCAAATCTTCTCATCTTTGAGCTGAGGTGTCTTTGAGCTTGGTTTGAGCTCTAGAGGGTGTTGTTTGCTTGGTTTTGTTGCTTGAATTGTTTCTTCTCTTCAAGAGGTATAAAGTTTTGCTCATTTACTTGCTTTCTCTACTATTTTTCCTACTGTTTTTCCATTGTTTTGGGGTTGTCAAAACTCGGTATTTTTGGGCTGAAGCTTGGGTTCTGAGGCCATTAAAGGTTGAGGGGTGTTTTACCCTTCTTTATGCCTTGTTTTGGAGGCCATTCCCTTGTGTTTCCCACCCTTCTACTATCTTTTTCCAAGCTTTTAAACACTAATTTTCAGAGCTTTTTCAGTGGCCAAAATCATGTTTTGAAGTCCAAATTTGGAGGGGTTAGCATCTTCTCCTTGTGTCTTGCTTACTAGCCTAGTTTATACCATGTTTTAGTATATTAATCTAGCTATTGTTAGCTCAATTCTAGCATGTTTTAGGACTTATTTTGGACTGTTTTAGCACTATTTTTTGTTGTTGGTTACATTTGAGCTTTGTTTTGCATGCTTGTAGTGTGATAGTCTTCATGAGTTTGGTGTTCTAGGCCTTAGACACCATCTTGTTTGAGTTGATAGCATTTATTTATGCTTTTCTCATTCATTTTCAGCACTTAATCATCTCTGGAACCTCCCTTCTTTCTTGGCTTTTGTTTTGCTTTGAAAGTGGTTCAAACAACTTGTTTGTTTAAAGCATGAGATTGAGGTGTCATGCTTAATGGTTTAATCCCGTAGGGGGTTCATTACCATCAGTATGATATCTCTTTCATGCCTAAGAAAACTTTTCGTTTGAGCCCTTTTTCTATTAGAAGACTTAAACTCACCCTTTGAATTCAATTGATTAAAGGATGATTGGTAATTTAAAATGGAGTAATTAAAATTGGGACTAAAATGGTGCATGATAATAACTGGTTTTGCATTCAATCAGACGTTAATTGAACACATGGAAGCTTGGGCCATTTCATACTCATTAGTGATGAAATGATTCAAGGTTCCAAAGTCATCACTTCTCTTGATCTTTCATGATAGGGAGGTGGTTTTGAGAGTCTCATTTTCATTACATTTATTGAAATTGCACACTTTGGTTCTTAAGCCATCATGCAATGAAATTGCTTGAGTTGGTGGTTTGTGAACCAAGTTCATTACTCCTTTGATTTGCTCATGAAAAGGAGGGGTGAGTTGTGCAAACAAACTCTTGAAAATACCTTGGCATGCTCTGTTTGTTCTCTGTTGTAGCAAGATGAACTAGGTAGCAGTGGCCGGCAGACCACCTTTGATGGCCAACCGGCCATCACTGGTGGCCGGCAACACTCATCACTGGCTAGCTGGCCGACCACTGATGCAAATTTCAGCAGTGTGTTCCTTTGGTAGAGCAGACTTATTTTGGAAGTCGGCAACAATATATGTGTTCTATTGCGCAACAGAGGCTCTCCGAAAGCAAAATAGTGGTCTTTTCGGGTGGAAACCGAGCATGTCCATGAACATCCCTCGTTTCCCGAGGCATAATAGTTAGATTGTTTAGATTACTTAATTCTTTTAATTGCACTTGTGTTGTAATTATTTAATTAGTTAAAGTAGTTAACTAGTTGTGTTGTAACAATTAACTAGTTAGTTAGTTAATTCATTTATTGTAATAATTAGTTAAGTAGCTTAGCTGGTTTATTCATTTCGGTTTGTAATAATTAGCTTAATTAGCCCTAGCTCTAATTAGTTAGTTAATTAGCTTAGTTTATTCATTCGGATTCTCCTTCGTGAGAGTGCAATGTAATAATGTGTATGTCTTTCAACCTCACGTCTTTCTCCCTTTTATTTAACTCCTTACGATGGTTAGTTTAGGGACATCATGTTTCAATTAGCAACTTCATGTTTGCATCCATTTGTATTGCATGCACCGAGGCTCGGCTCATCATTCTAAATACATTGTTAGTTCAATACTTCTTTGAATATGTGCTTAGACCGCATGCTATTTAATTGATTCAGATGCCTTATTAGTAGCCAAGCCTATTTAATTGCATATCGCATGTGTTGCATTAGTCATATTGCATAGATAGGAATCATGCATTTTTTCAAACTCATTTCTTTTTTGGCTTGGAGTACTAGGTGAGCCTTTACTCGCTTTAGCATAATTGCATGAGTGTGATTGTTGCCATGTCTAGTATGCTTACCATGAGGCTAATTGCTTAATTGATAAAATGCTTAAATGCCTGTGGATGAAGGCTTGTTGCTTGAATTGGAATAATTTGAGCAATGTTTATATGTGATCACTTTTTCAAGTGGTACATATTTTGAAACAATTTTCAAAACAAACATGTATCAAGTGTTCTAATTCTTGCGATTTAGTCTATACTTGTATGTGTGTGCATCACATAGTAATGCTAGCTTAATGAACCAGAACAGGAGCATATAATGTACATAAGATTCGTATCATGATTAGTAGAGGCCGATCTTTGATCGGGTGAGCGGGGGTGCTCAAATGTATTCATGACCTTCCCCCATTGTACCTAAGTTCCCAAACCGAGACAATCTTGGTGATGACGGACACGTGGCCTTTGGCACGAGTCATGGGTTTCCTAAATTTTCCCAAAAATAAAATATTTTGGTGATGACTTTGTATCTGGCAAAGCAGTTCATTTTTGGCATTTTGATTCAAAATCGATTTTCCAAAAAAATTTTCAGATTTGGACTCTTTGGTGTTTATCAATTTCACATTGCACTTGTGCGATTAGATTCAGAACTGCAGGAGTCTGAACTGTAGGGCTTATATTTTGAACTTCCAAAAAGGGGGGTGCGAAAAAGTCGAGCTACAGTTTCTAGCGACTCTGCTGGGGAATTTTGAGAACTTGACTCAAACTTCATGATATGAAATTTTATCTACACTTATATGTTTTTTTGCATTGTATTTGCATTGGTGCATTTAAGTCACTATGTTTGCCATCTGCTATTCCTGGACGGTTTGCCGAAGGCTAGCCTAAAAAGCTTGCCAAAAGGCTGACCGGTCATGGGCTCTGCCATGATAGGAACACGACCCTCGGATTTGGACTACCGCTGTACCGTTTGATCCTCCTTTCACTTCTCGGTGTTAGGTGTGAGAGGTATATTAGGTAGTCTTGTTGAGGTACCCCTTTTTGACCATTTGGCCTAGTTGCATATCGAAAGCCATAAAGACTGTTCCAAACTAGGACAGGATGCTTACCCAAATGCAGGATTGCGTGAAACCGTTTTGTTTGAATAGTGAACCGTAGTTCCTGACGAAACTAGGACAGGGTAATCCTACCCCCTCATAGGGATGTTTTGGTTCTCACTTAACTGGTATGTGTTTTACAGTGAAACTGTATAGAAAAGTGCATATCAGTTGCAAGTTGGGTATCTGATTTGGGGGCAGAATTCAGTATTAAGTGCAGCTCTACAGCTTTGATTACATTTGTGTGTTGTTAACATCTGAGCTGAGGTGCTAAGCGGTTTCTGATTGCTACTTTCTTTTTGTTTTATTTCCTTTTGCTAGGTAGTATAACATCATACCTTCGGACAATTCGGATATCACCCAAGCGCTCTAGACCCATGTTAGGAGGCTTTACAGATCTGAAGATCTTGTTAGGGGACAACCTGTGTTTGCTTCGCTCCCACCGGTTACTAGACGAAGACGAGTTAGGCATAATTCACCAGTCCAGCAATCACCTGCATCTAGTCAGGCTCAGTCTTCTACATCTAGTCCAGTACGAGATCATTCACCCATTCCGATGGCACAATATCCCCCAGTCAGGATGGAGGACTTGATTTACCACCTTCAGTAAACAATTGAAACCATGCAACAAGATGCTGCTCATCAAGCCGAGGTCACAGCACGTCAGATTGAGGTCATAAATAGGTTGCAACAACAACAACCGCAGCCGACAGCGACTTCTGCATCTCATGCACCTCCTATAGGTATCCCAGCACTCGGACCTATAGTCCATACTGCTAATGCCCAGGCTGAGAATCAGGGCAACCCGGTAGAGTCGATCCCACCACAAGCCTCCTGTAATAACCCGACCCTCGTACATGTTCTCTGATATATTTTCAGTCCCTTATGCTGCGCATTTAAATGCTTATTGTGAAATTCCATGTGGAATTAAGTTTAATTAAGTGAACCTTATGATTATAGATTCATATCTGTTTAATAAGAAAACATATCTGTCACAATTAAAATGTTTGGATGAGGAATTGAAAGCCTTAGGAGTTTAATAATCTGAAATTGACCTTATATTTGGAATCAGCATAATTTTTAAGTAATAATAAGCATTTTTGCAGAAATTTGGTTTGGAATGATTAAATTGATTAATTTTTGTCCTATTCAACTTTTTCTTTTATATGATATATATGTGCCTCTTTGAATAAGGAACTTTGAACCTTACAAAATATCTCCTGAGAGGAAAATTAGAGAGGAAAAGGGTTTGAAGAAAAGAGGTGAAGTCCTCAAGATCTAAGAGTGGGGAATTAAGAGGAATTCAAGAGTATTAAGCTTAAGGTAAGTCTAACCCATCTAATTCCACTTTCTTTCCTTGCTTTAAAGTAGGAATTTCTTGATGTGGTGTGGGTTGGAGTTGTAATGGAATTCATATATTTGAACAAATGGTTGCATGTGTGTGAGTGTGTGTGTGAGGAAGTTGGGAATATTATGTAATTGACTTTTGTTATAAGCTTTAGGAATTAAAGATTTGAATCATAGTTAGATTGTTGTGTGTTTGTGAATCTTGTACATGATTTTTGAACCATATTCTAACAATTAAAGAACCTATTTTGAGCCTTGGAAAAGTGTACCAAAAATCGGGTTTTGCTGAATTTTCGAACTGTAATATGCCAGAATCGCCGCACGTGCGGGGATCACTATCGCACGTGCGGGAGGCCTTGCCGCACGTGCGGGGCTCACAACCGCACGTGCGGCCCAAGCTACAAAATTTTGTTCGCTCCGTTTTGCGTGCTTAACCCTCTGGTATTTTTGAAATATGTGTTTGATGTCCCTAAGATGCCTGTAAATTCGTTCGAAGTAAAATGAAATAGGAAAAGAATTAAGAAAGAAAAAAAAAAACTAATGAATAAGTTGTGCATGTGTGTAGGTCTTAATCCGGGAGGGGCAAGCACTCTGCTAAAGCAATGTGAGTAATAGTACTGTAATCGCACATTTGATTACCGTTAATAATTCTTTTTATTAACGCTCTGCTCTTCACAAGTAGTTATGTTAACCTTATGTTGATTGGGAATCGGTGTGAACATTGAAAGATTTTGGCGTACATCGGTACGACTCTGAACCTACTCTGTATTCCGGTTAAGGTTAAGGATTATCGTTAATGTACCAACTTGTATATTACCTATGATTCTATATAAGAATTGCATACAAATTATTAAAAAGAGATTGAGTATCAATAACATTGTTACGTGACTCATGTTATGGTGCGAATTGGTTTGACTTATTAATGTAATGGTACCTTTACCTTCGGATTATCGTTACTATTAACGTTCTGTTAATTGCAAGACAAGTATGTCGATTTACAATGAACCATGAAGAAATCTAAACGCATCATTGGGTCATACGTTGTTACTGTTGATCGTTAAGGTTAACATTTTATTGTCTGCGAGTTAGCAGTATTGATTCGTGACAAGCAAATGAAATGTATGTGCATTATGGAATTATGGTATTTATGTATCTCTGAAATTGTTCCATTTGTTAATAATTATCATTAACACTCTGTTAAACGCAAACTAGCTATGTTAACTCATGTGAATGATTGGAAGAATCTGTGTGCCTCTATATAACTCTGAGACAAATAATATATGTGTCTTATGTTAATGAATATTGTTACTGTTCTGATATACGTAAAACGATGATGTTAACTTGCAATAAACCATGAGGTTATTCCGTTCTGGTTATTCGTTTCATTCATACTGTGACATGATATGAATTGTTCGGTCTTTAAGACCTAATATTTTTCTGGTATGGAACAAAGTGCTGTACGGAACAAAGTGCTGTACGGAACTAAGTGCTGCAATGCGAGCCATCTCTAAAATCCGTACGAGCCACTTCTTGAGTCCATACATATGTGAACGGGGCTTAAAGCCGATGTGAAAGTTATGAGGCCTATAGCCATTCTGTAGCATTTGTGAGGCCTATGGCCAATTTGTGACATCTGGGCCTATGGCCATGCTGTATGATCTGTTAGTATGAAACAAAGTGTTGCACGGAACTAAGTGCTGCCATGCGAGTCACCTCTAGAATCCGTGCGAGCCACCTCTTGAGTTCATACATGCATGGAAAGGGCTTAATGTCGTTCTGTTTAAGGGTTGAAAACCATTCTATTAAAGTTTAGGCCTAAGGCCATTCTGATAATAATTACAGGATAAAGCTAACTATATGCCCTCCGCCCTTATACATGTACATTGTAATTCAAGTTAATTGTTAAATTGTTACGTACTACTATTCACTGAGTTTGGCTCACTTTATGTTATGTCTATTTCTGTAGGCACTCCACCTGGAGGTCAGTCTCAACCCATGGCATCCGTTCCTCTTATGTCAACCTTAGAGTGTCCAGGCACTTAAACGAAGGCAACTCATTTTATGGAGTTTTGCTAAACTTTTGATTTTGTACCCTGATTGTCTGTCTAAAGAGGAAGTGTATATAATCCTTTTACCTTTCAATGCTTTTGTTACGCCCAATCTTGAGGGCTGGGTCTGTATATGTATGTGTATAAGCATATAACTAAATTCTCAGATGCACGTCACTGTATGTTTATCTGCCTTATGTTTCGTTAGTGATCCTGGCATGGTAGTTATAGCTCAATGGAGATGGTTTTCTGTTATTTTAAAATATTAATGCTTCCATTCAGGCCCCATATCTCATATATATATCAAGTTAGATGTCCATTTCTGAAGTGGTTATGCCCAAACTTTTAGGGCAGGTTTGGGGCGTGACACCTCCAAAGCGCCTGTGTATCAAACCGAAGTTCCATTTGAGTTTCAGGTTAACCCGACTATACTTAAAGTCAATAAGTTGGAGAAGCTACTCAAGAGAGCACAGGGTGTCAACTCTATTCCAGACATAGAAGACATGTATACCGACTTTGCAGTGACATTGCCAGACCAGTTCAAAATGCCACACATTGATCGGTTTGATGGCTCTAGAGACCCCATGGTTCATCTTCGGTTGTTTTCAGACATTCTGCGGCTGATAAGCCTAACCAGATTACAGAAGCTCTCACTATTTGGCCAGACCATGTTGGGAATAGCGGCCATATGGTATGCCAAGCTAAAGGATTCTGTAAAGCAAAGTTCAGAGGAAATGGCTGAGGCCTTTGTTGCATAATACTCGTACAACACACAAATCGAGGTCATAACTTGTGATCTCGAGGCAACGTGCCAGGAGCCGAATGAGGGCTTTTCAGAATTCGTGACAAGGTGGAGGGCCAAGGCTTCAATGATGACTACACGATCTTCAGAGAAAGATCAGATAAGGATGGTAGTCCGCAATCTGCACGGGAAGTTATTGTTGAAGATGATCGTCCTACCTTTGTTCACATTCACCGAGCTCCATGAGATGGGTGTTCAGATTGAAGACCCTATGAAACAGGGGTTGATTACTGATGAAAAAGAGCAAGCCAAGAGGCCCTTTGTGTGTTCCAATGTAAACACTGGTGATAGCACAACTGCGCGGCCGTCGAATGTGAGTGTTGTCACCACAACAACCAAGACCGCCAATCCCTTTGCCAGCACAACCCCACAAACCTCAAACAACTCGGCCCGATCCCACAGGACCTTTACCCTACTCTACATGCCTTTATCGCAAGCCATGAGGGTGTTGATCAAAAAGGGGCACCTCAAGTCGTTACAGCATCGTCCACTACCTGATCCTCTTCCACCAAAACACAACCCAGCCAAATACGGTGCATTTCACCAGCAGCATGGTCACGACACCGACCAATGCTTCAGGTTGCGTCATGAAATTCAAGACCCTATTGACAACAAGGTGATCGCACCACCCCAAAAGCCAAATGTAACTACCAACCCTCTCCTAGCCAACAATCAAGTTCTTCCACCTCACAATCTAAACCTAATCCATACACTGGCCCTCCCTTACGACCCCAGCATATATATTACCCCTTCCTACCTACCGAGGCCGACGGTGTTCATTCCTGAAAGCGTAAATTTGTGCATGATGAACACCTCCCCATTGCAACCTAAACCTACGGTGGTGACAATTGGTGTAGAAGGGAGGCTGGCCATAGAGGAGAGTACGAGTCCGCTGCCTGAGTGCTCTAAGGACTTGTCTGAGGGGAAGTATGATCCAAGCTGCTACATTGCGCCGATTGATCAAGTCAAGCCAGAAGTGCTATTGCCAACAGTAGTAGAGGTCAATATGGTTAGGGAGGATGGCCCGAGCCAAGGTTTGGATGATCTGGCAAAGCTAGAGGAGGACTTAGACAACTTGCAGTTCTTTGACGAACAAGATCAAGGGGATGTGCAGATTGACTAGTTTAATTTGAATGGATCAGTGGGCAACTCTGGGTGGTTGAGTGATGAACCCGACAGGGAGGATGGAACTGAAACAAAATTGGAAGAAAAAGGAGCAAGAATTGCTACAGTGGCCGGAATGGCCGACGAAAAGGGAAAACTACCGGAGAACACCAGCATGAAAATTTTAGCTCAGGAATTGGGCACTGTGAGTACTGTGGACACAAAACAGGAAGCTGCGCTGAAGCAGTTTGCACAAGAGAGGGTTGAAGACAACCAGAAAGCTGTAATGGCCTAACACCCTGCAGGGGATGCTTGTGATGCGAAAGTAATCCAAACGGAGCTAGACAACTATTTGTCGACTATCGGAAGGGTATGGTGGGAGGATGACGATCTACTTTTGGCTCACACCGACGAGGACTAGAGTAAGTCCCTTCCAGACAACACATGACGAGGAGTGGGTAGTATTTCAAGCCACCACACTTAGACCAAGCTAAAGCCTTTAGGAAAGATAGAGAGGTTGAGAAACAGAAAAAGAAACAGTTGAAAGAAGAAGCAGTGTTGAAGCAACTAAAGAAAATCCAAGCCGCCATCTCAATTTGGGGTCTTCTTATGGCCTCTCAGGTGCATTGACAGGATGTACTATCAGCAATGGACAAAGCTAAGCTGTCTATTGACACTACCCCTGAACAGCTTGTGGGACTGGTCTTTCCAGGTGGCGCCGGGCCAACCCTAACCTTTTCTGATAAAGAACTACCATCAGAAGGCTCAACTCACAACAAACCCCTGTACATATCTGTTGAGTGCAGAGAAAAATGGGTGCTAGTGGTGTTGGTCGACACCAGGTCAGCTATCAATGTTTGTCTTTCTCGCACAGCTCATGCCATCGGCCTGAAACCAACAAACTTCGTGCCCACAATCTAAGTGATTCGGGCATATGATAATACAAGCAGAGAGGTTATAGGCATGGTACGAATCAGAGTTTAGGTGGGCCCAGCTCAACAGGATGTCGAGTTCCATGTCCTGGATGTGCCGGCCACTTTCAACTCACTGCTAGGAAGGCCCTGGTTGCATCTGGTGAAAGCAGTCTTCTATACCCTCCACCAAATGCTGAAATACCCTCACGGGAAGGGAGTGGCGATCATCTTTGGGAATTCATCCATCCATCCTCCGCCAAAGGTAACTACACTAGTGCTGGAGATCGTTCATGGCGAGGAAGATGTTTTCCTCTTAGGGTTTACGCTGGCTGAGGCCCAGGTAGTGCAGACCATCTTGGCAGCAGATGAGGGCATCTATGTCAGCGTCCAATCAATCTATTTCATGAACAAATTGCAACATGTGCTAGGGATGGAACTTAGGAGAAGTGGCCGGAAAGGCGTCACATCATTGGCCGATGTGCCGCATAATCCGCATACCTTTAGGCTGGGATATATACCCACCAAAGAGGATTGGGTCAGGAAAAGAGAAGAGATGGCAGGCAGAGCCAGAGCTAAGTAGGCTGGGAAACACTATAAGCTCGTTCACAAACCAATCCGAGGAACGCTGAATGCTCATTTTGTTCAGGAGGGAGAAGACTTCCCTTTTTGCTGTCTTTCCTGAGCCCTAGATGAATTTTGCGAAGCAGCGTGTTCCTGGCTTTGAAATTTTCTTCGATCTGCAGCTACAAGATAGTGATGCTGAGGAAAAGGCTGAGCCAAGTATTGAAGTTGAGAAGAGCATGGAAAGTGACTTGGACAACAGCGAGCTTGGAGTAAAGGCAGCACTGGCATGTCTCCTTACAGATCCTTTGGCCGATTTAGAGAGCTTGGGGAATAACCTTACCATCTCCATGATCGGGGACCAATCGGGTGCGAACCCATCCAGCAGCATTTTGGATGTATCCGAAGCACCATCTCTTGTCTGGCAGCTGGAGGAGGGCTACCTATCTAGTTTTGAGTCAGGTGATCAACCAGAATCTGATTCCACAGAGTCTGTGGGGTCGGAATCAAATTTCAGTTTTTCTAAGTTTGAATCTAGTATTCCTGGGGGTGATAACCTAGATGCCAAGGTCTTGTCTAGGTCCTTTTTTTCTTTTGCTTTTGAGTCTGTTGTAACAGAAGAGCCGGACTTTATGAATGAGAACGCTGCTAATTCTGAGTATTTCTCTGTGCCGCTTGTTTATTACATTGACCAAGATTTTCAAAATTTTAATGAAAACGAAGAGGAAGGAATTCCTCTGGTTTTGAAAAACTTGATTAATCGATCGGATGAGAGGTTTGCAAAACCCTGCGCTGATGAAATCATTGCTATTAATGTGGGTACTGAGAAGGATCCGCGTCTGGTCCAGATCAGGTCCACGTTGTCTTCAGAGGAGTGTGAGCGCTTAGTTGCTTTATTAAAAGATTTCAAAGATGTTTTTGCGTGGTTCTACGAAGACATACCTGAAATTGATCCTGAGATTGTACAGCATCGGATCCCCTCTCGACCCCGAGGCCCGACCCGTCAAGCAAAAGTTGCGGAGAATACGTCCAGATTGGGCTTTGAAGATTAAGGAAGAAGTTACCAAACAGATTGAGGTAGGGTTCTTGCTCGTGTCTGAGTATTCAACGTGGTTGGCCAACATTATTCCAGTCCCAAAGAAGGATGGTAGAATCAAAGTCCTGTGTTGACTTCAGGGATCTGAATAAGGCTAGTCCGAAGGATGATTTTCCTCTGCCACATATTGATGAGTTGGTAGACTTTACTGTGGGCCATGCTTTGCTCTCCTTCATGGATGGCTTTTCCGAGTATAACCAGATTCTGATAGCACCCGAGGACAGAGAAAAAACTGTGGGGAACCTACTGCTATCGGGGTATGCCATTTAGGTTGAAGAATGCCAGAGCCACCTATCAAAGGGCTGCAACCGCTATTCTGCATGATATGATCCACAAGGAGGTCGAGGTGTACGTGGATGATATGATTGTCAAGTCCAAAGAAAGAGATGGCCACTACACTACCTTGGAGAAATTCTTTCAACAGATCAAAGAATACAAACTGAGGTTGAATCTGCAGAGATGTACTTTCAGCATAATAGTAGGGAAAATGATGGGCTTTTTTATTACACAGAGGGGCATCAAAGTAGATCCTTCCAAAATCAAGGCCATCCTAGAAATGCCACCACCAAAGACTGAAAAGGAGATGTGAGGCTTTCTGGGTAAAGTGCAATTCATAAGATGGTTTATTTCTAAATTAACATTGACTTGTCAACCACTATTTGGTCTCCTGAAGAAAGGAAAGAAATTCCGATGGGATGATCGATGTCAATTCGTTTTTAAGCAAATTAAGCAGTACCTTCAGAATCTGTCTGTGTTATCACTACCAAAGCCAGGGAAGCCTTTGATTCTGTATCTGTCAGTCACAAACACAACAATGGGATACATGCTTGCTCAGGAATCTGGGGATAGAGTGGAGAAAGCCATCTATTACTTGAGCAAGAAAATGCTGAAATACGAGACCCATTATACTCCGTTGGAGAAAGCTTGCTTAGCCTTGGTATAGGCTACCAGGAAGTTGAGGCACTACTTGTTAGTTCATTCTGTAATTCTGGTTGTAAGATTAGATTCCATCAAATATCTCTTTGAAAAACCAGTGCTTACGGGTAGGCTAGCTCGTTGGTTACTTCTTCTCTCCGAATTTGATCTCAAGTATGTCACTTGCAAGTCGGTCAAGGGGAAAACGGTAGCGGAGTTCCTATCAAATCACCCAGTATAAGGGGATGAAGCGGTGGAATAACTATTCCCAGATGAAGCCATTCTGCAAGTTGAGGAGGAGACTTGGACAATGTACTTTAACGGAGCGTCCAATCAATACGGTTATGGGATAGGTGTGTTGCTAATAGCACCCGACGACTCCTATATACCTTTAGCCTTTAAACTCCGATTCATGGTGTCTAATAACGAAGCAGAATATGAGACATGTGTCGCTGGTTTGGAAGCCGCCCTGGAACTAGGGAAAAAAAGGTTGGACGTCATCAGGGACTCGAACCTAGTTGTTTCTCAAGCAAATGGAGACTGAAAGGTCAAAGAAGAAAAAGATGAAGGTTTATCACTAGACCTAGGATGTTCTGATTCCTAGGTTTGAAAAGCTGACTTTCATGCATCTACTAAGAGAGAACAACAAGTTCGCTGACGCTTTATCAACTCTATCATCCGTGATAGACATCCCACTTGGAGTTCGGATACGTTCGATCATCATTGAGTAGAGATACATGCTAGCCTACGAAACTATCACCGCAATAGATGAAGTGCAAGACAAAAACCCTTGGTACTACGATATTTGGAACTTCTTAGAAAAGGAGATTTATCCACCAGGGGCAAGTGCCAAGGACAAAAGAGAAATATGGCGAATAGCCGTTCAATTTATCATCTGCAAAGGTAAACTGTACAAAAGAGGTGATCTGGGAATGCACAAGTTGTGTGTCGAGGAAGAAGAATCAAAGCGCCTGATGGAGGGCATCCATGGAGGAGAGTGCGGATCACACATGAACGGAGTAATGTTAGCCCGAAAGATTCTCAGGCAAGGTTACTACTGGTCCACTATGGACAAGGATTGTATTTGTTTTGTTCGGCGATGCCACAAATGCCAAATTCATGCAAATTGCATGAATATTCCGCCGTCAAAACTGTACAACATGACTTCGCCATGGCCTTTCTCGGTCTAGGAAATTGACGTCATTGGGGCAGTCACACCAAAAGGGTCGAATGGGCATGAATACATTCTTGTGGCAATTGATTACTTTACAAAGTCAGTGGAAGCTCAGTCCTACGCAATGCTGAAAGCATCGCATGTGACTAAATTCATCAGAAACAATATCATTTGCCGATATGGAGTCCTAAATGAGATCGTATTAGATAATGGCTCCCACTTCAAGAAAGAGGTGATTGACTTGTTGGAGAAATACAATGTGGCTTTTTATAAGTCATTTACATACCGGCCGCAAACCAACGGAGTTGTTGAAGCCGCCAACAAGAACGTCAAGAATATTTTGTAGAAGATGGTTGAGACCTACAAGGACTGGCCAGATAAATTGCCATTCACACTCTGGGGCTATAGAACTTCAATCCAGACGTCTACAGGGCAACTTCTTATTCTCTCGTCCATGGGATAAAAGCTGTTCTGCCAATTGAAATAGAAGTCCCGTCGCTGTGAGTTATTGTTGAGTGTCAGATAGCAGAGACAGACTGGTAACAGAGTAGATTTGAAGAGCTGATGTTGTTTGATGAGAGAAGACTGAAAGCATTGTACCATGTTCATGGCTATCAACGCAGAATTGCTAGGACTTTTAACAAGAAGGTTAAGTCCCAGAATCTCAAAGAGGGAGATATGGTGCTGAAAGACAACCGAGCTTCCATTCATGACCCTAGGGGCAAGTTCAACCCAATTGGACTAGCCCTTACATTATCAAAACTATCTGGTCAAGTGGAGCTGTTATTCTCATGGACCTGGATGGCCTGGAATTTTCCCAATTGATCAACATGGACAAATTGAAGAAATACTATCCCTAAGAAGCTTGCTAGGCCGAAAACCTGGAAGGGCGACCTAAGCAAAAGTTAGAGTATGAAAAATTAGAAATAAAAAAAAACTGAGCTCGCAAGGTTGAAAACCCTAAAGGGCGGCCCTGGCAAAAGTTAGAGCGCAAAAGGAGAGAGTTAATACTCAAGTGAACTTGAACTGGACTACGTAAGGCCTGATTCCCATCTTCGGGATACGTAGGCAACTTCATCCTGAAGTTCAACTGTAAACACCTTCAACTCAACTGTCCTGTCCATGTGATTGATCATGTCATCTTTTTCTGGTTGTGGTCTTCACTCTGAGAGAAGAGCTAGTTACAGTGCAGAGCAATGCTATTCAAACAAGGGGCAGTTGTGATCTTTGGATTTGGAGTTGTACATCTTGAGGATTGATTCTGTGCATGTCAAGTGGTGATCCTTTTCGAAAATAGTTTTGGAAAGTTTCAATAAAAGTTGATTCTGTTCAAATTTTCCCTTTACAACTTAGACCATTTTTGGACCAAAAGGAAAATTTTTAGTGCTCATAACATTAATTTCATTGATTTCAACGTAAAATTTCTCCAACTCTCTGATATAAATCAAAGTTGCTTTTATTACATCGAAAAAACTTGAAAAGAAAGGTCAAAGCAATAAACTAGGGGCATAGATGAGTCAGGTGCTTCTGCGTCCCCCGCTCCTGCTTGCAGAAGCTTCTGATGCGAAAGTGGGTCCCGGTTTATGCCTCATCCTCGAGCCAAGCTAAGCACTCACCAGAAAGGGCACAATTGAAACTAAGGGCAAGGGCCAGAAGCTCTCTTGTCCTCCAAACAGTGAGTTACCTAGCCAAGTGTGAACCACAGATGGGGAATGAAACTGGGTACTCTACCCTCTCCTCCGAGCGGATCTGATCATGCCCAAACTGACGTCTAAACCAAAAAGGGAAGTAAAACACACAATGTGTGAGGCCAATCAGCTGTATCCCAAGTTGTCGAGCCATGTTGTAGCTCATCTCGGTTAGATTGAGCCAGGGGCAACACCAAGCTATGTCAGCAATAGACCTGTTGCACATCCAGTGGCACCACCATCCCTCATTCGGGAAATCCACTAGTCGGTGGCGGAAGAAATAGCCTCGAGCTAAGTACTCAGGGCAAGAGTCCACTACCTTCAGCTTATCCATAAGCCACACTTGGGAAAAGATGAAAGAAAAGAGAGATTAAAGAATAGAGATATGTATATTGAGAGAAAAGTGAGAAAAGGGCTTTGAGAGAAAAACAGAGCAGGAGTGTCAAGAGATGCGAGAAAAACATATGAGAAAGGGTGGGAAACAATACCTGAAGAAGTAGTGGACTCCCCATGAATCTGGTAGTCCTTCACTGATGAAAGGCGTCTAAGCCCATCAAAGTCTCAACCAACGCTATGCCAATGCAACTCTTGCCTTCTTTTAGACCTTAGGCCACTTCGATCAAACGAATGCTGGACCCACCAAAACTAGGGGCAAGAAGGAAATAAGCAAGCATACATAAGCAAAGGGCGTGTTGCCGAAAACCCCACTAGGAAAGGTCGCCTCAGTCACCGACATCAGAAAAGCGATAAATCAAACTGGGAATATCCAGCTCTCCATTGTGAACCAAAGATGGAGCCTCATGTAGAGTGAGCCCTCACATTCGTCCCAAAGCCTGGGCGTGGCCAAAACAGGGTTGAGGTATGATTTTCTCATCGCCCAGGATTCCATTAGAGCCTGGAATTCTTCCATTGTCGGGCATATTTCTTGACCCCTGAAGCTAAAAACATGTGTAATCAGGTCCCAACATCTAGCTGCAGCATAAAGGAACAGAAAACAAAGTGAAGTTCAACTCAACGGAAAAAGTGCATTTATGCCGAAACCCCAGAAATCCAATCTGAGAGTTTTTCGGTGAAAAATGGCTCAATTTTTGAAAGAATTTGAGGCTGAAATGAAGTTCTGAAGAGAAATCACGAAACTATAGAAGATAAAGGTAGTGAGTGGAAGCCAGCTGTCAATAATCTGGAGGTGCTTCACATTGATGGCTGGCAGGTGGCCGGCAGACCACCTCTTGTGGCCGGCAGATGGCCGGCAGGCTCCTTCTATGGCCGGCAACCTTCTTTTCTACCCTGTCGTCCACCTATGTGCTGAACAATGCTGAAAGCATGTGTTTTGTTATGCTCTTTGTGTGTTTTAAAGTCTTATTTTGAGTCCTTTTAGTTTTAGCAAGTTTGTTGAGTTGTATTTGAGTTGTTTTGTTTTGTTTATCGAGTTGTATGTTACATTTTGTATTTTGGTTGTTGGTCGGTTTATTACCCAATTAAGAATTTTGTTTCAATCAAGCACTCTTGGCCATTTCAATTCCATGTCCATTTCATGCTAATATGGTACTCATGATGCAAAAATAACAACACTTTTTATAAAAATTGTAAGGTTTTATTCCGATCATGGTTTTTACAAAAGAGGGGTACAAGTTTTAAAGAAAATAAAACTTCCTAAAGCTATACAATGTGCTAATGCTGCCAAACAAAAAGAAACTAAGAAAAAAAATAAAAAATCAATGCCGGTCACCTCATGCTCTAGAGGCCCTCTTCATTCGCTTCCTCGGAGGAGAGGACTCTGGGGCATTATCTCCATCAGCACCTCTGTCTGAATCAGTCTCTGAGCCAAATCTAGAGCCGGCATCGTCTCCGCTCTCTACACCAAAACCCTCCTCAGCGTCATCATCTCCACTCTCGGACGACTCAGAATGCTGACTCGTTGCCTCCGCGGAGTCACTGGTCTCAGCATCATCGTCACGCAAGATAGGCTCTGAAGGACTGCTCCGCCCTTGGCCACTCCTATCTCTGCCTTTCTTCCCTGCTGCTGGAGCAGGTATTGTTGGTACAGGTGCTGTTGCCATCGTCAGTGCACTCAGTATACCTAGGATCTGAAAAAGACAATTGTCACGTATTAGTTGCAATGTGTGTATCAAGTGCAAGCATAGTATGCAGTGTGCATATCAGATGAACATAGTATGCAGAATGAGTGTATGCAGAAGTCAGATACAATGTGTAAGTATAGTGTGTGAATGCAGTGTGCCTGTGCAGTGTGTTAGATGCAATTTGGGAAGACTACAGCTGAAATGCTAGTGTATCAGTGGAAATTTGATAGCATGAAATGCAGACTGAAGAAATTATCGGGATACCATGGAGACCAAGTAGCGTTTCCCTCTTCTGTACCGTGCCCATCAATGAGGCTATCAGTTTGAGAGCGTCTCCTGTGTACTCGATCGATGCCTGCAAATGCATTTGGATGATCAGTGTTCGCAATAAACATATCTGAAATGAAATGTGGAACGCAAATCGTAAAGAATAGACCATACCTTAGTCGGGCCTTGAACCCCGACAAGCTCATGATCAGCCGCTACAAGCTCAATCAGGACCTGGTAAGCTGCCTCGGTATGTCGCCAACATGTAAGCGTGGTAGGAAGCTCTGGCCAACCGGTGCGGCGAGCCCCTTTAGCACAGGCCGTAGTCACTCTAGTCACCATGGTTACCCTAAGCGCCTCTCTTGCTGCAGGAGCCCTCGCCCCCTTACCTCCGCAAGCACCTGTCAAAGGTGGCAGGAGATGAGTTTGAATGAAGGTCGCGTAGTTGGCCTCTGCCCTAAAGTAGTTAGTATCCAAGCCCACCACAAACTGCGTGACCGCATCAATGGATAGGCTGTCTGCTAATCTCATTGACTCAGGTGGTACCATCGAAACAATCGGGTCTAGTAAGTCCACGGTCTGGCAGACGAACCGCTCACTCAGGAACTAGGCCTGGCAGACTAGGACCTCAAGAAGAATGCAGAAGTGAGAGGCGGCCAAGGCCCCGGCGTACTGGTCCCGAACCCCAGCTGGCATCATAGCCCAAGGATGCCACGTAATCTGCAAATAGAGAGTGAACAGATTGTTAGTTGTTGTCATTTGCTAAAATGTGAATCAAAACAGTTGTAAAGCAAAAATGACTGTGTTTTGGGTTACCTCGTAGGCAGCCACCATATCGAAATATTGCCGAAAGAATGTGAAGGTCTCGCAAGTCCTGCGCTGGCACCTCCCATCATACCACCTCAAGTACGGGACTACTAGAGGGAGCTCCTCCATGGGCTCTGGAGCGAGAGTCAGAAAATAAGCATACACCCACAGCTGCGGAGAAAATGCAGTGATGTGTGAGAGCACAATGCATCAACAGATATAGAAAATACGAAGCAGAAAGTACAATGCATGAACAGATACAGAAAGTGCAAAGCAAAAAGCACAGGTGTTGAACAGATGTGAAGCAGAAAATGTAAAGTGCAAAGGGGGAACTAAAATGTATACCTCCCAAGCTCGCCAGTAGCCTTCAATCAGTTCTCTCTTCAGGTGGGAAGTCGAGCTCATGTAGCCATACAGGGTGGCAAGGCCAGCTCCGCCCCAGTCATAAAAGTGCACCCGGGGAAGGGTCACCAGGGCACTCAGCAGATATAAGCCCACGGTGTTCCACCTGTTCGAAAACAAGGTGGTACCAAGGATAAACATCAGAAAGCCTCTGGCGTACTACTCTATCTCCTCAAGCATCTCTGGCTCGCTTCCTCTGAACCACTCAGCAAACCAGCTATACCTGACCATGCCTCTCCGATATAAGGGTGGACGCGTTCCTAGTATCTCGATCCAAGCGGCCTCCTACTCCCCTCTATCTGTGTCGAACGAGATCGAATCACCCCTAGTCATAAGCCGTTGATCATGGCAAAGTCGTAGGGAGTCATCGTCATCTCCCCAGCAGTGGAAAAGTGGAAGGAGTTGGTGGTGTCCCACCACCTCACCACAAGTGCTCCGAGAAGAAGACGACTAGCGATGACCCGCATCAGGCCGGAGCAGAAAAGGCCAAAGCTAGCCTCGTGCGCAATGTCAGAAACCCTGGCAGAGAGCTCGTCGTACCAGTCTCGTGCAGCAGTGGCTCCGTACCCTCTAAAGTACAGATGAATCAAATAAGGTAGTGATAAAAGTATAGTCAGATAAAAAGGCAGTGCAAGAAATGCAAGTAAATAAAAGCAAGAATGCATGAAAATAGAGCTCATACCTCTACAATGATGGATGAAAGGTGAGAAGCCAACTCCCTTAGCAGGAGGTCCTCTGGTACACCGAGAACAAAGTCGCTAAGCGCCTAATACCACCGGCTAGCAACATATATGTCCGCAGATGGTACCTCGCTAGATCAAAAGGGTGTACCCTCAACGGTAGTGGCTCTGGCTCAACCTCAGGCTCAAACTCCGCCTCGAGGTCGGCCTCAATACCCTAAGTCGCCGCACCAGCCTCGGCGACGACTAGCTCCTCCGCCTCAGCAACTGATAAATATATCGAGGGAACCTTCGAAGGAGCCCCGTCATGTGGGAAATCATCTGCCACCTAGAAAATGGGTGAAAAGTGGGTGAAAATGAAGAAAAATGGAGAAAATAGGGTAAACTTGGAAAAAGTCAACCCTAGGAGAGAGAAAATGGAAGAAAAAGTCAAAGCCGGGAAAAGTTCACGAAACTCGAGAGAAACTCGATGGAAACAAGCCTAGACGGGTGAAAATGAGGAAAAGTGTGTTGAAATCAAATTCCAATCGGTTCCAAAGGAAGAGAATCAAGAGGGTTAACGATTAAAGTTTACGTGGGGCGTTGGAAAACATGTAAAAGTCATATATAGAGAGAAAAAGTGTTTAGAGAGAGAAAGAGAGAGAGAAGGACTTCGGTCCTAGAGAAGTGAGAAATGAAGTGTTGCAATGTATACTTAATGACCCGTGCGTGAAAAGACAAATTTGCCCCGAATTGCCATCGGTGGCCGGTAGGTGGCCGGCAAGGCTCACTGGTGGCTGGCAAGGCTGTTCAATGGCCGACATGTGGCCGGCATATGGCCAGCAGCCTCCCTCTAAGTCATGATGCTATTTTGTGTCCTTGTTTCCCAAGAAGTACAAGGAAAGTTCACTGTTGGGTCCAGATTGTCTTTACGGAAGCTCAAAACTGTGTTTTTGGCGCATGATGTTCATCACTTGTCAACATGAACGAGGTGTATCCTTTTTAAACATATTGCACTTCCTCCGAGAGGTAAATCGGAAGGTGCCATTGAATGTCGCTTTTGTTCGTTTTGCCTTCGCTCTCCTTTCGTTCTCTATTGTCGCATAGAATATGCATTTCACATATTTGTTGCATAGAATATGCATCTCACATGTATTGTTGCATAAAATATGCATTTCACATATACATATTGCATGCGAATCTCGCATCATTCCAATTTCACATAGAATATGTTTTTGCTTCTTGCATTGAACATGTTTTCACTTAACATCATACATCGGCCGTCCGTCTTGCATAGAATATGCTTTGTGCATCTATCGCACTCATTCACTTTGTGCATCTATCGCACTTGTTCACTTTGTGCATCTATCACACTCACTCACTTTGTGCATTTATCGCACTTGTTCACTTTGTGCATCTATCGCACTCATTACCTTCGTGCATCTATCGCACTATTTTTTCTTTTATCTCAAGGCGCGTGATGCGCGGCCCTGGGCGGGTTTCATCTCGGGATGCGTAAAAAACGATCCCAAGTGGTCTTTTATCTTAGGACGCATGACATGCAGCCCTGGGTGGGTTTCATCTCGGGACGTGCGAAGCACGAGCCTGAACGGTTTTATCTCAGGACACGTGATGCGCAACCCTGGGCGGGTTTCATCTCTGGACGTGTGAAGCACGAGCCGAAGCGGGTTTTCTTTTTCTTAGGACGCATGAAACACGAGCCTGAGTAGATTTCTCTTTTATCTCAGGACGTGCAAAGCGTGGCCCTGGGCAGGTTTTATCTCGGGACGTGCGAAACGCGAGCTCGAGCGGGTTTTTCTTGTATCCCGGGACGCATGAAACGATATCCCGAGCGATTGTCTTTCATCTCAAGACACGTGAAACGCGAGCCTGAGCGGTTTTTGTCTTTCTATTTCTCGGAACATGCGAAGCACGACCTCGAGCGATTTTCTCAGTTTCTTAGGATGCGTGAAATGCAACCCTGAGCGGTGTTTTCTTTCCTCATCTCGTGTTTTGGCGTGGTTAGAGTGTGGTTTTATCTTTTTACATGGAACCTGTGTTGGTTTTAAGCTTGGAGCTTCTCATTCATGTTTTGTTATCTCGTTATATTGTTTATTGGATTTGTTATTGCTTATTGCATCATCTTGCATGATCATAAGTTTTCAAAATGGCCGGTTTGCGTAGCATGTGAGTCCAGCTTTCAACGTTGCATTATGCATATCATTTGCATCTTGCCCCAGAACTACGCTGGTTTGATTCCTTGCAAAGGGATACGTAGACAGCCGCGAGCGCAACCATTTATTTTCTGTCTTGATTGTGGGTGTTTGGGAAGTTACTATTTTAGTAGGCTATTGTAGTTTTTGACTATTTTAGTGAGCTAAAATTTTTGTGTTTAGGAAGATGATTGCATTTTTTTATAGTTGGATGTGATGATTGTGAGAGATAAAGTGACATGATTATAAGTTTGATGTGACATTTTGTCTTATTGGCTATTTTAGCCTATTTTGTTTTTTAGTGCTATTTTAGCCAAAAAAGCTAAAAAAAACTTCTTCCCAAACACCCCCATTGTTTGTCCAAATCTTACGGCCTTATCAAAAATGGGTCGTCTCTGGGCTTTGACATTCATTCACATCATTTCATGACTCCAAGTTCTATCAAAGAGGGGCAACTGTAGGCACCCCATTTTTGACGGCCCTTACGACTTAGACGTCCTCGCATGCACACCCGATGATGAACATATTTGCTCGCCAAGTGCTAGAAGTCCTCAACGGAATGCCACAGCTTTGAGCCTCTCAAACCCTACACCATTGTTACCTCATTTTTGGACCAAGCCTTGGACTTTCAAGCCAGCAGCTTCTGGTGGCCTGTCGGCCACCCTTATGGGCTGCCGGCCACTGACGTGGCTTGCCGACCGCCAATGATGGCCGGCCGGCCACCAGTTTCTTTTGCAGATATTTTATGACAACTATGCCAGCTATTTGCACAGATGCAATCATCTGCACCTACGTGTAGGGTTGGATATCCTTGTAGAGAATTCATGTTTTCTATATATAAGAGCCCCCTCTCTCATGTTTAAAAGTTAGAAAATTTTGAGATCAAAATTTTTCCTCTCTCTCTACAACTCTCTCTCTAGCAAATCTCTACACTTTTGCCTACAATTCCTTGACCTTTGCCTATACACCCTTAACCAAATCTTCTCATCTTTGAACTGAGGTGTCTTTGAGGTTGGTTTGAGCTCTACAGGGTGTTGTTTGCTTGGTTTTGTTGCTTGAATTGCTTCTTCTCTTCAAGAGCTATAAAGCTTTGCTCATTTACTTGCTTTCTCTATTATTTTTCCTACTGTTTTTCCATTGTTTTGGGGTTGTCAAAACTCTGTATTTTTGGGCTAAAGCTTGGGTTCTAAGGCCATTAAAGGTTGAGGGGTGTTCTACCCTTCTTTATACCTTGTTTTGAAGACCTTTGCCCTTGTGTTTCCCACCCTTTTACTATCTTTTTCCAAGCTTTTAAACACTGATTTTTAGAGCTTTTTCAGTGGCCAAAATCATGTTTTGAAGTCCAAATTTGGAGGGGTTAGAATCCTCTCCTTGTGTCTTACTTACTAGCCTAGTTTATGCCATGTTTTAGCATATTAATCTAGCTATTGTTAGCTCAATTCCAGCATATTTTATGACTTGTTTTAGACTGTTTTAGCACTGTTTTGGGCTGTTGGTTGCATTTGAGTTTTGTTTTGCATGCTTATAGTGTAATAGTCCTCATGAGTTTGGTGTTCTAGGCCTTAGACACCACCTTGTTTGAGTTGATAGCATTTATTTATGCTTTTCTCATTCATTTTCAACACTTAATCATCTCTGCAACCTGTCTTCTTTCTTGGCTTTTGTTTTGCTTTGAAAGTGGTTCAAAGAACTTGTTTGCTTAAAGCATGAGATTGAGGTGTCATGCTTAATGGTTTAATCCCTTATGGGGTTCATTACCATCAGTATGATATCTCTTTCATGCCTAAGACGACTTTTGGTTCGAGCCCTTTTTCCATTAGAGGACTTAAACTCACCCTTTGGACTTAATTGATTAAAGGATGATTGGTAATTTAAAATGGAGTAATTAAAATTGGGACTAAAATGGTGCATGATAATAATTGGTTTTGTGCTCAATCGGACGTTAATTGAACACATGGAAGCTTGAGCCATTTCATACTCATTAGTGATGAAATGATTCAAGGTTCCAAGGTCATCACTTCCCTTGATCTTTCATGATAAGGAGGTGGTTTTGAGAGTCTCATTTTCATTGCATTTATTGAAATTGCACACTTTGGTCGATAAGCCATCATGCAATGAAATTGCTTGAGTTGGTGGTTTGTGCACCAAGTTCATTACTCCTTTGATTTGTTTATGAAAATGAGGAGTGAGTTGTGCAAATAAACCCATGAAAATACCCTGTGCATGCTCTGTTTGTTCTCTGTTGCAGCAAGATGAACTGGGCAGCAGTGGCCGACAGATGGTCGGTAGACCACCTTTGATGGCCGGCCGGCCATCACTGGTGGCTGGCAACACTCATCACTGGCCGGCCGACCACTGATGCAAATTTCAACAGTGTGTTCCTTTGGCAGAGGAGAGTTATTCTGGAAGTGGGCAACAATATATGTGTTTTATTGCGCAACAGAGGCTCTTCAGTAGCAAAACGGTGGTCTTTTCGGGTGGAAACCGAGCATGTGCATGAACATCCCTCGTTTCCCGAGGCATAATATTTAGATTGTTTAGATTACTTAATTCTTTTAATTGCACTTGTGTTGTAATTATTTAATTAGTTAAAGTAGTTAACTAGTTGTGCTGTAATAATTAACTAGTTAGTTAGTTAATTCATTTGTTGTAATAATTAGTTAAGTAACTTAGCTAGTTTATTCATTTTGGTTTGTAATAATTAGCTTAATTAGCCCTAGCTCTACTTAGTTAGTTAATTAGCTTAGTTTATTCATTCGGACTCTCTTTCGTGAGAGTGCAATGTAATAATGTGTATATCTTCCAACCCCACATCTTTTTCCCTTTTATTTAACTGCTTACGATGGTTAGTTTAGGGACATCATGTTTCGATTAGCAACTTCATGTTTGCATCCATTTGTATTGCATGCAGTGAGGCTCAGCGCATCATTCTAACTGCATTGTTAGTTCAATACTTCTTTAAATACGTGCTTAGACCGCATGCTATTTAATTGATTCAGATGCCATATTAGTAGTTGAGCCTATTTAATTACATATCGCATGTGTTGCATTAGTCATATTTCATAGATAAGAATCATGCATTTTTTCTAACTCATTTCTTTTTTAGCTTGGAGTACTAGGTGAGCCTTTACTCGCTTTAGCATAATTGCATGAGTGTGGTTGTTGCCATGTCTAGCATGCTTGCCATAAGGCTAATTGCTTAATTGATAAAATGCTTAAATGCCTGTGGATGAAGGCTTGTTGTTTGAATTGGAATAATTTGAGTAATGTTCATATGTGAACACTTTTTCAAGTGGTACATATTTCGAAACAATTTTCAAAACAAATATGAATCAAGTGTTCCAATTCTTGCGATTTAGTCTATGTGTGTGTGCGCATCACATAGTAATGCTAGCCTAATGAACCAGAACAAGAGCATATAATGTACATACAATTCATATCATGATTAGTAGAGGTCGATCTTTGATCGGGCGAGCGGGGGTGCTCAAATGTATTCATGACCTTCCCCCCTCGTATCTAAGTTCCCAAACCGAGACAATCTTGGTGATGACGGACACGTGGCCTTTGGCACGAGTCATGGGTTTCCTAAATTTTTTCAAAAATAAAATACTTAGGTAGCGACTCTGTATCTGGCAAAGCAGTCCATTTTTGGCATTTTTGATTCAAAATCGATTTTCTAAAAGATTTGTTGGATTTGGACTCTTTGGTGTTTATCAATTTCACATTGCACTTGTAAGATTAGATTCAGAATTGTGGGAGTCCAAACTGTAGGGCTTATATTTCAAATTCTAAAAATGGGGGCGCAAAAAAGTCGAGCTACAACCCTTTAATTCAAAATAAGACCCAGAACAAAACAGTAAGGGAAGAGTAGGCCCTTAGAGCCCCTGGTGTCGACCCTATAAACCAGCAAAGACACTAAGGGCAGGGCAACAAGGTGGTGTCAACCCTCTAGATATCTAGTATTGACACCAGAACAGATTTTCCAAGCTCCCAAAGAACTTTTCAACGTAAACAAGAGCGAACAAACAATCCCAACAAGTCTAAATCGAATTGTACACCTCCAAAACCAAGATACAACAACTCCAAAGACTTCCAAAATGGAAATAAAGAAATTAAATACGCTCTCCAATAGTTTAGAGGACACAAGTGCTACAACCTCCCCACCTTAAGGAAATTCGTCCCCAAAATTTAAGAAACACCAAAACCAAAAGGTCACCCAATCTATAAAAAAAAAAACACAACGCTAACCCAAGTTCAGATCCATCTGGGGATACGTTCCCGGATCTTGGTCCAACACCTCGGGGTCCCAAAGACACCCGAACGCCAAGAATGGTAAGAAAACCTCACGGATGGCTGTTCGATCCACATAACTTGCTGTGATCTATGAGATAAGAAAGAACAACTACCACAGCAACAACAACAAGAACTCCTCGGACTCAATGACGTCATCTGTGCCTCAACCACTGATAATACCAAAATGGCTACTGAGTGCTCAACGATCAGACATGGAGGATAAAAAAAAAAAAAAAGCTATTCATACACAAAGCTCTAATCAACTCTCTCGTAACACGAGAACATTATATATATATATAAAACATGATTAATCCTAACAACGTTATGGCACATCAATGCCCGACAATTCTAAGTCCTTACAAAAATAAACATATACCACATGGCTAGTAACTTAGGCTAGATCCAAAAAAAAAAAAAAATCCTTCTTTTTCCCCATTTGTTTCAAAACACTTTGTTTTCCCAAAATGTATTCAAATTTGCACCATCATAATCCAAATACATTTTCGACCGTCCACAACAAAACTCAGGGATTTTCATACTATTTTTCCAAAACCACAAGTGTTACTCAAAACACCAAAATCAGTTTCATTTTCAAAATATTATTATATATATATATGTGTGTGTGTGTGTGTGTATATATTTTGAATTCTACTTTTTATTAAACCAAAAACTTACATTTCAAACCAAAACCGTTTTAGTTCAAAAAAAACTACTCAAGGCCACAATACCAAAAAGAAAATTTTTGTTTTCCTCAAAATCATTCCTTTTCGTTCCTCCGATGACTCACAACACAATCACCTAATAAAATCTATCACACCTATGGCGACACCACAAAATCAACACCAATTTCTATGATAAAATCCCTAGAAAATTTCCAAAGTGCCAATAACACAATATAACTTAAGTAAAGAAATTTCACACCCACCAATCACATAATTGCGCAAAAGCACTCACATGACCAAATTTCCCAACCGTAACCCCAAAGCGGTTATCATAAACTCAAAACAACATCCTAACTGTCCATATGGGACTTACATGCCACACCAAGACAGTGTTCAATTATACAACCCTCAATTCTAACCTATTTCCGAGGTGACTATATGTCAACTAACCCAAACACTAACCAATCAACTATCCAACACCACTATCCTGCATTAGTCACCAAACACCAACATACCACTTAACTTCACATAACCCAACATCAACACCAACACCTTGCCCAACCTCACTAACTTCGAAATGGAGTTCCATACACAACCTCACATGTTCGTTGAATCCTTTCGGATTCCTCAAAGTTAACCTACAGTACTCTGGTTCTCAACTCACCCATCATACATATGCCTATGTGGCATGCACATCCTCATTTCACATTTGAGTTCGAAATGGACGTCTCAAGTTAAAATACAACATACCCCTTCAAGTCAACGCATACACCAACCTTTTACACCATGCACACAAGGACCGATAAGGTCAAAACAACTCTGACAGAGCACACCAATCACTCTACATAATCTTATATCTTCACTCGGAGTTCCACTATCCAAACAACAAACAATACACCCAAGTGACCCAGCACTATTGAACATTAGACCATTCTTAACAACACATTAAGCACACTATTGCTACACCAAGGCAACCTCCTAGGATAGTCTCATGACTAATCCCTTTCAATACAACATCGCACAACCCTTATCGTACACACCACACACACAAAACTCGTTACCTACTGCACAATATCTCACCCTTAACCCTAAATGGGTTATCTCAACACTAATGCCCTCACTCCTCCAATGTACTCACAATCCAAACCAAGTTCACAACAACGAGTTTCACATATTTATCCTCCCATACCAAGCTAACTTGCAACAGCCTACCACGCTACAAAGTTATCAACACCACGTAACAACCCAAACCGAGCAACAAGTAAACACAACACCTCCATCCATCAGTGACCAATAAAGTCAACTCGTTAATCCACATTCTATCCTATCACCCATCGTACAAGTACAACCAAAACACTAAGTCTCCTAGTCAATCTACCAGTTGCTAATAATTACTGAACAATTACCCTGAATCAAGCCCCGACACATACACACGACATTTACAAGGCTTTCAAAGTCATACAATCCTAACTCCACAGAAGAACAAAATAAGTTCTCAACCTCCTCCACCCAAGCCATAGAACACTATATTCCCAACTAACCATACCCTGCAACACGGATTTCTAGGTTAGCAATACCAAAGTCGAAACCATACACCACCACTACCAACACACAAGTTGAAACCTAACTCTTCGTGTTTTAGAAACTCTAACACTACCAACACCCCTTCCACAGGTTACAAAACTTAAAACAACACACTCAATTGGGAGACACACCCCATGCTACACCTCACACCCGCTGACCACTCAAGGTCATAACTAACTCTAACACATGCTAGTCCACAGACTAACAACCAACACCAAACATATATGATGCCACCCAAGTGAGCATCAGAACTCCACCCTCACACGCTGTCACAAATGACTCGAAAACACTACCGTCTCTCAAAGATGTACCAACCGCCGCCAAGACAACCAGCATTTACTCACAACCAACGCTAATACATAGCCAATATAGCACGCACCGAGGTATCCATTCCGAGTTCACTACTTCTTTCTAGACGTCTCTATAAAAAAGAGAATAACCACAACCTAGGATACATAACACTGGTACCCTTTGCTGAAATATTAACACAGTACCATCACATAAGCAAATACTCAAACAACCGCATTTAGACTCCAGTCAATTCACACATCAGCTACACCTAACATATAACACATAATCGTGCTAAATCTACAAAGATAGTTATTCGTTCCAACGCTCGATTAGATTTCCCATTAGAAACAATGTTGATCAAGCGCGTTTCCAACAAGGCTTCCAAGTTAGTCAACTAGACACCAAATAATATCTACGAGTCTCAACACCATACCCACATAAAATGCAACACACAAGCATGTTATCACTTAGCACACAACATGCAAATGTCCTCACCGAGCGTGATAAACGCACTATGGCTAACCACTTCCCATGAGCCTAAGGTATTCAAACCCTGTTAGCTTTGATACCAAGTTGTCACGCCCCAGATTTACACGGTCAGGCTCACGTGAATAAACCACCCAATTATGAACAGTAGATAACCACTCTCATGTAAATGAATATAATACAGTCACACAATATATGTGTTTATCCAATTTTATACATTCCTAGATACAACATCTAATTCGAATGGATGTTCTATAACCAAAACATGCACAGATGTTATAAATCAAATTAAATGCTCTGAGGCTTACATCATACACAAGGGTGTAACCCTTACAAGAATGGCATACGGCCAAAAAATAACATAAATGGCCCTTGGCCTACAAATAACCGAACCACCCTACACGGTTCCGAATACAACTTCACGTCACAGTTCACATCCACACATGTACACTTGGGAAAAAAAAATATTCAGCCATGTAGGGTAAGCATAAAGCCCAGTAAAGAATATTTCAAAAATTAAACATGCTCCACCAACATAAATGATCATGATGCAATTCATATATACAATATGCCCAAATGCATTTTCAAATCCATTTGATTTCTCAACAAAATCTTTCCTTTCCTATTAAAAAAAACATTACGTTAACGAAAATATTTTCCGAGTTCAAAACATCTATTTGATATAAAATGCCTTTCCAAAATCCAATCTAGATATCTCAATAACAACCAGCAGATACATTGCTAAATTCAATGCGAATACATCGCTAAACAACAGCAAATACATCGTTAAAACAATTTTTTTTAAACATCCTGTTCCAAAACCAACATAATAGTAAATTAAAATGGGTGAATCTCCAAAACAAATACAACCTTTCATGGAAATTTCATCCGCGGGAAACTGTAAACTGACACCCATGTAAACGTAAGCTATACAAGCACTACTATTGCCATTTCACGAAAATTTCGTCAGCGTGATTGGCACCCACGTATACGCACGATTTTTGAGACTTTTACCCTGGACACACAGGCCAACTTATTTCAATGAAACAATACTTACTTCCCATATTCACCATTATATTTACCCTTTTCAATAGTACAATACATGTAACTGAAAATATTGTTTTTCTAAAGCAATGCAAATGCTCCAAAACATAATGTGAGAATTTCCAAAACATATAGTTTCAATTTCCAAAATTCATTACATGTTATGTAATATGAATGATTTCAAATTGTCTAATCCACATGCAATTTCTAACACACGGCAATGCTATCCTCGACCAATAGCTAAAACAGTTATTTCTAATGCAAAAATCAAAAGATATCAATATAGATATATTTTCCAAAAGAGTAACAATAACCATTTTCAAAATCCCACAACCATTTTCTTCCCAACCAAACCATTTACCACAAATCAATCCAACTCTCAAAACAATATCATTTAGAATTTTTCTACAAACTGGGGCTTTTCCACTTTTTAGAAATCCATATGCAATTTTGATTACCAAAAATAACTATAGTAGCAAAATCATAGCTCAACAATCTCCCAATTTCACAAAACCTCATTTTCTTTCAAAATCACTTTTGACTAAAAGAAAGCCACCATATCAACATATCTCAACCACCAATACAAAATAATAACCTTGTTCAAGAACTCATTTAAAAAAAAAAAAAAAATCTCTTTTACATTTCAAATCCAAACTCTAAGTTTTACCCAAAACACCCAAATCCATAGATCTTTTGAAATAACAAACAACTAGGGTAGAAATCATGCCAAATGAATACCAAATATAAATAACAAAATATGCCACAAATATGCTACCGAACTCATATTGAGTTTAAGAAATAAACCCTACCTCTTGAAGCGAAGAGGAGAACTTGAAAAAAAAAATTGAAGTCGATGAAACCATAAAATTTTTGGATCAAAAGAAAGCCCTTGACGAGATCTATAATCTTTCTTGAAGGACCAAGGTGAAAAGATACCTCTACGTGAGTAGATCTGGAGATCTAAGTGAAAAAGTTGAGTTTCTAAGAGAGAGAGAAAGAGATATTCACGGTGTAAAGAGGAGAGAGAGAGAGAGAGAGAGAGAAGTTAATGAGAAAAATGTGTTTGAGGTCTATTTATAGTGGTAGAATAATAGCCCTAAAGTCAAACAATAGAATAAGTGAAACCCCCAAAAGTAGAGCTCCAAAACCGAACAAAAAATCTGAAAATTAATATTTGCAGAGGACAAGGGTCGATCCTTGGAACTAGTGGTGTTGACCCTTTATTTCATAATGCAACCTAGAACAAAACAGCAAGGGAAAGGTTGACCCTTAGAGCCCCCAGTGTCGACCCTATAAACCATCAAAGACACTAAAGGCAGGACAGCAAGGTGGTGTCAACCCTCAGAAAGGTTAGTGTCGACACCAGAATAGATTTTTCAAGTTCCTAAAGAACTTTTCAACGTAAATAATCGCGAACGAACAATCCTAACAAGTCCAGATCGAATTGGACACCTCCAAAACCAAGATATAACAACTCCAAAGACTTCCAAAATAAAATAAAGGAAGTAAATACACTGTCCAATAGTTTAGAGGACACAAGTGCTACTGTTCAGCAAAGAAAATGTTCGTGTAGTACCAAACATGTCAACCACAGTTCATATGCCAAAAACCCAGATCACCATTGTGGTATTTCCTCAAACAGACGCTGATTTAGTGGGATGTGGGGGTTGTTTCCTCTATCAATGTGGGTTCTGATGCCGATCACATTGCACCAATTACACCCCTACCAATCCGAGAACATGATAGCCTCAATATTGTGTAGGTGACTTACCTACGTGCTTGCCACACTAGGAAACTCTTCCAAATCTCCAATCACAAAAGGATTTCCAGACCAAATCAGATGTGCAACAAATTTGGAAATCCCTTCCGAATAATATCGAATATATCGAGGTTAGGTTGCCACATTTAGTACAAATGTAGTTCATTGATTGTGCCGATGGGGGTGTATTTTGCTCGCCCTAAAGTGAAATGTGGTGACACTTCAGCCGACAACGGAGAAACGTTGTTAGCTGTAACCCTCAACCGTCGCCCATGAAACACTCTGGTGTGAATCGTTTCCTCTATAATTTTGAACTTCAATACGGTTTTGCCTAACCCGAATAAAAGTAAACCAAATATTTGGTAATCTGGGTATGTTTGAGTTCAAAATGTGGCTTCAGTGACATGGGTGGACCAAACTGATGAAATAGCCGAAAAATGACTATAGTGCGTTTTCTAAACGTGATAGGCCCGTAACATACGCAAAATGCATTAAATGAACCTTAATCTCATACTCTATGGGCAAAAAACGTTTATTGCCACAAAATGGGACTCCTGATATTATTAAATAACAATTAGGACTGCAAGGTTCACAAGTCATCCATTTGGGATTTATGGGTCAATCTCCCAAAAAAAATAAAAATAAATAAATAATAAAAAATAAAACGCAAAACAATTTAGTAAATTTATTTTTGATTTTTTCAAATTTAAGTACACAAGACCAACTTGAAAAGTAAAATTTTTTGACATAATTTAAAAAAAAAAAAAAAACAAATCACTAAAAATAAAAAATAAAAATTCAAAAAAAAAATGTAACTTTTTTTTAATTATATGTCATACTTACCCAGAAGAATGCAAAGAGTCCCACCATTGTTTTTGTTGTAACAACAAAACAACTGACGCTTGGAAAACTCAAATCATTTTATTTTTTATTTTTTACTTTCTATCATTCTAGTGAAATTAAAGGAAAATTATAAATGAGTAGAACAGTGAAAAAATAATTACATTATAAATTATATTTTTTTATATGCAGCTTTGACATGTAAAAAAAGTTGCACTATACACAAAAAAGACATACACCGTAAATATAAAAAATTTGCACCATTATGAAAATTCAAATATTCTTTAACTCTATTGGTAATTATTTTTATAAAAATGCACTAATATGTAATATTTCCAAAATAATACAGTAGAAGAATACACGCATATGCCAAAAAGCTTCCCAAATGGCTTCTTTAAAAGAGGCTTGTTAGCCATTATTATTAGTTTCATGTTATTCTTTTTCACTCTAACAAGCTAGTTAGTACGATAGCTATTTTAACAAGATTTTTACAGGCTAGTTATACTTGGAGAGCATTAGAAGACTCTTTGAATTAATTTATGTGGATAAATATGTCAAATAAAAAGTAACATTGAAAAACATAGATAAAAAGTTAGTCATGTAAAGTAAAGAGCATACCTTTTTTATTCTTCAACTAATAAAACATGAGAGTAGCAATGGAATTGCTCTTAAACTAATAGCTGCAACACCAACCTGTTTCAACTTAATGTGACAAATACGACACAAATCTAGTTACTTGGCCATCTGGAAATAAGCAAATCTAGCAATCATGTTATATTGTTCAATTATATATATATATATATATTTTACTTATTGTAGATGGTGAATTTGTCTTCACACCGGATTAAAGAGATGATACTTCTTACCCTGCACCCGCATGAGAAACCAAAGTCAGATATTACGCCTAGCCTATAAGTCGGGAAGACCCTCCAACAATCAAGTCAGCAATCTGGTCAAGCATGATTGCGGTAGGAAAATAAAGGAATGGTAAGTTTGTGTAAATGTTTTTAGTTACCTCTAAGTAGAGTTTCGTATAGACTGATTCAACACAAGGATTAATATCAACTAAGAGATTTTGAAATCTGGGCAGTATTCAATTCAATCTATGTATAAATACTTGGTTGATGGTGCTAGTAGTTTCAGCCCAATAAGCAAAAGGATTTGGGTAAAACATGTTCCACCTAGAGTTCAATTTTTTGGTTGGCTCGCTTGGAAAGGAAAATTAAAAACGGCGGAGTTTCTTCTCAGGGTTGGTGTTCTGCCTTCTAGTGCATCTGTAGTATGCGGCCTGTGCAAATCTGGGGATGAGTCACTTATCCATGTTCTTCTATTATGCCCAGTGGCTTGGAGAGTGTGGTCTGAAATGCTTAGATGGTGGAAGGTTCAAGGTGCACTGCCAGCTTCAGTGGAGACTATCCTTGACTGGTGGGCAGGGGTGGGCCTTAGCAAAAAGGAAAGGATGATGTGGAATGCCCTCCCTTTAGTTGTAATGTGGTCCTTATGGAATCATCGCAATGAGTGCTTATTTCGGGATGTTGTCCCAAGTGTGGAAGGGGTAACGGATCTGATTAAGTTTAAAATGGCTGTGTGGTTTAAGGAAGTGTTTAAGGATCATATGTTTTCAGTGCATGATTTCATGTTTAATCTAGAGCGCATCAGATTCTGCTTGGGAGGTGGAAAGAGTGTGTGAAGTTCTGTGGAGGCCTACCAGTGTAGTCTTCCTCCTGCTGATTAGTGGCTGCGATTTAGAGTTTGTTGTTTGGTTTATATGCATACTGAATGGTGGTATGCTGCTAGGCTGCAATGCTGCTAGTTTGGTTAGAAGGTGGCACGGTGTTATACTATCTTGTGCATGCTGGAGTTCATTATTAATCTGAGACAAATTAGGAGGTGCTTGGGATTTTTTACAGTGTGTGTACTGGTGTGTGCTCTGAAGCTCTGCATCTGTGTGTTGGTATGCTGATATAATGTGTCCTGCAATTGTGCTTTTAACTTTAGTGTTGGTTGGGTTGCTTTAGTTTGGGTGAAGCTCTGCACCTCTGTTGTGAAGGTCTGTGGAGTGAGTCT
Source organism: Camellia japonica (assembly GCA_030407325.1). Classification (NCBI taxonomy): domain Eukaryota; kingdom Viridiplantae; phylum Streptophyta; class Magnoliopsida; order Ericales; family Theaceae; genus Camellia; species Camellia japonica. The sequence goes on from JAPPVO010000003.1 coordinate 104,700,404, forward strand.
TGAAGTGTGTTGCTCTGCATCTGATCTGCAGTTTGCTCTACATTCTGTCTCTGCCGCCCTGCTATTCTTTTTCTCTGCTCTTTTGTGTGTTTTCTGATCTGCAGTTTCTTTTCTTGCTGCTGGTTTTGCTGGTTTGTTGGTAGCTCACCAACTGGCGCTTGGAGCTTTGTGTTAGCTCCAGGCTCCTCTTTATTGATGCATTGTATCATACTTCGTATGCTTCTATCAGTAAAGATTTCTTTTGCTGATCAAAAAAAAAACTAAGAGATTTCGAACTTGAAACTTAGAGAGGAGCAAACTCTGGAGTCCCAAACTTACACCATCAATCTGGTTGACTCTCGTTTATTTTGGGCTTTATTCATTTGGGCTTACCCGATTTATTTGGGTTTATATCTTTATTGGACTGGTTTGGATTTCCACCCTCCACACATAATATTATGAAGTTATAGTTAGTGTTTGTTTTATTTTTACAAATTTTTTGTTTTAAATATATCTAATATAGAATATGAATATAAATTTGCCAAACTTCAAAAGGAGAGTGCAACAATACCAAAACATGTAAAAATCAAATTTTTCAAAATTAAAATGGATAAAAACATACTTAAGATCAATTATGCCACATGAAAAATTAAGTGAATTAATTATAATATCAATTGATAGTGAAATGTTAGAAAGCGAAAAAAAAAAAACTTAATTAATATATATTGCATTTCAAAAAGCAAGAAAAATATATTTTAAACAAATATTTTACAATGTAAAAATGTTTTCAAAAAATAAGTTCTCATTTGTATTTTTTGCCATACACCCTAAAAAGATTTGAGCCGCCTCTGGGTTTATCACATGGTTAGAAACATGTGATAACTTTTACTAATCACAAACTATTTAGCTCTTCATATTGTCTCCTCAAAATCCCTACTTTTAAAACCAATCAGAAGTGGGAAAGTTACCACTTTAGCCATACTCTCCCCCAATCAAAAAAATTGTTGAACAGAAAGGATATACATATTACACATCTTTTTTGGAAATACAAACCACAGCCTCACTCCAATAATTGCACGAGGACAAAATACAACATAGTGAAATCCCATTTTACACTGCCTTTTAAGAAAGGGTATATGAGGTGTTTCGAATCCGTTCCACATCCGTTCGTTAAATTTTTTTGATATATGTTATATTTATAACTTTTTAAAAGATCTGTTGTTATGAAAGAAGAACAAAACTGTACGTGCCCATATGGTACAAAGCGAACAATATCTTGATGTGTACTACGGGCCTATGGCAGTGGAGTGGTCCGCACAAATGGTGCCGTCTGTGAGAACCTTAGTTCCACCACGTGGACCCACAAACTTGGAGGCTGATGTGGAGAGTCCGAATCCATCCCATATTGGTCCGCTAGAAACTCTTAACCCACCTTATAAATGTGACATACCCACAAACTTTCAAAAGGTCTTTTCTAGTGAAGGAAGAATAAAACTGTGCATGCCCCCGTGATACAAAGCGGATATTATCTTAGTGTATGCTATGACAATGGAGTGGTCTGCACAGTATCACATTCTCACGTGTAAGTTTGCTGAGAAAAAAGTATGTGTTATGCTAATAGCACAACATTGAATTTGGATATCAATGTATAATGATCTGTGATGCATAGATTACTTCTATCCAGTTAATTGCAAAAATGCTTATTTGAAATGGAGACTGGAACTTATGGTTGGAAATGATCTGAAAAATCATGATTACTTCTGTCCAAATCCACAATCAAATGCTTGTTTGAAATTGGGTGATTTGTGTAGATTGTTGCCTAATTGCAGCTATAGCTTTCATGCTCAATGCATAGATTCATGGTTGTCAAAGACAGCGATTTCTCCAATCTATCCAACCGACGCCAATTCACCCCAGGTTGGTGATTCAAGTGAAGTTGGAGTTGAATTTGTTGCTATTTCTTGAAATGTTTATATTCCTTACTGTGTTTCTCAATTTCATGTGTTATTAGAAGTATCTATTGGAGTGTGCTGAGGGAATTGATGTATTATGACTTTGAATTTTTGTTGTTCTTCTGAGTATGAATTTGAATTTTGTTTTTTTAGATTTCATTATAATGTATTTGGCCTAGTTTGGTGGAGGATTTGTTCACTGAATTGTGAATTTATTTGTTGATGGCATCTCTTAAGTCGATGATGGTTGATTGTTTCAGGCATCTAAACTCCGTGAGAAGTTTGACGCCAACAAGCACGTGGATTGAAGAGTAGATATATTTTGTGTATTAAAAATCTCATGAAATGTACAATTAATTTGGTTCATAGATGAGTTGAGTACTTCTATGTACTTTTTCCCAACTCCGTGTAATATTTTATGATGTGTTGATTACAATATATTAGATGTATAAAATTCTAATTAGCTTGATGCATGGTTGGCACATGGATATTGAAATTTGAGCCATTTGTATTCGTAATTAAATTTTCAAACTGCCTTCTTTAGTTAAATTCTTTGGCTTGTGCTATATTTCGGAATCTTGGCAAATGGGGCCTCATAACTTTGTTAAATCTTTTAATGCATATCTTCTGAAATGCCATGCATTATTGATAGTAATTCTTCTCATATTTCATAATCAAGAGGGAAAGAGAAAGGAAGAAAGGAAAAAAAAAAAAAGTGACATTTTTTCAAAAAAAAGGCCACTAAATAGCGTCATGATGATGTCATACGTTAGTTTGTGACAGAATAGAAGCGGATGTCAAACATTTTTGGCGTTTTAAAAAACGTGGTCTAATAGTTTTAGCGACGATTTTCAAATGTTGTAAAGCTATTGCAGCAGCTGTATCAACGACGAAAATTTTAAACGTCGCTGTAACATTTTACAGCATTTTTCAAGCTTTTAGCGGCGTTTAAAACTCAAATTTCCTATAGTACTCGTAACAAAATAAATTATGAGCTTTTAATTTTGTTAATTTAAATTCTAAATTTTTTTGTTTGTTTTCAATCTAAACCATCAGTCCATTTTCGTTAAGTAAAATTGACAAAAAAAACAAATATTTTAATCATTAAACTCAATGGAAAATGATATTTTAGATATTTTATATAAACCTACATTGAATTTTATGACTAAAATATCATTTTTATTAGTTTTACTTAATAGAAATAAGATGATGGTTTAGATTAAAAATAAATTAAACAATTAAAGCTTAAATTGATAAAATTAAAAACTCAAGGTTTATTTTGTTATAAGAGTCAAACTCTGATTTTTTTTTTTTTTAATAATTTTCTAAAGATTTTTCTTTCTTGAAAATGAAATTTATAGGTGCATTTACTGCAGTATATAAAATTATTTATAATTTTTTTTTTCTTTTATTTTGAAAATGTGTAAAAGTATTTGGTATAACTTATATTTTTATCCATAATCAGATCCATCGTCACAGCCTGTGATTTGATTTCCATCTTCGGAAAAAAAAAAAAAAAACCTATATTTTAATTTATAAGGAAAAAATAATTTGAATAAAATGAAGGGAAAAAAAAAACTATTTATTAAAAACAAGAAATATATTCAACGGTTGTTTCCTAATTGTTAACTTCTAACTTGTTAAAAATTGCACTAAAAAAAGCTTTTACTTAATGGGATTGGGGACGATGGTGTCACAGTATTATGCTATAAAACCCTTTACTTGATTATAATCTCAAAATACTATAAAAATTTGTTTCGCACTTTCATAAATACTTTATCACCTGGTTTTAATTTTTTAAATGCTTGAGAATAGTGATATAAATAAAGTAATATTCACTAAGGTTTTGTTTGATTCATAGATTTGGGGATGAATTTGAAAAAGAAAAGAGAAAAAGGTGTGTGAAACATAAGAAAAATGTAGTTATATTTTATTCACATTACCTACTTTTGGCTCTTTCTTTCTAACTTCCTCCCCAAATCTATGAACCAAACGCAGCCTAAAAGTGAGAGATTAAGCTTTCTATCTACTCTTTAGAATATTTGCAAAAATATCCGCAATGAACAAAATAAGGTGAACATGTAAAAGAAAAGCTTTAAAGTTAATACCTTGGTAAATAAAATAGTAAATTCATATTATTTTATTACTTGATTTTTAAAAGAGAACTAATATTTTGAGATAATGAAAAATGGAATAAAGGGCTAATATGTTGGGACGAAAGGAGTAATAATTTTGTAAATAATTAGTATTAAAAATCTTAATTTACAAATAATATAATTATAATTTCTTTTGTAAGAATATTATAATAATAAAAAGTGAGTCATTTCCTTTGTCATTCCTTTTGTCATTTCCTTGTGTCCTTAGAATTGCTTTATGGGTTCATTACAGTTTATATTCCAAAATTATTGTTAAATTACCTATTTAAATTATAAATTATTAATTGAATCTATTAATGGTTGTTTTAAGAAAATAGTTAAAAGTTAACATTTTAATTTTTTTGACTTTTTTTAAAAAGACGTATAAAAAATGTAAGAGATGATGTGACTTAAAATAAGTTAAAAGCTAAAAAATGGCTTTTAACCATCTTCCTAAAATAGCCCTAAGTCCCCATAGTATATGAATCAAAATCTATTTAGTTTTCAAACTATCCATTAAATCTATTAATTCCCCAAAATATTTAATTGAAATCTATTTAGTCCTAATGAGGATTACAAAAATAAAATACAAACTCAAAAGTATTATAAATTAATAAAAGAACCTACCTATTTAAAATTTTATTTCAAAAAATCTTTAAATTTTTACTTTGTCTTTGAAAAGTTGGCGTCAGTTATTATGGTGAATTTCCTTTAGAGGCATAATGATAATTATCTAAAGTATTTTTTTTACTTATCTTCTACTGCTTGCCTTTATAACATGTCAGATTTCATTTATAATTTATAATTTATTATTTTTAATTTTTTCACTAAGTTTTTTTGTAATTTAATTAATATATTATTTTGTTCTATTATTACTTGTAGCAAAATGTTATTATTTAAATTATCTAATTATACATCTTCAATATAATTAATAATCATGATAATTTTATTGGCAAGATTGAGAAATCAATTCTAATACTAAATTAAATATACAACGAAATAAAACACATTTAAAAAAAAAAACAAAAAGTAAGATTTTTTTGTAATAAAATCTTATTAGGTAGTGTCTTTTATTAATTTATAATACTTATGGGTTTATATTTTATTTTTGTAATTTTTTCAATGACTAAATAAGTTTGAATAAAATATGTTAAAAATTTAATATATTCAATCGATAGTATAGAAATTAAAAAAAAATTAATTTATATACTTTAAGAATCAAATAAACTCAATTAATAGTTTAAAAACGAAATAAATAATTTGACAATTATTTAAAGAAAGTATAATAAACCCTTATTTAATTTTATTTTTTAAAACAAACCACAAAATCACCCCGCCACCCCGCCGTTTTAGACTTGAAATGAAACAAAAAGTAAATAAAAAAAGATAGAAAACGAAAAGAGTCAATAACACAATCCAACGCAACGCAATCAGTGACATACAATACAACACAAGTAACAAAGATAGAAAACAAAACGAGTCAATAACACAACCAAACGCAACGCAATCAATGACATACAATACAACACAAGTAATAGTATCAATAAATAAAAATGTATATATAAATAGCGCACAAGTAATATCTGAGAGAGGAAGCATTGCAGCCATTAACCAATTTCAATTGTCACTTTCTGACAGAGACATTGTTGGAGCCATTGTGAGAGTTCACTGAGAGCTTTGTTGTGAGGGTGGTTTTCTTCTCCTCAGTGTTCAAGTGTTTTTAATTTATTTGGACATCTTTCAGTGCCAAATGAATCTGAAACTACCTACTGTTTTTCGAAAACGCGATGAATCTGAAGCTATTTATTGTTTTTAATTTATTTGAACATCTTCCAGTGGCTAAATGAATTCGAGTCCTTTTCAAAAATGTTCCCAACTTAATAATCTATAACTCCACCGAAAATAAAAATTTTCAAGTATTATTTACTATCATTTCTATATTTTTGTTTGAGGGGACAGTTTGCTGGAAACTGTTCAGAATCTAGAATCAAATTAATGATGGCTTAAAACCATTTTGTATTGCCTCGTTCTTACATATTTTGTCTTGCATGCACTTAAATATACTTGATCAGTTAGAATGAATCATGATATGTGTATTTTCATCAAGAACTATTATAACCATAATATGGGGAAAATGAAATGGGTGGTTTTGGACCATGCGCATGCGGATGAATACAAGGAAAAAGGCATGTCGATGTTTTGTTGGTGCAGGTGTGCCCTGGTTTTAAGGAAATGTGATTATTTAGCTTGCGAAGCCTTGACATGACCCAGATCATATTCTGACCTCACAGATTGGGTTTCGGGATAAGGGTAGCAGTGAGGGTCTCGCACAGAGGGAGTACCTCTAGAAGGCCGATTCTCTTGAGACGGACTATTGATGATACGCTCTGAGTATCTAACTCAGCATGTAAACATCCTTAGGTCTAGTGCCTCGCGATCAAGAGGAGATGCAGAATAGTCCCTAGCCAAGGTCAATGCTTGGGTAGGACGGCACTCCACGGGGAGTCACGTAGGCTCACCAAATTTACAATTAATTAAGGTTACGTTATGAACTCTATGATAACCTGAAATTTGCATTGTGAAAATATTCGTGATGAATCATGTCTATATATATATATATATATATGTTGTTTTCGCTGCGCTATTATCTTTTTAGTGATGAAGGTATATTTTTAAATGTTGTTAATTAACTCCACTGTGTTATTATTGCATAAGTTTTCAAACTGTAAGAAGTGGTTAGTTTTTTTTGGGTTTCTTGTATCTTATTGAGCTCGTCACTCATTGACATTCCCATTGCCCTAGCGTTTTATGCCAGGTACAGAAGAAACCGAAGGAAACTCCGAGACCTTAGAAGGTAACGTTCAGCCTTGGTAAGCTTGAAGTGTGCCCAAGTCCCATGATTCTCTTCCCTGAGTTATCTAGTTTTCTCTAGTTTTTTTTTTTTAATTGTGTTTTTCTGTCATGAATGTACAAAGACCAAGCTTTAAGTTTTCTTTGAAGTTGTAATTTAAGAACTTTTAATTTTTGTGTTGTTAATTAATGAATGATGGTAAACTTGGTGACAACATTGATGAGGAGTTGGTAATTAAGAAAATTGATTTTAAGTTCTAAACCTTATTACAATGTCCTTAAATTTTGGGGCGTCACATTGTAGCACTTTGTACTTCTTGATATAATGGAATTATATTTGACTCTTTGATTATCATAATTGAAAACCTTCTTAGTCAATATTTGAGCCATGGTTAAGGCGTTACCGTAATGGTTGGGCGAGACTGGATCAAAAACTCCAAATTCAAATAGTTGTTCTTGAGTAGTCTTCACTCTTTTATCATTTTCTCTCTCCACATTTTGAATCTTGATGTGAGGTTAGAACCATTAGCAAGCTAATTTTTGGGGCTTCAATTTGTACATAAGAATGACCCTAAATGGAGTCCAGATAAAAGAGTTATGCCCATTTGAATTTTGCGAATCTGTAATGTGTGCATAGTTTGCTCGAGCGCAAGGGGTACATAGACCTTTCTAGCTCTGTTTTTCAAAATTGTCTAAAATACTACAAGCCTTGATTCACCGCTCGACGGGTCTATTCGAGATAATATAGATACTGAGAGATTTCATTCACCGCTCGAACGCAGATTTGACCGCTTGAGCGGTCTGTTCGGGATTAGATGTTTAAAAGTCACTTTTTTGGTCAAAATCTCTTCACTTTTCACCTTTTGTTCTCTCTCTGTTCTTCATTTTTGAGCTTCAAGCACTTATACCTTGGATTTCATCTCTTTATAGTGAGAATCTCATACTAATCCCTTATACCAAAACATAGAGCACAGTGAGAGCTTCCTTTTAATATGAGCATATTGTGTTTTCAACGAAGTTGGATTTTCGGGCTTTTTTCTCTTCTTCCTTGAGGTAGGGATTTCTTTACTCTTTTTCAATACCTTGTTATAGATACACTTGTAGTAATTTTTATCGCATTAAAAGCATATTTTGTTATGGTATTTTGGAAATGCATGGAAGGGGTTTAGGGTTTTGAATTTTTAGAGTTAAATAATCATGTTTTGGGTTGATTTAGTAAATTGGGAGGTAGTTAATCACGTTTACGTTGATAGTGGTGAAAAATCCTAATTTGTAATTAAGCGTTTGATAATACGAAAGGAATTAAAGTTGAGTAATTGTTGGGCTATGTGTTTACAGTGGTGGTATGGTAAATCATTTTGACTTTTGTCATTGAGATCAAATTTCCATTATAGAGTTGTATTGCATGGCTAAGGAATTAGACATAGTCCATGTAATAACTATTATAGTAAGGTTGATGGTTATGGTGGGTTGGAATTGCTAAAATATGATGCTAATGTATTGATATTGGACGCATTTGTGGATGAAAACAAAGTAATAGATGTTTACATAAGACACAATTTGGATGATTATGTAAGTGTTGGTATTTTTCTATAATAATAATATACAAAATAAATTAAATAGAAATGCCAAAATAATTTTTTTTATTATTATTAAAGAATGAAATACAGAATAAACTACATGACTAAAAATATAATAATGAAATAGATTACATCATGGAACATATAACAAGCGGAATTTGCATAGACATACAAAATAATATACAATAAATAGTTTAAATTTAAAACTTTAAAGAACAAAAGATAAGGGATGCAAACCAAAACCTATGGTATACACAGTTTCCTTAAAATAGATTATTCACCTCACCAATGGGTGCTGGAGGTATGCCAGCGTCTATCTCCCAAGATACAACAGTCGAAACAAGCTAAAGCTAAAGCACCTTTTGAATAGCTTAGACGAACTTAACAATGGCAGTACTCTCTCTCTAAAAAGAACCAAAGAATGGGCTAGGAAAAAAAAGATAGGAAAAATCTCTTTGGTGTAAAAACTGTCTCCAACTTTATTACCTCAAAACACTATCTCCGTTTTCCATCTAAAAAATCTCATCAAAATCATCCTACCAAGTTGGAGGAGAAAAACCTCTATTTATACAAGTAGGGGGAGTCCCTAGCCATAAAGGCTATCATCATGAGGGCCATCAAATGCCATTAACTAAGGCCATCAACTCTAGCCATTAAGGCTGAAGTTACAAAGGTTAAAACCTCCCTTGTATTAGATATAAATATATATATATATATATACATAGTGCTATTTGAATAATCCAACTAGATAGGTCGCAAAACGGATACGGATGTTGGGTCACAACCCGATCCAAGACCAATCTCAAACACATGCACAAGTTAAGCCCAACACAATATAGCTCAACCCAAGCTCATGACTATGTCCAAGTCTAAGACCAAACCCAACACATACACAAGCACAAGCACAAGCCTAGGCCCAGTCTAAACCAAAATTCAATCCAAATCTAAGCCCAAATTTTATTGATGCCCACTTTATGAGACAATTCTCATTCACAACTCAATGATTTTGGCTCATTATTATTATATTGCAACATTCTCACTTAAGAAAATACAAAACCAATTAGACCCCCCTCAACTGGCAATTGGGTCCCACTTTAATCTCACATTAAAGTAGTTAAAAAACCATTATTTTCCAATAGTAAATATACAAAATGTGATGACCCAAAATTAAAATATATATATATATATAATATCACCAAACCACCTAACTTGATCATGGAAAGAGAGGAAATTTAAATTCTCTGCCGACCAAACAAGCAAGTGGGCCTGAACCAAAAAAAAAAAGGAAAATGAGTGGATGCTTTTATCATGAAAGGGGAACACTTGGTGTAGAAAATGATAAAAGAAAAGAGGAGGTGCTGGAGCGGGGTCAAAAAGGGTAGAGAATATGATTTGGTGATTAGAGAGAAAGAGCCGAAGCAAGGAGGGTATGATAAGGCACTGCTGCTGGTATTACTACACATCCTCACACTCATACTCACAGATTCTGAGTTGTCCAATGGAAAACCACTTACAAAGCAAGAAGGTCTATCTCCATTATGATCACACTGATGCTTGCAAGAACTGCCTCTGAGATTGAATCATTTGCTCTAGTGCAGCTGGAAACAAATGTTTCACCACCTGAAGTGACTGAATTGACTGGCCCAGATGTCATGGAAGAGAAGTGTGGTTCTGCTGCCATTTGTTTTGTTGCTTTTCTCCCCGACATTCTGGACTCCAAGGCTGAGGGAAGGAACACGTATCTAGAAATGTTGTTATCCATTGCAGAGAAGTTCAAAAGGAGTCCTTACAGCTATGTTTGGGCAGCTGCTGGTAAGCAGCCAGATCTTGAAAAGCATTTGGGTGTCGGTGGTTATGGGTACCCAGCTTTGGTGGCCCTCAATGCGAAGAAAGGAGCATATGCCCCACTTAAGAGTGCATTTGAGCACGATCAGATAATAGCTTTTACAAAAGAAGCGGGGCTTGGGGGAAAAGGTAATCTGCCCCTAGCGAGCACCCCCAAGATTGTGAAGACCGAACCATGGGATGGTAAAGATGGAGACATATTTGAGGAAGATGAATTCTCCCTTGACGAACTTATGGGGGAAGGATCTGTGAGCAAGGATGAGTTGTAACCAGCCCAGATTGTAACATTGAGGGGAATGAGAATCATAGAGGCTTTCGAAAAATCTGAACCTGCTAGTGTTTCAACTAAAGATAGGAGTGGAAGGTGGGCAAGACTAACATTTAAGATAGTTCTTTCATATCTCGAGGGATCCTTTGACGGGTGGCAGAAGCAGCCTGGCTTGAACACTGTCCAAGAAATTCATGCACGAAATAGGCGAGTGATTACTTGCATTGGTGATGGTAGCTTTCAGGTGACTGCACAAGATGTGTCAAAAATGTTGAGATGTGAACAGAGGACCATCATCTTCCTTATAAACAATGGGGCGTGATGATTGACATAATGGGACAGTGAGTTTTAAATCAATTTTTATGATGCTTATCAGTTACCAAAGTGAAGAAGTTGGTGAGAGCAAAGTTTTGACCGGTAGAAATTAAAATCCTTCATGATTGAAAATTTGGATTTTTGGCTTGCTTCCTCTTCTTGGCTTGAGGTAGGGATTTTCTTTAAATATATATATATATATATATATTTGCAAGATATAGATGATTTTCGAAATCATCCTTTGATTTGTTCTTTTTGAAAATGGATTTTGTTGATTCAAAAAGATGAGTGATTTTGAACATGGGTTTACTTTCTTGTTTCTTTTAAAATAGAAATTGAGGGTTTTGGACTATGTTGGTAAAAGAAAGATGTTTTTGGTGAGATCTTCTCGAATATTTGAAAATGGTTGGTTTTGGTGAGAAAACCTAGAAATTTGGGATTTTAAAAGAGATTGAAAATCCATGGGTAATATTGTTATATTTATTTTTGTGTGCCAAAATAAATGATGTTTAGAAAATTTCTTATTTATATTTGTATAAATGATTAATTTTGTGGATTATGAAAATTGCTGTTCATTTTAGAAATGATTATTCAGAATGTTGATATAATCTTGAAATGACTAAATTGTTGAGAATACTTGAGAAAAAAAAAATTGTGTTTATTCCTTGGATGATGAATTGGAATAAAAGCATTTGTGTTCATCTTGTGAAATTGGCATATCATTTCATTTTATTACATTAGACTTTGAAGGTTGATTTGAAAACTTGCATTGAGAAAAGAATGTTGAGAAATAAGTTTTCATGAAATGATTTTGGGGTAAATATGTTGGTAAGTCTTGATATGTGGTGTAGATGATATTGAATAAGTTGGCCTGCGGGTCCGGGGTGAAAGACTGAAAAATCCGCGCGAATAGGTGTCGAGCCTTCCGGTTAATACCGGTAAAAAGGACAATTTGGTAGTACTCGTATAGTCTACTTGCAGACACCAGCCTAGGGATTACCAGAGACGTATTTACCGCTCTTGAAGTAAATTGTTAAGTTTTGAACAATTGAAATTGCATAACATCATTGAGCATGATGGTTTTTGAATAAATGAAGGTGTGTTTTACGTTCAAAAAGGGCATAGCATGGCATGTGCATTTCATCTCTTGAGACTTGTATAAAATGTATATACTTTGTTAAGAATTTTCTACTGGGCTTTATGCTCACCCTACGGGATTTTTGTGCAGGAAAAGATGTGGTGTTTCCGCCTAACTGAAGGCGTGGAAGTGTGTGCAGAGAGCATAATGTGCTCATTTACTGTGACTCTGATTGTAAGCCAAAGGCTTTGTATGTGTGGGTTTGAATAACCGTTTTGTGTAACCAAGCTCAAGCCTTGGAAACTTGTAAACCCTTGGGGGCATTTGTTGTTTAATTAATTGTTGTTGGATTAACTATATTATCGCATGAAGACTATTTACATCATGTAATGCAAGTATGGGGATTTATTATCAGTTTTACTTTAAAGGCCCATGATTATTGTATTACCATTTGGGCATGAAAATGGGGGCGTTACACAAAATGAGTCAAGTAGGGTCAAGTGTAGAAAGAAGTAAGGGTAAGGGGGTAGTTGTTGATGTTCAAGTAGAAGAAGAGAAAGATAGTGATGCCTATGACCCTAATTAGTCAAATTCTTCTTCTGATGAGTTTGAAAAATATAATGACAGTTAGTATGAGCAATGTGATGATGATGCTTTATATGATCAAAATGTTGATAAAGATGCAGAATTTGGTGGTTTAGGAGTAGTAAGGATGTTGTGGGTGATGTAGATGACAATGATGACCTACAAAACATGGACAGGTCATTTGATAAGCTAAAAAACATTGACAGCTCCTCTGATGAAGATAGTAATTCCAAGAGGATTAAATACCTTATTTTTAGTGAGACTGACATGTAGAATCCTACATTCCAATTTGGTATAGAGTTCAAGACATGTGCTTTATTTAGGGATTCTGTAAAGGAATATGCTATTAAGTGGGGCAAACAAATCACATTTACTAAGAGTGGCAAACAGAAGGTTAGGGCAGAATGCAAAAGTGCTTGTCCTTGGGTTTGTTATGCTTCTTTTGTGAAGAGTAAAGGGATGTATAGGATCAAAACTTTTGTAGATGAACACACATGCAATAGAACATTTGATGTACCACATGTGAGTAGTAGATGGATTGTGAAGAGATATTGGGAAAGGATAAGGTTAAACCCTACCTGGCCAATTAAGTCATTGACAAACACCATTGCAACAGAGTACAATGTGGAGGTTAACATAAAGAAAGTGAGAAGGGCAAAAAGAAAGGCTTTGACAATGATTGAGGTTACTGCCGTTGAACAATTTACAATGCTTTGGGGTTATGTAGAAGAGATTAGAAGTAATAATCCTGGAACGACAGTATGTATGAAGGTGAAAGAAGTTCCAAAAGTTGATGAAGGGGATGAGCAAGTGTCAAAGTTTAAGAGATTGTATTTGTGTTGGGGTTCATTGAATAAGAGTTTTCAGAATACTTATAGGCTAGTCATTGGAGTGGATGGTTGCCATTTGAAGGGGCCACATGGTGGAGTATTGTTAACTGTAGTGGGGATAGATGCAAATAATTGTATATTTCCATTTGCCTATGCCATTTTTGAGAAGAAGAAGAAGAAATAGTTGTGGTTTCTGAATTTGTTAGAACAAAATCTTAACATTGTGAATTCTTATTGTTATACTTTTATAAGTGACAAGTGAAAAATCTAGAAATCCCCTAAATATTGATTTGTGATTATGTATCAATTTTAACCAGTAAATAACAATCTCAATCAAACAATCAAGACAAATCGACACAACGATTTTAACGTGGAAAAACCACAATTGGAGTGCCTTCAATTGTGATAAAAAAAAAACCACCGGCAAAAGCCACAAAACAACCCACTAAGAAGACAAAAGGAATTACAAAAGTGTACTCTCAATTACCTAGCGAATCCACGCCCGAACTGAACCGACCCTTATATGCCTCTTCCACTACGGTCTTTACCTCAGAATTGTCTTGCCCAACGTTGAATCCACAACACTGATGTCGAATCCACGATGATGAGCCACTCCATAATCCACCAAAGCTTCAAGCCCAAATTCCACGAAATCCACCGAAGAACAACTCTCTTTTTTGTATTAAATAAATAAAACAAACCTTTTGATATGATCCACTCAATTCATGATTAATCTCTCATAGATATCAAAGGAAAACAAGCAAAGAAGCTCCAGATAAAAACCCTAATACCCAAGAACAAGATCTGGATGTCGTACCCTAAAATCGGACTAAAACACATATTTATAGAAAACAGATCCACGATCTCCGCTCGAATGCAAGAATGGCCGCTCGAGTGGATCTACGCTCGAGTGCGGGAATTGCCGCTCGAACGGGAAAAAATAACTCCCAATACTTTTGCAGGTGAGTGAAACTTCTGAACGGATTGCATCTCTGCTCAAGCGCAGGAATGGCCGCTCGAGCGGAAAACCAACTTCAATTGCAATTTTGCAATTTTGCAACTTCAATCCCCGACATAGTCAGCGAAATGGCAAACATAAAAGAATAAACACCACAAACTTCTCTGCAAGGCACAATTCAGGTTGGATTCACATCTAAAACTCATAGCCTCACTAAAACAAAAGAACGAATAAAATTACAACTGAAAGGAGTTTTGTCAAACGGGATTGCCAAGAATAAAGACTTAACAACAAGCAAAAATGACTAATTGATGCAGTGGTTGGGCTATTTCCAAATGTCTCACATAGGTTTTGTGTAAGGCATTTGTGCAACAATTTCAAGGGTGAACATAAGGGTAGGGTCTTGAAAGATTTGTTATGGAAGGCTACTAGGGCAAGCAATATTGTTGCACTCACCAAAGTTATGGAAAAAAAATCAAAGGAGATGATTGTGCAGCATACAATTAGTTGGCTGAAAGGCCACCAATCCATTAGAGTATAAGTCACTTCAATAGTTTCCTAAAGTGTGACATTTTGTTGAATAATCTGTGTGAATGTTTCAATTCAAGCATACTGCAAGCTAAAGATAAACATATGGTCACCATGTTGGAGAAGATAAGAGTTTTGTTGATGGAAACAGTTTGGAAAAGAAAGGAAACAATGAAAAGATACAACAAAGGCCCTATATGTCCTATGAATCAACATATTTTGGAGAAGGTAAAGGTGAATGCAGCTAGTTGGATTCCTAGATGGAATGGGGGTCTCCAATTTGAAGTTGTTGGCCCATATGGTGAGCAATATAAGATGGACGTAAAAGAATGGACTTGTGGATGTAGGAAATGGGATATGTTAGGCATTCCTTGTGCTTATGTTGTTCTTGTTGCAAACTATATGGGTGAAGAACCAGAAAAGTATGTGCATTAGTACTACAAAGAGGAAACTTACTTGAGGATTTATGAGAACATGTTGAGTCCTATCAATGGTAGACAAATGTTGCCAACAACTGTTGGACCCTTAGTGAGCGATTCTTTAGCCATTGTAGAATTTGTCTCAGTGATGATTTCATTGAGACCTTTTTCTAGCACAATAGTGAGGCCTCAGTAAATGCCCCACATTTTAGCTTCAAGGCTATAGCACTTCTCTAGCTTTCCAAATAAACCACAGAGTTAGACTCATTTTTCATCTCTAAAGACCCCTTCAAAGCCTCCTTTCCCTGGGTCTTCTCGTGCACATCCGTCCGTATTGAGTTTGATTTCCCCTATAGAAGAAGGAAGCCATTTAATTAGTTTAGATGAGTGATTGGTCGAGGTAACAAACATAAGAACAGCTTGTTGAATCTCGCTAGCATAATTATGCATGAAGGATAAGGTTTTTCGCAAAATAGGATTAGAATTTTCAAGAACTTTTTTATTCTTATCCTTCCAGATTTGATAGAGAGAGACAAGAAAAACAATATTACAAAGTGGATCAGTTTGTGAATGAGGTTTCAAATTCTTTTTAAGCCAGGTATTGAGGTGCAACTGATTGTCCTTCGAATACTAATGATAGCCCACATTAACGCAAATAGCTTTGGTGATATCAGATCCACAAAGTGCTCTATCTCTTTAGTGTGAATACCACACCTAGGACAAGAAGCATTGGCTATCAACCCCCTTTTCACTCTCAGATCATTAGTTAAAAGCCTTCTTAGAAGGATCAACCAAAGGAAACTTTTGAGTTTTTGTGGGACTTTTAGTTTCCAAACCTACTCCAAGTCCATACTACCAGCCACCTGATTGGAGGCAATTTTACAGGCAATTGATAGTTGTCGAAATGTACACATTTAATCATTGTTACTTGATAATTTTAATATGTTTGTGTATGTGCAGGTCACTCGAGCTTATGAGTAGAAATTGGACTTAATTTCATAGTTGAAACCCAAGACCAAGCTCCAACTCAACTCTGAAAGCCTAGAAGAATCTAAATAATTTTAATCAAGCAAGAAAAGCCCAACCCATGAAGTTCGAAGAAATAAAAGTTAGATTTGATGTAATCTCGCTAGAAGAGTCACTATGTACAATATTCTATATTTTGGGCATATCTCTCCCATCAAATATAACTTAGTTTGAATATTCAATTCCACCTCAATCTTCTTGTTGTTTAATAATTGTTTTCAGTTAATTTTATAATAAAATCAAAATATTCATTTGATTTGAATTAATTAAGAATTGATTTTCTAATATTTAAACAACTTAGTCATTTAATCCCTGTGGATCGATACCCAAACTAAACCACTATTCTATTGAATTAATGTCTTAGTAAGGATTTATTTTTAGTATGAAAGCGACCCATCAGTAGCCACAATAGAAAAACCTCCCCTTATGGACCCCTTCCAATGAGGAGTGTCAGCGAAAGTAACAAAGCGAGGTAACATGACTTTAAGCACACAACCAAGGGCAGCACTAGGGATTTGAGAACTTAAATAGTTCATATCCCAATTGACCCCATCATCCATAAGTTTATCCACTATATCAGAATTCATAAGGTGGTGATTAGGGTATGATGAAGCTAAGGCCTCTTCACCACACCACCAATCATGGCAAATAGAAATGCTAGAACCATCACCAACACACCATTTAATACTTTCCTCAGAATATCTCTAGTTTTCATAATGGCCCTCCAAATGTGAAAGAGCTTTCTCTTAGAGGAATAATTAGGTAAATTGCTTTTAGAAAGGTACTTCTCCTACCACACCACCAATCATGCCAAATAGAAATGCTAGAACCATCACCAACACACCATTTAATACTTTCCTCAGAATATCTCTAGTTTTCATAATGTCCCTCCAAATGTGAGAGAGCTTTCTCTTAGAGGAAAAATTTGGTAAATTGCTTTTAGAAAGGTACTTCTCCTTTAGGACTTTAACCCAAAGGCAGTCCTCATTGTTCATGATTTTCCAACCCAACTTCGACAAAAGAGCCATATTATGGGTTTTGGCTTTTCTTAGGCCAAGCCCTCCCATTTTCTTGCTTTTGCATACAATCTCCCAGTTCACAAAGGGGACTTTCTTACTGTTTTCAGTGTCACCCCAAAGAAAATTGCAGTTAAGCTAGTTGAATGGGCCTAAATTGGTTTATAAAGAAAATTACAAAAGCTAATGGACCTAATTTGGCGAATGGATTCAGGGTTGTCCAATTTAGGAATAAGAGTAATCAGGATGTATTTGACAATATGAGAGACACTTTTATTAGAAAAACAAGTCTTAGTAAACTTGCACACAGAAGGGCCAACAATGTCCCAATGAGCATGATAAAGAGAATGGAATACAAAAGAAAATGAGAAAATTTTGAAAGGATTGGAATTTCAAGTTATGTTTGATTGAGTTAGGAAATAGAGAAAGATATAGCCTAAGTGAACTCAAAAAACAAAAAGTGGGATTCCATTTTCTCCTCACTTTCTTTTCTCTTGAGTTTTCTATTATAATCAAACAAAAAATCAGATTGCATTTCTTTTTCTCTTTTTATTTTTTATTTTTTCAAATTCTCCAATCAAATACAACTTTAAAAAAACTAATGAAATAAACGCGTAGAGGATAACATGACCAAGAAAAGCGTTGTTTTGTATTGGATAGAGGAAGAGTTGCAGTTAGATTTTTCTTTCTTTTTTTTCTTGAGCATGGTCAAGAAAAGTAATGTTTAGAATTGGGTAGAGGAAGAGATGTAGTTAGATTTTTTGGAAAATTGTAAAAAAAATCTCATAGACTCTTGTAACAAAATAAATTATGGGTTTTTAATTTTATTAATTTAAATTCTATTTTTTTTTTAATTTAAACCATCAGTCCATTTCCGTTAAGTACAATTAACGGAAAAACGAATAAACTTAATGAAAAATATTATTTTAGACGTTTTATATAAATCTACATTGACTTTTATGACTAAAATATCATTTTTTTTTCATTAGTTTTACTTAATAGAAATAAGATGATGGTTTAGATTAAAAATAAATCAAAAAATTATAGTTTAAATTGATAAAATTAAAAACTCAAAGTTTATTTTGTTATAAGAGTCAAATTCTAAATTTTTTTTTTAAATTTTCTAAAGATTTTTCTTTCTTGAAACTGAAATTTATAGATGCATTTATTGCAGTATATAAAATTAGTTATAATTTTTTTTTCTTTTTTATTTTGAAAATGTATAAAAGTATTTGGTATAACTTATGTTTTTATCCATAATCAGATCCATCATCACAGCCTATGATTTGATTTCCATCTTCAAAATATCTATATATATATTTTAATTTATAAGGCAAGAATAATTTGAATAAATTGAAGGGGAAAAAAAAAACTACTTATTAGAAACAAGAAAATATATTCAACGGTTGTTTCCTAATTGTTAACTTCCAACTTATTAAAAATTGTACTAAAAAGGCCTATACTTAATGGGATTGGGGACCATGTTGTCACAGTATCATCCTGTGAAAACAACCTGAGAGGATAATTTGTGAACAAATTGGGCCGAGCTAGGATGAGTTTTCTTTGGAAGTTGGGCCATGCAATGGGCCAAGGAGATGTTTTGTATTTCGGCTTTGGGCCGAAGTAGGTACCAGGACGATTGGATGTGTTGCTCGAATTGGGACCTATCTGGGGACAAACCTTGGTCTGACCGAGATGATAACAGGGTGATGGGCCGAACTGGGTGTAGCTCGGCAAGATGCCAACCGGTGGCAGGGTCATCACGGCTCGCCCATGTTGAGCACGGAGCTGAAGTAACTTTGTTGACCGCAGTGTCAGTCGAGGTAAAGGGTTCAGCCATCTCACTTGGCTTGCAGTGATGGGGGTGTTTTAAGGATAAGTGTTATCCTTGGGCTTGAGACTCCTAGGAGGACTCTGCTAAGGAGAGTAGAGTCCTACTAGGATTGTGCAAACCATCTCACTTGGTTGGTTGTGAGTAGAGTGTTATCAGGATAGACACTCTTCACTGGAAGTGTGATTGCTAGGAGAACTCTTATAAGGAGAGTTGGAATCCTACTAGGATTGTGCTAGGCAGAATCTATAAAAGCTCATATCGTACAGGTATCACAATTCTTACTCTGGAATACACAGAGCTTTTGTGTCTATTGTCTATTTGCTGACTTAGGCATCGGAGAGGTTTCCGGCACACACCTGCCGGCTAGCTCACGTTTGTGTTTTCAGGTGGCAAAGCGACGACGTTTGGAGGAGTGCAAACTTGATTAACAGGATTATACGAGAAGATTATTTATGTGCTCGTACACAACCCTTTACTTGATTATAATCTCGAAGTATTACAAAAATTTGTTTCCCACTTTCATAAATTCTTTATCTCCTGGTTTTAATTTTTTAAATGTTTGAGAATAGTGATATAAATAAAGTAATGTTCACTAATGTTGTGTTTAGTTCATAGATTTGAAAATAAATTTGAAAAGGAAAAGAAAAAATGTGTGTGAAATATAGTAATATTTTATTCACATTTCACCTACTTTTTTACTTTTTCTTTCTAAATCTCTTCCCAAATCTATGAACCAAACACAGCCTAAGAGTGAGAGATTACACTTTTTATCTACTCGTTAAAATATTTGAAAAATATCTGCAACAAACAAAGTAAGATGAACATGTAAAAGAAAAGCTTGAAAGTTAATACCTTGATAAGCAAAATAGTAAATTCATATTATTTTATTGCTTAATTTTTAAAAATGGACTACTATTTTGGGACAATAAAAAATAAAATAAGGAACTAATATTTTGAAATGGAAGAAGTAATAATTTTATGAATAATTAATATTTAAAATCTTAATGTACAAATAATATAACTGTAATTTCTTTTGTAAGAATATTATAATAATAAAAAGTGAGTCATTTCCTTGTGTCCTCATAATTATTTTATGTCGTTCCTTATGTCATTTCCTTGTGTCCTTAGAATTGCTTTATGGGTTTATTACCATTTATATTTTTAAATTATTGTTAAATTATCTATTTAATTTATAAACTATTGACTAAATCTATTAAGTTCTTACAGTACATGAATCAAAATCTATTTAGTTTCTAAACTATTGATTGAATCTATTAAGTTTTCAAAATATTTCATTCAAATTGGGAACAATCAAGTTCAGCTCTTCAATCTTCAATTTGCAAATGACTCTTTTCTGTTCTGTGAAGCTGAACTATCAGAAGTTCTTAGTCTGAAAAGGATCCTCAGGTATTTTGAAGTAGCATCAGGTCTCAAAATCAACTATCATAAGAGTGTGGTTTGTGGGGTTGGTATCTTTAACTCTACTCTTGAGGAGTTTGCATCCCTGCTGAATTGCAAGACTCAAAGTTTACCACTTAAGTACCTAGGCTTGCCTCTGGGTGCTAATCCAAGAAGAAAGAGGATGTGGAAGCCAGTTATTGAAAAATTCAAACTAAGGCTTGCTGGTTGGAAAATGAGGTTTCTCTCTTTTGCAGGGAGATTGACCTTGGTGAAAGCAGTGTTGTCATGCCTGCCAGTGTATTACTTGTCTCTGTTCAGGTTACCTGAAGGAATAGCTAAGGAGATAGGCAAAATTCAAGCTTCATTTTTAGGGGGTGGCTCAGATCTAAAGAGGAAAATCCATCTTGTGAAATGGTTAGAGGTAACAAAGAGCATAAAACAAGATGGGCTGGGCATCAGAAGAATTAGGGATGTGAATGTGTGCTTACTACTCAAGTGGTGGTGGAGGTTTACTTCTAACCATGATTCCTTATGGAAGAGGGTCATATGTAGTAAATACAAATTTCAAGGAGGGGCATGGCTTTCAAACCTCAGCTCAAGCAGCATCTTCTCTAAAATCTAGGGTGGCGTTGTGGCAACAGTTGATCGGCAAGAGTCTCTCTTACTGTACTATGTTAGTAACTTACAATTAAAAGTTGGGAATGGTTGTAGAATCAAGTTTTGGTTTGATCACAGGTGTGGAGCTCTTTGCCTCAAAGATGAGTTCCCTAGGCTTTTTCAATTGTCCAAAGATAAAGAGGGATCACTTAAGGATTTTGTGACTAACTCAGCTGACAATTGGTTGCTCACCTTTAGGAGGTCTCTTTTTGAATGGGAAAATGAGAAGCTTCTTAGACTTCTTGACATCTTAGCAGTAGCACCTTCTCTGAATCTGGGTGTAAAAGACAGTGCAGTTTGGTTAGCATCAAAATCTAGGCAGTTCCTTGTATCCATTCTATGTAACTACACTAATCTTGGCTTTGGAAACACTGTTAGTAGTTTGGTTTGGCTCAATTACCTACCTCCCAAAGTGTAATTTTTTGGTTGGCTCGCATGGAAACACAAGGTTAAAACATCTGTGTTCTTGTAACAGATTGGTGTGCTGGATAGATCTGTCTCTACCTCATGTCTCTTCTGCAAAGCACAACAGGAAACAATTCATCATGTGCTGATCCACTGCCCTATGGTGTGGAGGATTTGGACTGGGCTATTATAATGGTGGGGGGCTCTTTGGGTGGTTCCTGGTTCTATTGAGGGTTTGCTGCAGTGGTGGGTAGGGTATACCTGCAGGAAAAATGTGAGGAGAATTTGGCGTACCATACCACTGGTCACTCTTTGGTCCATCTGGAAGCTCAGAAATGAGTGCCTTTTTCAATCCAACTAAATATACAGGTGTTGCAGGAACTCATAATCACAAGGCTTGCAATTTGGTTAAAGTCCTCTTTCAAGGAATTCCACTTCTCCATTAATGATCTCTTCTTTAACATTTTAGGTGTGAGGCATTGCCTTCGTTCATGAGGTGTATTTGTTGTGAGGTATTGATAATGTTCATGGCAGCAGCGGTTTGCACAGGTCTCATGCTCGTATTATCCTCTAGGCAGCAGAGTTATGCACATTGCGCTTGGTGAATTGATCTGATCTATTAGTCTTGGTTGAATTGATCTGTTAGTCTGCTATGCTGATGACTAAGAATCTGCTTGCTAATGGTTTGATCAACAATTTGGTGTGAGAAGAAGCTCTTCTTTTGGCCTGTTTTGCTTTGTTCTGCTCAACTGGGGTTGCATTTTGGTTGCTTTTCTTGTCAGTTTTGTTTCTTTTGTTTTCTTGTTGGTTTCTCACCAACTGGAGCTTGGAGCTCGTGTTAGCTCCAAGCTCCTCTTTATTGATGTTCTTTATCGTTGTAGCGATCCCGGTTCTTTCTCCTTTGGGTGTTTGTATCCAGACTTAGTTCCGAGGATTCCGGTTGTTGTTTTGAGTTGTTTCTATCCTCCAATTCTTTAAATTTGGGTTTAGAATGTTTTGGGCAGGTTGGTTGCAGATTGGTTGAGTTTAGGAACCGAGTCTGCCTGTCCAGTTTTTGAACTTGGTCGCTCGAGCGAGCTTCTCTTCACTCGAGCGAGGCTTTTGTTTTTGGTCCGTCGCTCGAGCCAGCATTTCTTCGCTCGAGCGAGCGTTGCGTCTAGTACTTAGACCTGAGAACAGTGTTTGTTGGCTCGAGCGAGGTCTATTTCTTGTGTCTGGTCGCTCGAGCGACCAGGTCTTCGCTCGAGCGAGCCTGTCCAGTTTATAAACTCAGCAGCGGGGAAAAATAACATTTTTCTCCTTCTTTCTTTCTTGAAACCCTAGCAGCCGAGAGTCTCTCTCTCTAAACATACTCTCTCTCTAGATTTCATCTCTTTCTTCTATAAATCCATCCTAGGTCCTTTGTTAAAAAGGTAGAGGAGAGTGAGGGCTACATTTTAATCTGAAGAATTGTGGATTTGGAGCACTTGGATTTCAGGTCAATCTTCTCCATTTGGGTTCTCCTTTGAGGTAGGGATTCTCCGTGTTTCTTTTCAATACTCCGTCTATAGATAGACATGTGGTAGTTTTTGTATTGCATAAAACTTATATCATGTTGGATTTATGAAAATCATGAGATTGAACCTTGGGTTGGGTGTTTTAAATATGAATTTATTATCGTTAGTTGTGATTTGGGCTAATTGGTCTGTTAATTAGCATGTTGTGTTGAAAGGAGAGGAAACCCTATATTTTATTTGATTTAATAAATTAATTGAGGGGTTTTGATCTTTGGGCAAATACTTAGGTATTTTGAGTCTGTTTGTGGTTATTGTTGTTTGTGGTTGTTAATTGAGCCTTTTAGGTCAATATTGAGAAAGAGGGAGGGAAACCCTAGTTTAATGATTATAACTTAATTTGCATAATTAAATTGGAGTGGCTTGGAAAAGAATGTAATGGGTTAAAATGAGTTATGGCCTTTATGTCCAGGGAATTGAATTTGTGGAGGCAAAAGGTATGAGAGTTGGATTATTGTAATGTGAGTGTTGAACACACATATGTGGAGGTTGTATCTTTAACTGCCATGTTAGTTTTGTTGAAGGGTTTGTGGTCTCATGATAATTGAGTATGTTAATAGATGTACAACATACCTGCATCTAGAGGTTTTGTCCTTGGTCATCGGTGGAGGATGACACGGTTGTGTTGAATTGTTGTGTATGCATGATACCATTGATTGTTTGTGTATATGACGTTGTGTTTATATGCATTACTTGTGTATGGGAGGAGATAGGGGATGTACTCCACGGTTTAGGGGAAGATAGGGGATGTACCTCTAAACCGGTTAATGATTATGGGAAGATAGGGGATGAACCCAAGGTTGTTGCTCATATGCACACCTATAGCAGAGATACAGCTCATATGCTTATCTATTGAAGTGTGATACAGCTCATATGCTTGTCCACTGAAGTGTTTGTTTATTTGTTTTGATATAGCACTAAATGTATATCATCATCTGTTTGTGAAGTACGGAAGTGGTTTATGTGATATTGATACAACACCAACATGTGTATCTATTGTGTTATAAGAAAGGTTTAACTTGATTTGTTATCCTTGTTGAGTTATTTGGCCAAGTTCTGGGTCATATTTGTCTAATTGGAAAGTGAGATGTGTCATTGACATTAGTGTCATGAACTTGTAAAATGATGTAATGGACTATCTTGTGTTAACCATCTGTCATTTTTGTATTTTGGAAAGTGTGTAGGAGAATGAATGTTTTAACGATAAACATGTTTTGAAACGGTACGTCTGTCGTAGTGTGGGAAATGGAGGGGAGTATCGGGCTTAGTGATTAGTTCCTAAGTGATTGTTAGTGTTATGAAAGAAGGGGAATGGGGATTAATGAAAGGAATAAGGAAAGATAAATCGCTAGTAGCGTTGGTTGAAATGGTTGTTTTCAAGAAAAGTTCATACATACTTATATTTTGTATAAACTGTCACCTTACTATTCTAGTACGAGAATGAGTGTGCATGATCATAGCTATCTGTAATGTTGTTATTGTCGAGGATCATGTTGAGATCCCTACTGGACTATATGTTCATCCCACGTTGTTGAATCTTTTTCAGGTGTTTAGCAGGATGTGCTACAAGATTTGGATCTTCTTATTTGTTGGCCACGGGGCCTCTTTGTTACTGGCGGAATGCCATATGTGTAAAAAGGGTTATACCCTTCATTTGATTTATTATTGTAAGCCTAAGGGCAATTTACTTAGAATGCTCATGTGGTATTTAATTTACATTCGAATGAGAGAATTGTTGTTCATTACTTTTATTGAACATTTGAGTTTATTTCCGCATGTTATCTCTGAAAATTGAATTAAGTTAAGGAACTTGGTAATGACTTCGAGTAATAAAAAGTGGGGCGTGACAATCATACTTTGTATGTTTCATCAATAAAGATTTCTTTTGTCGATCAAAAAAAAAAAATATATTTAGTCCTAATAAGGATTGCAAAAATAAAATACAAACTCATAAGTATTATAAATTAATAAAAAAGCCTACCTATTCAAAAAAAAAAATTCAAAAAACCTTTTAATTTTTATTTTGTCTTTAAAAAGTGGGTGTCCGTTATTATGGTGCATTTCCTTTAGAGGCATAATGGTAATTATTTAAAGTATTTTTTTCCTTATCTTCTACTACTTACCCTTATAATATACCAGGTTTCATTTATAATTTATTATTTTAAAATTTTCGTTAAGTTCTTTTTTGTAATTTAATTAATGTATTATTTTGTTTTATTATTACTTGTAGCAAAATGTTATTATTTAAATTATCTAATTTTACTTCTTTAATATATTTAAGGGTGAACCACTAATAAATCTCAAAATATGATCTTGTGAACTGTTTAGCCCTTCTTCTTTTTTCTTATGAATCCAAAGGCTTCATTAAAGTGAAAATCACACAAAAAGATAGTCACTTACACGTTTGAATTTAATTTTTAAAGGATAAAAGTGGGTTTCTTCAAGTGTGAAATTACACATTTGGGTAATCCACACTATAGAGGTTTTAGATTTTCTCTCATTCTAGAAGAAATCCCACATTACGAATAAGAGCGTAACACTCTAATGTAATACTTTAATAATGTAACACTCGAATGTAACATACTAAAAAACTCCTTAGTATACTTTTTTCAAACGTAACACTCTAATCAATGTAATTTCGAATGTAACACTCCAATGTAATACATTAAAAAACTACTTGGTATACTTTTCCAAACATAACACTCACAGTTTGAAATTATACATTTATCCAAAATTTATTAAGGAATTTTTGTACTTCTTTTGGAATGGTTTGAAGAATCTCACACCCTTTTTTTGGAGTGTTACATTGGATTATTACATTTGAGAAAAATACAGTGAAAATTTTTTTTGTATGTTACATTGGAGTGTTATACTAAGGAGTATTTTTTTTTTTTTTTTTTTTGGAGTGTTACATTTGGAAAAAGTACACTTCAGAGTTTTTTTAAAGTGTTACATTTGAGTGTTTCAGATTGAAATTATACATTTGCTCAAAACTTACTAAGGAGTTTTTGTATTACTTTTGAAATATCTGAAGAATCTCACATCCTTTTGGAATGTTTGAAAAATCCCATATTTCAGGTCATTTTTTTTTATACTCCTTTTGAAATGTTTAAAAAAAATTTCCTTTCAAGTCATTCCAAATAAAAAGGATTCTCATATAAGAATTCATTCCAAATTTGATTCTCATAGATTGTGTATCTTACATTTCTATCACAAATGAAAAGAAGAAGAAGAAGAAGAAGAAGAAGTAGAAGAAATATAATAGAAATAAGAATATAACCGTAAATATAATTTTTAAATAATATATTAAATCTACCTTTCCAAAATTAATGGGACTGATTCGTCTAGAAAAAAAACTCTTGGGACTAATCGAATCACCATTCTACAAAATGGGATTTATTCGTAAATTTTCCTATATTTAACAATCATTATAATTTTATTAGCAAGATTGAGAAACCAAACTCTAACACTAATTTAAATATACAACGAAATAAAACACATTTAAAAAAAAAAAAAGAAGTAAGATTGTAAACGTTGTAAAGTCCCCATAGTATATGAATCAAAATCTATTTAGTTTTTAAACATTCAAACAAAAATAAGTTTGAATAAAATATTTTAAAATTTTAATATGTTCAATCGATAGTATAGAAATTAATAGATTTTAATTTATATACTTTAAGGATTGAATAAACTCAATTGATAGTTCAAAAATGAAATAAATAATTTGACAATTATTTAAGAGAGCTTTTTTTGATAAATCCCCTTTCTAAGAGTTTTATTTCATCCAACCCATATTCTTTTTAACTATTCCACTAGGTCCTATTTGAGGTAAGAAGACCAAAACACCCTAAATCCCTTATGCCCCCATTAATGTTGATATTTAATATTGATTGTCATTAGATCTTCACTCCCAAAAAATGCATTAACTACACACTACTATTTAATGTTGAAATATATTACACACAAAAAATTAAACATAGTTCTTTATTGATAACATGAATGTGAATGTTCACATCAGATGACGTTGTGATAAATGTGATGTTAAGGTTTACATCAGTATTGCATCAAATTATACAACCACAAGCGTTAATTTGAAATGAATTTTTGCCATTGTCTTATCAATTACATGATGTGAATATTCATACTAAAACATATGAATGTGAACGTTCACATCACAATGAGAGAGAATGTTCACATCACTACATGTTGTAAATAAGAATGTTGTTAGGTTTTATTATTGGCAATCCCGTTTGACAAGAATTTCTTTAAGAAATTGATTTTCTTCCAAAACTAGGATTACTTTTGGATTTCTATAAGTAATTGGATTTCTTCCAAAACTAGGATTACTTTTGGATTTTCTATAAATAGTTGGTTTTCTTCCAAAACTATTTAATTCCTCCAGATCTTCTTTTTGGTTCTTAAGGTTTATATCTGGGGATATTTTGTTAGTTTTCTTTGATATTTTATTGAGTATTCAACTCATGGTTTAAAGAGAGTACATCAAAGGTTTTGTTTGTTATACACAAGAAAGAGAGAGTTGTTCTTCGGTGGATTCTGAAGAATTCGAGCCTGAAGCTTCGGTGGATTCTGGAGTGGCTCATTGTAAAGACAATTTCGAGGTGAAGACGGGATTGGAAGAGGCACATAGAGGTTGGTTCAATTAGGCGTGGATTCGTTAGGTAATTGAGAGTATACCTGTGTAATTCCTTTAAATCTTCTTAGTGGATTGTTTTGTGGCTGTTGCCCGTGGTTTTTTAATCACAGTTGGAAGTGTCCAATTGTGGTTTTTCCACGTTAAAATTGTTGTGTTGATTTGTCTTGATTGTTTGATTGGGATTGTTATAGATTGCTTAAAATTGTTACATAATCACAAATCAATATCTAGGGGATTTCTAGATTTTTCAATTGGTATCAAAGCGGGTCGCTCTATTTTTTTACAAATCTTTTAGAGCGAGATCTTGTTTGATTTGTGATAATGGATACAATTCGTAAGGGAAATTCTATGGAAAAAAAAAAATCCAAAAAGATTTTCTTAATATGATTTTGCAAGCTTAAATTTTTTGAGTGGTCCTTGGTGCATATTGGAATTGATAAGAATATCCATTACATGTTAATATGTGTGTGCTTTCTGTGGTCATTACTCATTTTGGAGTGTGTGTTCTTTGATTAGTATGTCTCATTCTGTACACACTCTTGGATTAGCAAATATCGGAGCCTTCCGCCTTAGTGATTATTTTTTTCTATAGACTTCTGGCATTGTATCTTTTGCTTTTCTAGAGGAATTGACCTATACTAGCATATCATGGGTGATGTTGAGTCTCTTAACCATCTTTCATCTTTTTGCATCTCCATGGCTTTCCCCTCTGTTCTTTGTAGTCCAAGCATGAGGAAAAGGCTACCTCAGAGGCACCAACTAGGCTATCCTTATTATATCCATGCTTCTCTGGTTCGGTTTCCATACTCTTGAGCGTGTCAGCCGCCAATGAGTGTGAAAAAGAAAGAAAAAATGTGCAAAAGAAAGAAAAGAAAAAGTGTGAAAAAGAAAGAAAAAAATGTGCAAAAGAAAGAAAAGAAAAAATGTGAAAAAGAAAAAAAAATAAAGGATTCATTGATTGAGGGGGAGCCTCCGTCTTTACTCACCAAATACCTCTTGATTCCTAGTGGTTTGACTTTCCTTAGTTGTGCTTAGATTCTCTTGTCGGAGGTCCAGCTATCAGATCACTACTAGGATTTGAATCTCGTGTTTGTCGAACTCCAAGAGTCACACACACACTTTTCTCATGGGATCTATGCTTTTCACATAATGCATCATTTTCTTTTATGAGGAATTTTCTAAAGACTGTGCACATTGTGTTTTCAAGTAATTGTGCTTCTTGGATAATCTTGTGTGTTTCAAGGTACAAATCTGAAATTTCTTACTTGCTCCATCATATTATTTTTTTCGTTTTTTTTCTTGTTCATTGTTTTTAGTAAGGGGGAGTTTGGTTTATCATTACAAGAGTTTGTTAGCATGAACACTTTGTTTTGTTTGGTAAGGGAGATTGGCTTTAGTTGTTTTGCATGTTGCTATGCACTGTTTGCTTATTATTTCCTTCTTGCATGCTCCTGATATTTACATCATCATATCATTGCTTGTGTGGTTTATGATATGGCTTTAGTTGATTGCGCTTCCTTTGTCAATTCGTGACAAAAAATAGGGAGTATGTGTCTTAGTTTTCAGGTTTTCATGCTACATGTTCTTAAAGTTTTCAGGTTTTCATATTACATGTTCTTAAAATCTCCAAGTCGCATCTATTCATGTTTTCCATCTCATGCTTCAAGATAATCTTGTCATATGTTTATTGCTTTTTCATATACTCTTGTGGCACTAATAGCTGTTTTGCAGATCTTAATCTTGAGAAAGAAGTTTGTGTTTGTTGGTTGTAATGGGTTGGGGTGATTAAGATTTTATTTGTTAGGTGTGTTTTGTCACGGCATTGCCAAACGGGGAGATTGTTAGGTTTTATTATTGGCAATCCCGTTTGACAAGGATTTCTTTAAGAAATTGATTTTCTTCCAAAACTAGGATTACTTTTGGATTTTCTATAAATAGTTGGTTTTCTCCCAAAACTATTTAATTCCTCCAGATCTTCTTTTTGGTTCTTAAGGTTTATATCTGGGGATATTTTGTTAGTTTTCTTTGATGTTTTATTGAGTATTCAACTCATGGTTTAAAGAGAGTACATCAAAGGTTTTGTTTGTTATACACAAGAAAGAGAGAGTTGTTCTTCGGTGGATTCTGAAGAATTCGAGCCTGAAGCTTCGGTGGATTCTGGAGTGGCTCATTGTAAAGACAATTCCAATGAGAAGACAGGGTTGGAAGAGGCACATAGAGGTTGGTTCAATTAGGCGTGGATTCGCTAGGTAATTGAGAGTATACCTGTGTAATTCCTTTAAATCTTCTTAGTGGATTGTTTTGTAACTGTTGCCCGTGGTTTTTTAATCACAGTTGGAAGTGTCCAATTGTGGTTTTTCCACGTTAAAATCGTTGTGTTGATTTGTCTTGATTGTTTTATTGGGATTGTTATATATTGCTTAAAATTGTTACATAATCACAAATCAATATCTAGGGGATTTCTAGATTTTTCAAATGTGTTGTCAATTAAAAATATAATGAACGTTATTTTTAATGTGTTGTTAATTAAAAATAAAAAGGTTCACATGTTGTGAACGTTCACATCACTACATTAGATGAGAGAGAATTTTTTGGAATGATGTGAACATTTACATCAGATGAGAGATAATGTTTACATTATTTTTAATGTGTTGTCAATTAAAAATATATTCACATCAAATGAGAGAGAATATTCACATTATTTTTAATGTGTTATCAATTCAAAATATATTTACATTATATAATAATATAAAAGAATAACATCAATGTTATTTAATTTGTGTATGAAATTTCATATGTTTTGGTCCTTTCGCTTCTCTTTCCTCCCCCAACATTAAATATCAATATTAAATATAAGAATAATGCTATATGTACCAATTTGTACACTAACTAGTGTACCAATTGATGATGTGACAAATTTAAGAGATTTTTGGTATTTGTAATGTAATTAATGAGTGGGGTCAATGATAATGTCATAACTAATGTTGGTACACTAGTTAGTACACGAATTGATACATGTAGCACCACTGTAAATATTGGTCGCCAAAAGTCCAAAATTTGGTCGCTGAAACCATTTAGCGACCAAAATTTTTTGTCGCCAAACTGGTCGCCTATACCCTGTCGGCGATAGTATTGGCGACTAAATTATTTTTGGTCGCTGAAAGTGAACGTTTTGGCTACTAAATTTTCGTTAGTCGGCAAAGGTTATGTTTTGGCGACCAAAATATTAGTAGCCAAAAGTAAGCATTTGGCTACTAAATTGTCATTAGTCGGCAAAGGTTATGTTTTGGCTACCAAAATATTAGTAGCCAAAAGTAAGCATTTGGCTACTAAATTTTCATTAGTCGGCAAAGGTTATGTTTTGGCTACCAAAATATTAGTAGCCAAAAGTAAGCATTTGGCTACTAAATTTTCGTTAGTCGGCAATAGTGACATTTCGGCTACTAATTTTTTAGTCACTAAAAGTTCTACATGAAAATTTTAACCAACTATTCATTACTTTTTGCTACCAAATGTTTTAGTCGCCAAATGTTTTTACTACTAAATTATTAGTAGCCAAAAAATTCCAACTATGTATTTAGCTACCAAAATATTTGGTGGCCAAATATTTTCTTTTCTTTTTTTTTTCCCAAAAAAATTCTAAGCAACCTACATCCATGTTTAATACAACATGTACGTACATAACACATGATTCAATATAACCCAATATAACCCATCAACGCTAAATATATTATCAAGCATTCAACAACGTGCACACATTCCAGTTCCAACCATCCAAAACATTAAAAATAAACGTCCTCTCATGGAATCTGAATAGTTAACAGCGCCAAACAGCAATTTGAATAGTTAACAGCTTCCTCTCATGGAAAATTGGAAAGATTGTGAAAAGGGTCATACATCCATTGCAAAGTTGGAAAAATAAACCAAAAGGTGTAATCCAGCCCCAGATAATGATACACAATAGCTTGTAAATGAGACTCTTTCTTAGGTTCCACACAAAATGAAACATCAAATAAGCTCAACAAAACACTGAACTTGTACTAGATGAGGACAATGTTATAATGTAAAAACTTGAACAACAAACCAGTATCATATCTTAATAACCAAGTTTCACTGTCCCACAACTATTAACATCTCTCTTCAGTAGAGCAGAGAGAGCATGAAAGACTCCATTGCAAGACCAAAGAATTAATTATTTATCACAACGGCTTTAGATAACATCAAGGCCAATCTCAGTTGGATCCGTTGCCTGCAGCTCTACCTGAATGCCATCTAGTTCCCTTTTGAATCTGTCCTTAGAGCTTGCATAAATCATTTTGCTCCTCACTCTTGATGTATCAGGAGACCTTTGTGGTAAGCAAAAGTCGAACAGCAATGATCAGTGAATCAGGGCTCCACAAAAAGGGCAGGGAGGAGAAAACTTGGGGAAAATAAATTAATAAATAAAGATAGATAATATTACCATGCAATGAAGAAAATCCTGCTCTTTTGGCAATTCTCTTCTGTTACAAAGTCATAATCATAGACAGCATATCGACACTCGTCAGCAGGAAGGCTTGCAGTGAAGTCATTACAGCTATTTGCAGGTAAATGAGACAAGGGGTGGGACAAAACTTCTGGGTCACACAATTTAAAAAATGTCTTAGGTATTAATTTATTATTTTCAAAAATTCAAATGGAAATAGAAACTTACAGGGAAATTTGTAGTGGTAGTGGTGCCCCAGTACTTCAATGCTGCGAGGTCATAAGCTCTGGCTGCTTTGTCTTCCTTATCATAACCTCCTATATTTCCAAAACATATTACAAATGATTAAAAAAAAAAAAACCACAATCATTGGTTTGGAAAATCCTTGATCTCATGCAAAAAAGTTACATTAATCAAGTGATTTGATTTTAAGGGAATATAAAAAAGGAAGAGCAAAAGGGAGCACTTTTTAACTCACCCAAATAAACTGCAGAGACGTTGAAGAAGCCCCATACCAAATCATTATATAAGAAATCAGTCCAAAAAACAAACAAACATGTTAAATACAAAATAAAATGTTTTGATTTAAATTTAGAAATAAAAAATCTAACTATCCCATACCTTGCCTTCCTTTTCGAGTCTGTCCTTCTCTTCGACAGCTATTATCCCATAGATGAGCCTCATATCTACCTGTCCATCTATGTCTGCAAAATCAATTTTCACATAGACATAGATGAGCCTCATATCAATTTTCACTTAAACTCCTCTTAACTTTAAGTGTAATACCAAGATCCTACAAAATCAAGGTTAACATCCTTACCATTAATCTTTAATTTGACAGATTCTTGATGATCCTCTATTTTCCTTTCTCTCCTTTCTCTCTCGGTTTTGCACCAGCAGTTGATCACATTGCATGCATTGAAGCTCTCTCTCTCTCTCTCTCTCTCTCTCTCTCTCTTCTCTCTCTCTGCCGAGCACTCTCTATTTTGACTCCAGCATGAAACAAAACTTTGAGACTCCATACTTCATCTTTTATTCTATTATTTACTTATTAATTTAGTGGGACACTTGCTGCCCACACCTTACACGTACACACACACATCACAATCAAATTCCTTTACACACACACTTGGGTTTCTCAGCACACCCACACTTCATATACACCCATAATTTTTCATCCTTTCATAATTTAATTTATGTTTATGGTTAATTTAATTAAGCATCACTTAATCTTAATAAGTCGTAATCAACACATAATTAAATTAATTATAACAAGTCGTAAATCTCTCATAATTTAAACTTCACCAAGTATGGGGATACATATCCAAACTATAGCAAATACTTGAGTGTGTTCTGAACTAAAAGCCCAGCAACAATGCCCTACAAACCAATTCAAGTCACCATGTGTCAAAATGGCAGCAGAGGAAATGGATAAATGACAAATTTACATGGTCCATTGGCAAGTACTTAAAGAACATTTACGAAGAATTACATGGTCCATTGACAAATTTACATGGTCCATTGGCAAGTACAAATTTTTGGTAAATGTGTGACATAACGAACAGAAGCCAACTTCGATCTTCAGCAAGTACTTAAAGAACATTTACGAAGAATTAAAATCAATGCCACAAGAACAGAATACTTATATATACATATGTAAATACATGTACATAGCACGCACATAATGAATTTAATCGCATTAGCATCATCCACTAGTGGACTCACTATTCAAGGGAAACTTTCTGGCCTTGTTTGGTTTGTTCTTAAGAGAGAGAGAGGGGGGGTTGATAAATTGAAAACTAATTCGATTCGATAAAAATAAATATCAAAAAATATATTAAAAATTATTTCTAGCCACCCAGAAGATAAAATTATGTAAAAATAATAAATGTTTTGTATTTTTTAATTTCTTTCGTCAAATTAATTTTTAGTTTTTAAGAAAAAAAATTCTGAAAACAAGTTTTTGAAAATCAAACCAAGCATGGCCTCTAGATTCCATTCCTACATTATCACAGATTCACAGTAAAGGCAGATTAAAGTCCTTCCTACCAAAGCTAACCCCAACAATGGAGTACCAAGCAATTATATACAGATTACCTCATGGCTAATATGTTTGATGTAATAAACCAAGACTGCCATGATGACCGAAAGCAGCACAAGCGATAAGTTGCTACATGTTGAAAAGTTCGATAACTGAAAAATAGATTTTGTAAAATATGTTTGATATTTTGTAAAATATGTTTGATTTTGTAAAATATGTTTGATAAGTTGCTACATGTTGAAAAGTTCGATAACTGAAAAATATGTTTGATATTTTGTAAAAATAGATTTTAAACCCAAACCCCAGTGTGACAAATTTGAAAAAGATTATGGTGTAACCCAGTGAACATTCCACCATTCTAGTAATTCAACCCATATCCTCCATATCCAAGGACAATGAACGAACAGATGCCTCAACCTTAACATGGGTCGATTTGGGGTTGGGTTTGGGTGAAGGTATGCAACAGGAAGAAGAAAACCCTAGAGGCTGAAATTAGGGGAATAGAGAGGACATACCTGTGCGATGGCGGTGATGCTCCAATGGTGGATTAAAGGTGGTGCTCGTGTGCGATGGTGGTGATGCTCCGTTAACGATGGAGACAAAAGCGAAAGAGAGAGAGAGAGAGAGAGAGAGAGAGAGAGAGAAAGAGCCGGAGGAGAGCAGAGGCAGACAGAGATGTATGAGAGAGTTAGAGCGTGTGCGAGTGTATTTCTTAAACCTAGTTATTTTCTTTCCCGACTAACTTTTTTAGACGCCCATAACAAATAAAGGCTTTTCTCCGACGAAATATTTAGTAGCTAATTAATTTTGCCCCCCAAAATCTGAAGTCTAATTTTTAAAATTTTTAATTATAATTGCCGACTAAAATTTAGTCGCTAAAAGTAAATTAAATACCGACTAAATAATTTTCGTAGCTAAAACTAACTATACAGCGACTAAACTATTTTTTAGTTGCCAATTTAAATAACTTTAAAAAAAAATTAAGTAAAAGTAAAAAATATATTAAAATTATATTTAAATAAAAATATAAGTAATAAAATTATAAATTAAAAAAATTAAATTATCTTAAATATTTGTCCTAATATTTTTGTACTGAAAAATATAATAATATATTTTAAAATTTTATATTCTTATATTATATATATATATATATATATAAGAAAGAAAAGAAAGAAAGAAAATTAAAAAAAAAAGAAGGTCAAATTTAAAAAAAATATATCTAAAACTTTTTAAAACTTTTGTCCTTGTTTAAAAAATTATTTGTAAATTTAAAAATTATATATAAAAAAATTTAAAAAATTAATCACTTAGCCCTCGTTTTGATAATGAAATTTTTTTAAAACTTTTTAAATATATGTTTTGTGTCTGTGAAATGATTATGTCATTAGTACTGGTAATAATATTGAAAATTTTATTAAAATGATAAATAATTGGGATATTTTGTCTTTTATTTGTAAATTTTGATTTATTCTTAATTTTTCATTACATTTTACTGGTAATAATATTTTGTCTTTCATTACTGGTAATAATATTGAAAAATTTATTTAA
This sequence comes from Camellia japonica, assembly GCA_030407325.1. Taxonomy (NCBI): domain Eukaryota; kingdom Viridiplantae; phylum Streptophyta; class Magnoliopsida; order Ericales; family Theaceae; genus Camellia; species Camellia japonica. The sequence continues at coordinate 104,736,326 of JAPPVO010000003.1, forward strand.
AAGATAAATTATTACATTTTAAAAATATTCATTACATTTTAATAATATTAATTTTTCATTACAACCCTACAGAAATTACCATTACCTAAAGGAACACTTTACCATTATTAAACAATCGGCTACCAAAATATTTAGTAGCTAAAAGTAGGTCTTTGGCGACTAAAAAGTAATTTAGTCGGTGAAAATAGGTTTTTGGCGACCAAAATTTTGGTCGCCAAAGATCAAAAATAATTTTTTTATTTCCATTCGGCTACCAAACAATTTAGTAGCCAAAAGTAGGTCTTTGGCGACTAAAAAATAATTTAGTCGGTGAAAATATGTTTTTGGCGACCAAAGTTTTGGTCGCCAAAGATCAAAAATAATTTTTTTATTTTCATTCGGCTACCAAAATATTTAGTAGCCAAAAGTAGGTCTTTGGCGACTAAAAAGTAATTTAGTCGGTGAAAATAGGTTTTTGGCGACCAAAATTTTGGTCGCCAAAGATCAAAAATAATTTTTTTATTTTCATTCGCCTACCAAACTATTTAGTAGCCAAAAGTAAGTCTTTGCCGACTAAAAAATCTTTTAGTCGCCAATTGTGATATGTTTAGCTACTAAAAAAATTGTAGTCACCAATTGTAATATTTTTAGCTACTAAATTTTTTTTAGTCGCCAATAATCAACATTCCCCTACTAAAAAAAATTAGTAGCTAAAAAGTTGACTTTTGCCGACTAATATTATTTTTGGTAGCCAATTCCGTGACTTTTGGCGACTAAATTGGTTTTGGTAGCTAAAAGTGGTCGGCCAAAATGCTTTTTCTTGTAGTGACACAAGAGTCTAACAAAATAGTATAAATTAAGAAAAAAGACTTTATGGAATAAAACTATAAATACATGAGATTAAGTGGGTTAAAAAATTCATTCATAAACTTCTTGAATTAAAACACTTCTAAATAAAATTTATCAATAAAAATCACATTATTTAAAGGGGTAAAAGTATAATAAACCCTTTATTTAATTTTATTTTTTTGAACAAACCACAAAATCACGCCGCCACCCCGCCGTTTGACTTGAAATGAAACAAAAAGTAAATATAAAAAAAAGATAGAAAACCAAAAACCTTTATTTAATTTTATTTTTTTTGAACAAACCACAAAATCACCCCGCCGTTTTAGACTTGAAATGAAACAAAAAATAAAGGGGAACTTACTGATAAGTCCCATGTAACAAGTTCAAGATCCAGCTAATCCCAAAACAAAATATTTGCACCAATTAGTCCACATATATTTTTAATTGTTACCAAAAAATCCTTTTTTTTTTTTTAAATTTACAGACACTGTTCACATCTTACTATCGTCGGACTTCCGTCAAATGGTCGCCGGAGACTCGTCGGAATGTTCAACATCGCCGGAAAGTCGTCGGAATGTTTAAAACATGTTATGAAACTGTAAAATTTTACAGTTCTAAAGCATGTTATAAAACTGCAAAATTTTACAGTTTTAAACCATGATTCATTCCAGCACCCAAAAAAAAAATTCAAACTGCAAAATTTTACAGTTTTCACCGCCTGTAACTAAAACTCGAAAATTACTTGTTCAGAATTCGAAAATTTTCTCATTACAAATCTGTGTAATAGCTGTACAAATCTAAGTCATTACAGATCTATTTCAATGATATTATAGATCTATTTTATCATCAACAACAACAACCATAGATCAACAACTATCCCAAAAAAAAATCTGTAAATAGAGAGAGAAAGAGAGAGAAATTGACAAAACCATATTCATGGCAGATTCTTACAACAGCTACAGCAAGCTTCGTAGATCTGCTGTGGGTACTTCACAGGCACGGCCTCATCTAGCTTCTGGTTGATTTCTTCTATCAGAGTCATTCAATAGGTTCGAAGATCGAATTTCGTCGACACTGACGATGATGGTGTCGATGATGAAGAAGAAGAAACAGAGCATCGAATTTTGGGATGCGAAATTGATCTGAAGAACGCATTGTTGATGAAAAACGCATTGTTGATGATGATGAAAAATCTGCAAAAAATTTCCAGATCTGAAGTTTTTTTTTGTTGATGTTGATGAACCCATTGTTGATGATGAACACGTAACAAGAGAGGCAAAAACCAGAGAGATAAAGGAAAGGACTTTTTGGGACACTCAAAAAGTTTTGGGATTAAATGGTCACCACATGTTTCACATGGAACCTCTCAGTAATTTCCCCAAAAATAAATAAAAAAAGATAGAAAACAAAAGCGAGTCAATAACACAACCGCAATCAATGACATACAATACAACACAAGCAATAGTATCAACAAATAAAAATGTATATATAAATAGCGCACAAGTAATATCTGAGAGAGGAAGCATTGGAGCCATTAACCAATTTCAATTGTCACTTTCTGACAGAGACACAGAGAGAGAACTAGAGAGAGAGAGAGAGAGAGAATGAGCGGGCAAGGGAAGACAGTGTGCGTGACGGGAGGGTCAGGGTTCATAGCTTCATGGCTGGTTAAGTTGTTGCTCCAACGTGGTTACACTGTCCGAGCCTCTGTTCGCGACCCTTGTCAGTTTTCTCTCTCTCTTTCTCTCTCTCTGTTATTTTCAATATTGAGTTGTAACTTTTGTTCTTGTAGTGGTCACTTTTAGTTGTCTTCATTTTGTTGAAAATAGATCATTCTAACACTTTCTATGCATCTCAATCTTTCATTTCGATTGTACCAGTTTATTGGTACTGGAATTTTTGGCTGCTGCGTTATATAACTTTGGGTAAATTATACTTAATATCCCTATATACTTTTACTAAAATTTCACTTTGATTCCTACTTTCGATTGTAACAGTAAATCTCTACACAAGTAATTACTGGATATTTCTGAAGACTACTGTCTGACATTGCTTACATGATAGTCATTCATCAATGGTTGTGAATCACTGATTTTTTCTTTCTTTTAGACCTTGGTTATGATCCAAACCAATAGTGCAGCAGAAAATCTTACGAGTGTGATATAGTTATTAGTGACTCACATTTGTTAGGTAGTTGAGAGACATGGGATGACACACTTAGTGTAGATTGTGGTTTTCCATTGGCTAGGAGTGCCACCTATGCAATGTTAAATGATACTCTAGTACCATCTAATAATTTTCTTGTTCTAAAAAATGTGTCATCACCAATCAAGCTTCAGAACCCACCATAGATTCTGTTAATGGGTCTCTTCACTCATTGTCAATTGGTTTTGAGTTGGATGGTTTAACATGGTACGAGAGTTGGGTTTGAGTAGTCTCTCACCTCTCGTGGTTCAAGTATCTACCCAAGTCTATTTCTATCATCCGATCCATTGTTCAATCGGACCGCTCAATCACCTCTATGTGCTACCAGCACTGCACATGAGGGGGAGTGTTACTTAATCCCACATCGCCAATCCAAGTCACCCAAGCTTGGTTAATATAATGTAAGGGTCTCTCCACTCATTGCTAATTAGTTTTGAATTGGATGTTTTAACAATTGTATCCTAATTGATAGATTGATTGTAGTAAAAATCTTTCATACTTGATTTCAAATAAATCATCTTTATAAAGTACTGATGACGTAGAATCAGACTCTTCCTCTGAAATTATGAGAGAAGCTCAGGTCACAGATGCCCAAGGAATTAAAGTTTAGAAGTCAGAATTCTTACTTAAATCGCCTAAGGATTTTTGTTGCAGCTGTCTTGATCTCATGATTTGGAAGGAGCAGCGACCATTCTAAACCCAGGATGTTACAAGGGTTTTGCACCAACATTATCTCTAATTGAATTGCGTCTGACCTCACATCATCATCTAGTGAATTGGACAGCACATATGCAAGAAACTGAAAACTCTATTACTCTTTTGACGTCAATCACTTTACTAGGAGGCAGATTCTATTAGATAAGTATGGGGCTTAGGGAGATGTGAATTCCCAGACACACAAGTGCACTATATACACATACCCAAGTCCATGTTTTGTAGTTAGAACTTTTCAGTTGCTCTTCTTTCTGTTAGCCTTATATTAAGCACTTAAAAGACATTGAGGAATTTATTTCATTATTTTTGCCTAAATGAATAATAGGCACATGAATTTAAAAAGGATAACAAAGTTACTTTTAAGAACTGAAATACATACATAATGAGGAATGTAGTCCTCTCATATGTTGCGACAATAAGTTAATTTTTTGTCCATTGAATTTCGTGTTTGTTGAGTTAATTCCTAAAATCTTCTGACTATTGCACTTTTAATTTGCCAAGTTAATCCTAAAAATCTCCCTAAAACCTCAATTTTTCTATACTATATATATGAAATCATAATCTTCTATCCATTATTCGATCAATGTTATTTGGCATATATAGTGCATTCAAAGCTTGATTTAAGCATGATATCAACATTCTGCATTTATAGGAAAGGACTACATTGTAATCAATGTGTAAAGTTTAGGGTTGTAATTGAAACAAATTAAAGATTGGGAACCAAATGAAATAGATAGTATACTTTAGGAACTATTTATGACCATATCCAAAATTAGTATACTATTTGTGATCCTTTATAAACTTACAACACTATAATTTCCCATGAAAATGTATGAATTGATATAAATTTGTTCAAGTAGAATTTAGGGGATTGAATCGAGACTTGCAATTTAATCTCATGTGTAGGTCATTCGGTCTTGTGCTACCTGAAAATGCACCTTTTAATGGATTATAGTTGAGTTACCAGTTTTTCCACATTTATTTAATACTTGGTAATAAAATGCAGCTGATCCGAAGAAGACGGAACACTTACTTGCACTTGATGGAGCTAAGGAGAGACTTCACTTGTTTAAAGGAAATCTACTGGAAGAAGGTTCCTTTGATTCTATGGTTAATGGGTGCGACGGTGTTTTTCATACAGCATCTCCATGTTTTCTTACAACTTCTGATCCACAGGTTCATTTCATATTGTGTTTTTTTTTTCTCTTTTATTTTATTTATTTTTTGTTAAACTACCTTACATCAACACGATACAGTGATAGACTACCAAATGTTGTGGTCTCAAAGATTTTTTATTATGTAATGAGTTGTGCTTTCCATTAGACCTTTCATATAATGGTAGGGAAAAGTAAAAACTAGTATTGTGCAATGTACATGTTGTACTTCTCGTTCTCTACCGTAGATGGTACCAATCCCTGTAGGGACAAATCAAAACCTATACTCATTCAACCTATTCAACTAACCAATCTAGCTGAGATCTATTGGTTTTCTCCACAAAAAATGAAAGATAAAAAGGAAAAACGAAAAAACGAAAAAAGAGAAAAAAAAATTACTGTTGCCTACAGGGAATATTAACAGAATTTGATGAAAAATATCTTTCTTGCATTTCAATTGATGAGAGGTTACAGATATTTATACTCAGTGTATTATAACTGAGTTTGTTACAAGGCTAACTAACTGTGTAACAACCTATCTATCTAACTGTCTAACTAACTCACTTTACTTTCATAACCATATCTATTAACACATGAGTGAGTTGAGGTGTATGGTGGCTGCATTTGTTCTTTGAGCAGCTGATGCTGAGAGTGTGGCTTCAGCTGCTTATGCTGAGATGACTGCTTATGCTGAGATGACTTGAGCTGCTGATGCTGGAGCTGCTGTTGTTGAGATGAGTCATCCTCAATACTCTTATCATGCCCCCGCAAACGAATGGGGCTGGGAAGCACCATGAGTTTGTCTTTAAGATAAAGAAACCGAGAAGAAGACAGAGGCTTAGTGAAAATGTCAACAATCTGATCAACTGAAGGAATATAAGAAAGAGAAATCTGTTTAGAAGCAACTCGTTCACGAATGAAATGGCAATCAATTTCAATATGCTTTGAACAGGCATGAAAGACAGGGTTTGAAGCCAATGCCATAGCGGAGACACTGTCACACCAAAGAACAGGGGAGGATGAACAAGAGAAGGACATATCTTTGAGAAATTGTTGAAGCCAACATAACTCAGCAGCCGTGTGAGCCATGGCTCGATATTCAGCCTCTGTTGAGGATCTAGAGACAGTGGCCTGCTTCTTAGCAGACCAGGAAATTAGATTTGGACCAAGGAACACACAAAAACCTGAAGTGGAGCGACGATCCACACAGTCACCAGCCCAATTTGAGTCCGTGTAAGCATGAAGAACAAAAGGGCCAGGTGAGAAGGAAAGCCCTTGAGATAAAGAGCCTTTAATATAACGAAGAATCCATTTGACCACAGCAAAGTGAGCAACAGAGGGAGAGTGCATATGCTGACAAGCATGATTGACGGCCAAAGCTATGTCAAGTCTGGTGATAGTTAAGTACTGAAGACCACCAACAAGACTACGATAAAGAGAAGGGTCAGAAAAGGGCAACTCAACAGTAGGATCAGAGGAGGATTTGAGAGCCATAGGAGTGGAGCTAGACTTGCAATCCACCATGCCAGCCTTGAGCAAGAGTTCACCAGCATACTGTTGTTGGGAAAGAAAAAACCCATGGGAATGAGACTGAACTGAGATGCCTAAGAAATAGGAGACAAGACCCAGCTCTTTCATGGAAAAAACTTCATGCATTTGCATAAGAAGAGCAATTATGAGAGTAGAATCATTGCCAGTGAGCAAGATATCGTCAACATAGACAAGGATGATGACAATAGAAGATGAAGTAGTCTTGACAAACAGAGATGAGTCTGAATGACTAAGAAGAAAACCTTGGCCAAGCAGGAACTGAGAGAAAGTAGAATACCATGCTCGAGGAGCCTGCTTGAGGCCATAAAGAGCCTTGTGGAGCTTACAGACATGGGAAGGAAACTGAGGATCTATAAAAGCTGGAGGTTGATCCATATACACCTCTTCTTCCAAGGTACCATGTAAGAAGGCATTGGAGATGTCCAATTGCCGAATAGGCCACTGGTGATGAAGAGCTAGACACAAAAGCACACGAATTGTAGGTTGTTTTGCCACTGGACTGAAGGTCTCATGGAAGTCAAGACCTTCCTGTTGATGGTAGCCCTTGGGAACAAGCCAAGCTTTATAGCGAGTAATAGAGCCATCGGAGTTCTTTTTGATACGAAAAACCCATTTACAGCCAATGGAAGACTTGTGAGAAGGAAGAGGCACTAAAGACCAGGTGCCTTGATGATGGAGGGCCTGAATTTCTTCAGGCACGGCCTGAAACCAAATAGGAGAGTGAAGAGCCAGTGCAATAGTGGCAGGTTCTGTGTAAGAAAGATCAGGAGTGTGAGTGAGAAGGGCCTTTGTTTTCGATCTGGTGAGCATAGGATGAACATTAGAAACAAAGGGAGAAGAGAAAGGAAGATCAATAGAAATAGATTGAATAGGAATAGAAAGAGAAGTAGAAGTGGGAGCAGTGCCATTAGGCTGTATAGCAGAGGACTGAGCAGCACAGTGGGCAAAGTAGGAGCAGAGGATGGAGCTGCAGTGGGCTGAGGAGAAGCACAGGACTGTGTAGCTGCAGTGGGTGGAGTAGGAGACAGAACATGAGACTGAACAGGAGGCTATATAGCAAGGGAAAAGGAGCAGTTGTAGACTGAGGAGCTGCAAGAAACTGAGACACAGCAGAGCTGGATGGAGGAGCAAACTGTACAGTAGAGGGAACAGAAGACCAAAAGAAAGAAGAAATAGTAGGTAAAGTAGGAGGGACTACAGCAGTATGAACAAAAGGAAAATAATTCTCATTGAATAAGACATGTCTGGAGAGAAATATTTTGTCTGTAGTGGGATCCAAGCATCTGTAAACTTTAGTGGAAGGATGATAACCCAAGAAGACACAAGGAGTGGATCTAGGTTGAAGTTTGTTGGAATTGTAAGGCCGAAGCCAAGGGAAACATTGACAACCAAAGACTTTGAGAAAAGTGTAATCTGGAATAGATTGAAACAATAACTGATAAGGAGAGATATGACCTAGAGAAAGGCTAGGCATTCGGTTAATAAGAAAGCAGAAGTAGCTATGGCCTCAAACCAATAGTCAAGAGGGACAGAAGACTGTGACAGCAGAGCAATGGCAGTTTGAGTGATATGTTGGTGTTTGCGTTCGGCAATACCATTTTGTTCAGGAGTATATGGACAACTAAGCTGATGAAGAATGCCATGAGATGCAAGATAATCAGCCATTTTATGATTCACAAATTCACTACCATTATCTGTGCGTAAAATTTTGAGTGAAAGATTAAATTGATTTTCAGCATAAGTCTTGAAATGAATAAATGTAGAGTACACTTCACTTTTAACAAATAAAGGAAAAATCCATGTAAACCTAGTGAAGTCATCTACAAACAAAAGATAGTATTGATAGCCATTTTTGGAAGCATGAAATGGTCCCCAAACATCACTGTGTACAAGAGAGAAAGGTTGTGAAACAGTTGATGTAGAAAGCTTAAAAGGAAGCTTGTGAATTTTAGCTACATTGCAAGGAGTACAAGACAAAACATCACATTTATTGGAAAAGCTAACAGGTAAATGTTTAGCTATGTGATGAAACTTTAGTGTAGAAGGATGGCCCAATCTTTGATGCCAAGTATCCAAAGACACCTTTGACTGAGAAGAAGTGTGATAAGCTTGTGAACAAGGAGTAGTGGATGAAGGAGTAAAGTGATATAAGCCATGCATATGAGGGCCTCTATGGAGCACCTGTTTGGTAAGATTGTCCTGAATGATAAAAGAATGAGCATCAAAAATCACAGAACAATTATTATCTTGAGCCAACTTATGCACAGATAATAGATTTGATGAAATTTGGGGCACATGAAGCATATCTTGAAGATGGAAAGAAGTGTGTGGAGTTGGTAAAATACCCTTACCAACATGGTGAATAGGTAACGTCTGGCCATTGCCAACTGTAACCTGATTTGTCCCTTGATAGGGCTGATAAAGATGAAAATTGCTGAGATCATTGGTAATGTGACTAGTTGCAGCAGAATCCACAAACCATGGGGTTGAAGAACTAGATGAAGAAAAGTCTAAACCAGATGAAGGGGATGAAGACTGAACTGCAGAATAAGCTGTGTGTTTGGATGTACCAGATGAGATGGAAGAATTGGTGGATGAATAATTGGGATCCATCCTGAACCAACAGTCAAGAGCTATGTGATTGTAGCCTCCACAGATTTGACAAGAAGTAGAAGATCCTTGAGGGTACTGTCCATGTCCTGGAGTGTACTGTCCATGGCCTTGTCTGCCTCTAGCACCTCTCATAGAGTACCTATTGGGACTAGATCTGCCTCCTCTGCCTCTGTAAGAGCTACGGCCTCTATAATTGGAACCTCTAAATCCTAAAGACTTAGAGTCAGTATTGTGTATGACAGAATAGGCCATAGTGGAGTCTGTATTGAGAGCAGATTTGATCTTATTCTCCATGTGAATAGATTCTGAACAGAGAAGTGAACTCAACTCTTCCATAGTGATGTGCTCAGCTCTGGCACGAATTGTTGTTTTGAAGGCATCGTACTCGTTTGGTAGACCATTTAAGGTTAGAAGAACCAGATCTTCATCATCAATAATGGAAGAAGCAAGACTGAGTTGATTTGTTATGGTTTTGATTTGTAAGAGATACTCTTCCATTGATAAACCTCTTTTGGAGACAGATTGCAACTTGTTCTTTAACTGATGGATATGTGATCGAGATAAAGATGTGTATCTCTTCTCTAAGGCAGTCCAAACCTGCGAACAATGTGGAAGATGAAGAACAGATGCAAACACAGAGGGTGATAGAGTCGCAGTGAGGAAGCTAAGCAGATGAGCATCGATAATCTTCCAATTTTCAAACTCAGGATTTGGAATAGATTTTCCTGAAGAATCCAGCACTTCTAGATCTGGTGATGCAATTGATCCAGTAACAAATCCTAAGAAATTAGTAGCTCGCAGAACATTTTGGATTTGATTTTTCCAAATCAGAAAGTTAGTAGAATCTAACTTGACTGTGATAAGAGAATTAAAATTTGCCAAAAGAAGACTCAGATTTGATGGTAGAGTGAATAAAGATGAGTTTGAAGATGAATACTCCATTGAAGAACCTTTTCTCGTTGGAGAAGAAAAGCTCTGATACCATAACAGAATTTGATGAAAAATATCTTTCTTGCATTTCAATTGATGAGAGGTTACAGATATTTATACTCAGTGTATTATAACTGAGTTTGTTACAAGGCTAACTAACTGTGTAACAACCTATCTGTCTAACTGTCTAACTAACTCACTTTACTTTCAGAACCATATCTATTAACACATGAGTGAGCTGAGGTGTATGGTGGCTGCATTTGTTCTTTGAGCAGCTGATGCTGAGAGTGTGGCTTCAGCTGCTTATGCTGAGATGACTGCTTATGCTGAGATGACTTGAGCTGCTGATGCCGAAGCTGCTGTTGCTGAGATGAGTCATCCTCAATACTCTTATCAAATATCAAAACCTAAGCTCCTCTAATCCATTGACCAATTGGGTAACAAAAATATAAAATAAAACCACTTCTGCTTTTTTATATGTTAACATGATGAATTTGGTTCTTTACTAGAAAGCAATGCAGTCTATTTTTAAACTTCAGACTAGCAAAAATGGCTAAATTTATCTCAAACATTGCTCTATGACATAAATAAAATTGGGAGAATAAGTCAAATATATGTGTAGGTTGGGAAGTAGGCTTCTGTTTGTACTGATTTTAACCACATTTGAAAAGCGAGCCTTATTTTTGGACACCGACTTTTGGTTCCCATCCTCTCTGCTAACTAGATCAGTTTGTAGATGTCCCTATCTGAAGATAGCAACTAGTATATAAGAACCGCTTTATACAGACCCATTGATAAATCAACTTGAGTACCTATTGTCCCAACTAAGAATAGTTCAAAAAATTGGTAAGTAATTGATTCAATTTAGATATCAGTCGTAACACAGAGTACAATACGGTGGTTTTACGATCAGGTTGGATACGAACATGCACAGGTGATGGCAGATTCTTCAAAACTTGGTTATATACAAAAAATTAAAAGAATAAAAATAAATTAAAAAATTCATTCATTACGCAGGTCACATAAATTTTTCTTACGTTGATGCAACAACACATTTGCATGCCTTAGCAACCATTGTCCTTAATATACTTGTTTATTTGGTCATAAATAGTGATGGGTCATTTCATTCATCTCCTACTTTTTCTTTCTTTATTAATTTTTATGACAAGGAATCTTCCCAAGGTAGGGCCACATTGGACTCACCTTTGCAGAGTAAACCCGGATACCTGCAAACCCCAAGTATTGGTTAAGCCAAGGAGACTCTAGCGAGAGTCGAACCCATGATGTCTAGGTTTACAATTCATTCCAAGGTCCAACCCCTTTGCAGGTAGGCTACCCGTGTAGGTTATCCATCTCCTATTTGGTTTCTAGACATTCTCAATTGTGATGGTCTTGATTTTCCAAGTGAAGTTTACATCATTATCTACTTTGGTTTTAGAAATATCTTTCAGGGAGTGTGGTCTTTTTCTTTCCAATTTATCTAGAGTCCTGTTTGCTAGTTGACTCATTCACTTGGTGACAGAAACAAATCTCAAGTATATGATCTATAAGGGCCATCTTCATAACATTGATGTACATTGGTAGTATTCTTTTGTCTATTTGTTGATAGTAGATTAAAAGCTTCATTATATTTGCTTCACAACACTGATGGTTGATATCATGTAATTATTATTTCAATTGATTTTCATATTGTTTCGTCACCATTTCAGAAAGAATTGATTGATCCAGCATTAAAAGGAACACTAAATGTTTTTGGATCATGTGCGAAATGCCCATCTGTTAAAAGAGTGGTTTTGACATCGTCTACGGCTGCCATTGAATGCATTGGTAGGCCTCGAACTCCTAATGAGATAACTGATGAGACTTGGTTTTCCGACCCAGAGTTCTGCAAGGAAAATAAGGTACGTATTTGTGCAATTGTTAATCATGTTCTTTTTCTATTTAGCTTTTACATGTATACGAAGGCTCAATCTTCGACTAGTAAAACTTAGGCTACTTGCTCTCCAATCGGTAGAACCAACAATGGACGATGACCTTTTTCTTTTTCCTTTCCTTTACGTTTTATTTTATTTTCATGAATGCTTAAGTTACTATGTTAGTATGATGTTGTCATTTACACATGAATGAGTATTACTTGCATAAACTTAGTTACTTGTTACTCTGAAGAATGATGTTACTTGTTACTCTAAATCTGTTGGGTGGAACCAAATAAAAATTGTTTGGTTGCTCAAATACCCTTCTAAAAGCAATTCAAGTTTTCCCCCAAAACCCTTCCCAATTTTGAATAATACGGTTTCTAGTGTAATGTGCAAATTGCAATTAGCCCTGTTTGGGATAAAAAAGTCAAAAAGTCACAAAATAAACGAAAAAGTCAAAAGTTCAATCCCAATAGAAAAGGGTCATATTGTACATGTAACGCCCCAAACTTCTAGCCCAAATGATAATACAACAATCATGGCTCTTTAAAGAAAACCGAATATAAATCTCCAAACTTACATTATATGATACAATAGTTCTTCATGCAACAATACATTAATCCAACAACAAGTAAATAAACAAATAAATACCCCCAAGGGGTTTACAAGTTTCCAAGGCTTGAGTTTGGTTACACAAAACGGTTATTCAAACCCACACACATACAACCATTGGCTTACACACAAAGTCACAACAAAATGAGAGTCTCGTACTCTCAACACACATTCCCTCGCCTCTAGTTAGGCGGCATCACCACATCTTTTCTAGCACAAAAATCCCGTAGGGTGAGCATAAAGCCAAGTAGGAAATCCTTAAAAAAGTATATACATTTTGTACAAGTCTCAAGAGATGAAATGCACATGCCATACTATGCCCTTTTGAAAGAAAATTACATGTTCATCTTTGAAAACCATCATGCTCAATGATGTCATGCAATTTCAATTCTTCAAAACTTAACAATTCATTTCAAGAGCAGTAAATACAACTCTGGTAATCCCTAGGTTGGTGTCTGCAAGTAGACTATACAAATCATTTTTACCAGCATTTACTGGAAGGCTCGACACCTATAATCTGTCATTTTTACCAGTATTAACTGAAAGGCTCGACACCTATTCAATTTCATCTATACCACCTATCAAGACTTACCACCGTATTTACCCCAAAACCAATTCATGGAAACTTGTTTCTCAACATTCTTTTCTCAATGCAAGTTTTCAAATCAACTTTCAAAGTTTAATGTAATTAAATAAATTGATATGCCAATAACACAAGATGAATATAAATACTTTTATTCCAATTCATCATCCAAGGAATAATACAATTCCCTCTTCTCAAGTATCCTCAACAATTAGTCATTTCAAGACTATTTCAACGTTTTGAACAAAAATTTCTAAAATGAATAACAATTCTCATATTTCCTAAAATTCATTATTTATATAAATATAAATAAAAAATTTTCCAAACATCCATATATTTTGACACACAAAATAAATGCAACAATATCATTCATGGATTTTCAGTCTCTTTTTAAAAAAATCCCCAAATTCTAGGTTTTTGCTCACCAAAACTATATAACTCAAGTCCTTTGAAAGAAAACTTTCCAAAATCATTTTTTCTTCAATCAACGAAGATCAAAACCCATAAGATCATTTTAAAAGAACAAGAGACAAACCTACTTTCAAAATCACTCAACTTCTTGAATCAACAATCAATTTTCAAAGCTATCGAAAGATGATTTCGAAAATCATATAGATCTTGCAAATATATATATAACTCTAAGAAAATCCCTACCTTAAATTTTGAAGAAGAAATGAGATGAAACCCCCAAAATCAACAATGTCGAAACCCGATCTTCACTGCACACAACGAAGCCCTCGAGATGATAACTAACTTTGGTGAAGAACTTAGGTCTAAATCCCAATGGATTTGGAGAAATCAAAGAGAGAAGATGACTTCTAGAGAGAGAAGCTCCCGATCTGGAATTCTGGAGAGTTTTAGAGAGAGAGAGAGAGGACTGAAAAAGTGATCTAAAATATCATATTCACGAACTGATATAACACGGTCCGCTCGAACGTCAAATACACTAACCCAGTATTTTTGCAGACAAGTCAAACTTCTGAAACCAAACATTCTCCGCTCGAGAGCATAAACGGCCGCTCGAGCGGACAAGCAACTTCGAATGCATTTTGCATTTTTGCTTCGGGGGCGCTGCCCTCAGACCCTCCAAGGGGCACTGCCCCCTCGACCCCCACGGGCTGGCCGGGCAGCTCAATCCCCGACCGGCCCAGTCGAAGTGGCAAAACATGAAAGAAGGATCAAAACCGGGATCACTACAGTACACATCAATCAAATCACTTTTTTTCCCTCACAATTATATTTTCAACTAAAAAACCCATTCCCAAACACATTTACCTCATAAAAAAGTCAAAAAGTCAAAAGGCCACTAAAAAAAGCCAAGTTCCCAAACGCAGCCATAATATAAACATAGAAATATCATCTACTGGGCTCAGAGAATCTATCTCTCAAATCTTAGACTAGGTCAATACTGGTGCATGCAAATTTAAAAGAACTTCATATGGACCTTTATTATAATTATTTGAGATGTTTTGGATCTCTATTACAGTAATTAAAATTTTAAATTGGTACAGTCCTTACAGTAACTTCATCGATTATTTGTTACCACTTCTAGCCATTAATGTATGCATTGCGTACAATCTTGGTTTATAAGCTATTGATTTGAAAGGGAAATATGAAGGGAAAGTGAAATTGATTCAGATAAGTTGGAGTCATTGTGATCTAAGAATCTTGCTTCTTGTTATGGAACATTAAGAAAAAGACTCACATTGATAAGCAAAGTTGTCTTAGTCTTACCAGAGTTCTGTAAGGATAGCTTCATTAGTTTTTTTTTTTTTGATCGGCAAAGAAAACTTTATTGATGAAGCACGTACAAAGTACAATGGAATACATCAATAAAGAGAAGCTTGGAGCTAGAACAAGCTCCAACCTCCTAGTTGGTGAGGAACCAACAAACAGAGAAAAACAAGACTAAACCAAAATACTCCCAGTAACACCTCTGATCAAACACCAGTATGAAGGCAGCAGAGTTTAATATCAACAATCAGTAAAAGATGGAACAATCAGACAGCAATCACAGAGCATAACAGATTAAACAGCCCCAAAGACCTCTGCGAGTAGAGGAACCAGAATACACCTAGAATACACCCAGAATATAACCAGAATCACTGATGTTACACCAGTATGCAGGCAGTAGAGTATCAAGCACTACCCCTGATCTGTCTCCATTTGAAGACAAGATCATCAACTGTGTAGGGGAAATTCTTAATGGAAACTTTGAGCCAGAGAGCAGATCTGAATTTGATGAGTTCAAGTAGACCAGAAGAGTTGGGTTGTGCATTAGAAAACACACATTCATTTTTGTGCTTCCAAATAGACCAAAGGACAATTAAAGGGATGGCTCTCCAAATTGACCTATCAAACTTTTGAAATTTACCACTCATCCACCAAGTGAGCAGATCATCAACTGATTTAAGAATGCACCAATAGAATCCCCATTCTTCAATTATTGCAGACCAAATTGACCAAGAAAAGGGGCAATGGCGCAAGACATGAGTAGTAGATTCCAACGCAGAGCTGCAAAAGTGGCAGCGGGGCGAGGCATTGCTATCAAGAAAGCCAATCTTGAGCAAAAAATCTAAACATTTAATCCTGTTTTTCCAGGCCAGCCAGCAGAAAAATGAAACTCTAGGGGGCAATATAGAATTCCAAACACATTTACATATTCTAAGATGAGGGCCTAGAAGAGAAGAATTGTGAGAATAAAGAGCAGAGACAGAGAACTGGCCAGCAGAAGCAATAGACCAAACCTGACAGTCTTCAGAATCTAAACACAAAGAGAGAGCTGAGGATAAAATATCAATCAGTCTCTCTTCTTCAGCCAATTCCCATGGATACAATTCTCTTCTGTGATGGAGGTTCCAAGGACTTGGACTTGATTTCCTAGCAAAGTATTGATGGAGAGAGCCTTCCTTATCATATGAAATATTAAAAAGAAGAGGAAAAGAAGATTTCAGACAAAAGGCACCACACCATCTATCAAACCAAAATCTAATTCTGTTACCATTCCCCACTTTGATTACACAATTGTCCACAAAGAAGTTGAAAATAGGCCTGTTAAGAGCCCCAATGGATAAAATGTCACTCCACATTCTAGAATGCTTATAAGAAGGCCTCATTGGAGGATGCCAACAAGTTTCCTTGATTTTATATTTGCTGCACACAGTTCTCCTCCAGAGTGCATTGATTTCGTTTCCAAATTTCCACCACCATTTGAGAAGTAAACAAACATTGACATCCCTGACCCTTCTGATGCCTAAGCTCCTTTGGTCAATACTCTTTGTAACCTCCTCCCATTTCACTAGATGAACTTTTCTTTTAAGATCACTACCACCCCATAAGAATGCAGCCTCAATTCTTTCTATTTCTCGAGCCACTCCTTTAGGCATTTTAAATAGAGAAAGAAAGTAGACAGGTAAGCTGGAGAGGGTGGACTTGATTAAAGTTAATCTACTAGCAAAGGATAGCAATTTTCTTTTCCACCCTGACAATCTAGATTTGATTTTGTCAATAACAGGCTTCCAAGTAGATTTTCTGCCAGGATTTGCACCTAAAGGCAGCCCCAGAAATTTTAGTGGGAGGCCCTGCACCTTGCAATTAAGAAGAGAAGCAAAAGAAGTTATAAAATCATCAGCCACACCAACACCACACACAACACTCTTATGGTAGTTAAATTTGAGACCAGATAGCACTTCAAAGCATTTGAGAACTCTTTTAACGGATACCAATTGATCCCAATCAGCTTCACAAAAGAGAATTGAATCATCGGCAAATTGCAAATGTGAGACAAGAACATTGTTAGTCCCAACTACCGCACCATTAAGAATACCAAGGTTAAGTGCTCTGACTAGAAGAATGTTAAGACCTTCAACCACTATGTTGAATAAGAAAGGTTAAAGCGGATCACCCTGCCTAAGACCTCTTTGGGGTGAGAATTCCTCAGTAGGTGATCTATTCACTAAAATAGAGATTCTTACTGTAGACACACAAGCTTTCATCCAAGAGATCCATTCATCCCCAAAGCCAAAACTGGTCATCAAAGAAAATAAGAATTCCCAATTGACAGAATCAAAAGCTTTCTCAAAATCCAATTTAAGAATCAACCCTTGCCTTTTGGCCTTCTTCCAACCATCCACTTTATTAGCAATAAACACCCCATCAAGAATATTTCTCCCTCCTATGAATGCTATCTGAGTTTCACCAATGATTGAGGGAAGCATTGATTTCAATCTGTGTGATAGAACTTTAGCCAAAATTTTGTAAATAGATCCCACAAGACTTATAGGTCTATAGTCAGATAGACCAATTGGATTTTCCAACTTGGGAATAAGAGTAATAAATGTATTGTTAATGCCATAAGTGAGCCTGCTGTTGGAGTGGAACTCCTTGAAAAATTACATTATGTCCGGCTTCATAACCTTCCAGAATTTTTGATAACACAATAGGTTGAACCCATCAAGGCCTAGAGCTTTGTTATTGTTACAACCTTTAATTGCTGCTAAGACCTCAGCTACACTGAACTCAGCTATCAGATGTTGAGAAACATAATCTGACTCAATAGTGTTGAACACCCCTGCCAAAGTAGGTCTCTTAACCCATGATTCAGTGAATAGAGTCTTGAAGTGGTGTAAAACTTGATGTCTGACTCTATTAGGTTCCTCAAAAGACACACCATTAACTGAAATAGAATTAATCAGATTTCTACTCTACCTAGTATTTGCAACAACATTGAAGAATCTAGTGTTTTTATCCCCATTGAGAGTCCAATTCAATTTGGATTTTTGGTGCCAAATTCACTCTACCATTCTGTAAAGTTTCCACATCTCACCTCTAACCACCCTTCTTCTTGCCTTTTCTGAAGCAACCAGTGCCCTTTACTCTGCAATGATATCCAGTGCATGTAGCTCTTCCTCTAAAGACTTGATTTTGGAAGCAATATTGCCAAACACCTCCATATTCCAAGATTTTAAGATCAACTTAAGATGCTTTAGCTTTTGAAAGAGAATATAACCAGACCAACCAGCAAAGGTAGTGTTTGACCAGAAGGAGACAAAAAGCTGAGAAAAATTGGGATGGAGAGTCCAAGCATTAAGGAACCTGAAAGGTTTTGGCCCCCAATCTCTGACATCCTCCATCATTAGTAAAGGACAGTGGTCTGAAATTATCCTGGGTAATCCCCATAGTTTCATTGTGAAATTAATCAGCCACTCAGGACGTGGCAAGATTCTATCAATTCTGCTCCATTTCTCTGATTCCTGAGCATTACACCAAGTGAATTTCCTTCCATGTAGTGGTAAATCATGAAGCTCACTATTGCCAATGAACTCATTTAGGTGTTTCATTCCCCTATCCCTCCTGGAGCATCCTACTCTTTCGTTGATGTGCCTAATTTCATTAAAGTCTCCACCCATGCACCAAGGATTAGGGAAAGAGGTTTTAAGCTTTAAAAGATTATCCCAGAAAGTATATATGGTACTGACATCATTAGGTGCATAAAATGCAAGGATAGCCTAGTGAAAGTCATGGATAAAGTGCGTAAGGTGATTAGTGATCTTCTATTATGTAGGGCCAATCATGAAAGCCTTAATCTCTCAATTTGGAGCATTTTAATCTGTGTTCGGCTAATTAGGGAATAACACCTCATATGAAAAATAAAAAATAAAAAATAAAAACTCTTAAATAGTCATTTGGATTTATAAGATTTGTAAATGGTTTGTACAGCCCAAACTGGCTTCTTACAGATGGGCAGACTTAATGAAGAGGGATTGAAAACTTAAGACACTATACAGAATGCTAAAACCTCGGGTTATCTTTTGATTGTGTGGTCCATTGCTTGTAGTTGTACCTAGAAATTTGAACATTGAGATCACTTCTGTCAAGAATTTAAATAGTCCATTTATTTGATATCTTGCTTGACCATGTGACCTACACCAATGAAATTCAAGAAATCCTCTAACCTTTGTTTCTATATAATTTTACTCATTAAACATGTCAGTTTTTGCAGTCTTGTTAATAAAAGTTGTAACTTGTACTAATCCTAGTTGACATGTTTGTATGGCTGTTCATAATTTGCGTTGCTCTCCCCCATGGCTTTCTCTGTATTTGCTACCAGCTTTGGTATCATCTTTCAAAAACTCTAGCAGAGGATGCTGCCTGGAAGTTCGCAAAAGAGAAATGTATTGACATGGTTGTAATAAACCCATCAATGGTTATTGGTCCTCTGTTACAACCAACCCTTAATGCAAGTTCTGCTTCTATCTTGGAATTAATAAATGGTGAGTATTTTTTAAATGTTTGAAATGCTTACCATCCTACGTTCTTTGAAATGTTTTTTCCCATTCACTTTGCTTTTCTATTGTGCAGGTTCACAAACATGTCCAAATGTTTCCTATGGATGGATTAATGTTAAAGATGTTGCAAATGCACACATTCAAGCATATGAAATTCCTTCAGCTAGCGGAAGATATTGTTTGGTTGAGAGAATCGCACACTTCTCTGAAGTTGTGAAAATTCTACATGAACTTTATCCTTCTTTTCAACTTCCAAAAAAGTAAGCGTTTTGTGATTTGTTGTTGACTTTAATTGTACCTTTGTAAAGTAGCAATTACCTTTGGAATTGAAGCTCTATTTCACAAAAAAGAAAAAGAAAAAGAAAAAAAAGCATTGCTAAATCTTCTTCTAGAAATGTTATCCATGTTCTTTATATTTTTACCAATTAAATTCAGACGATTTATGGTGTCATAAAATATGGGCATATTAGGACATCCTCAATCGACATATCTATTCTTTTGTCTTTTGCCAGCTTTTTATGTTGGCATCTTGTCGGGTTGCAATTGTTTTTATACTAGTAGATGCAGTTCCATCTACATCTACCAAGTCTTTAATGTGTTTTCAAATGATTCCTTTTTCCTTTCTGGCTATGATGTGATTTGGTGAAGCATTAAGCCAAAGACGCTTTGGTGCTCTCAATGATTTTTAAGACATGACGAACGGCAACAAGACTTGATTAATATTAGCCGTTATTCTCTTCTCTGATTATAACTATTACATTCGAACAAGTGCTTAATTCTTTTTGCTTTTAGAAGACTTGTCCTTTTCATTTGTTGAAACAAGTTTACTGAATAATGGTAAACTTGAGGTTCTTAGTCAACTCATTTATCAGGTCTAATAGGTTTGTTTTAGCAAGACTAGCCAAAACTTTGTAGAGTTTTCTGTAACTTCATTTAAATTAGGAATTTTAAAATGTGGCATGTAGTGTTTTTTAGGAGGTAACTGTTCCAAATCATAAGGTTATTGTCATTCTTTACCATTAGTTTTTATTTTTATTATTATTATTAGATTTTTATTTTTTATTTTTTATTATTGTCATGGTTCATTGATGTATTTCTATAATATTTGCTGATATTCCTTCGAAATGTCATTTTTCTCGTTCATTTTTACTTCCGATTGATGAATGTGTCTCTAAAGATTAGTTTCACACATGAAACTTCAATTTGGCCAATTTTTTTTCTGTTAGAATTGACTTTTGTTATGAATTATATTTCTAATTAGTTATATCATTGTTTTCTTACCTTTTTCGACACATTTACAGAGTTGCGGATGAGAAACCATATATTCCATTCCACCAAGTATCCAAGGAAAAGGCAAAAACATTGGGCATCGACTTCATTTCCCTCGAGGAGGGCCTCAAGGAAATCGTTGAAAGCTTGACAGAGAAGAAATTTTTTGGGATGTGATCCATAGTAGCTATATGGAAGATTTTGGAAAACATGTGATGGTGGGCCATAGAGTGTTGACATATTTACTTGTCAATAGAACTAAAATAAAAGAAACAATAAAATAAAAATAAAATGTTGGAGCGTTGGCTTTTATGATTTTATTTATGTTTGTCTTGTAATAAGTTGGTGTAGTAGTAGGAGAGTTTGCACTGTCCGAATCTCTCTCAATATCTTATTTTCTTATACTTTTAATTTCATGTTTTAACAATATTTTTACTTTTTCAATAAATTTTTTTAAAAAAATTATCTTGTCATGGTAACTTTTGTGAATGATTTTTCAAAAAATGATGGTGAGCAATACTTTGTTGTGGTTGGCTGGTATGACTTTTAGAACTGTCTTGTATTAAATTATGGAAAAATGTTATGGTGTGTACCTTTTTAGGGGTGTATATGCATGTATCTTACTATAAAATATATAATTTTATCATAAAATTTTGTAATATCAATCACAAAATGCATAACTTCGCCATAAATTGACCTAACAAAATATATACAATTTTGTGGTTGATATTACAAAAATTTGTAATTTGGTTACGATATTTTTTTATGCCAATTTGTAACGATATTATACATTTTGTGATAATGGTACATATGTATGCACCCTTAGAGGGCCACACCATAGGAGAATCCTAAATTATGTTATCAATCCTAAAACTCTAAGTTGAACCTGCTTTAATTATTAAGATTTGAATGGATACTTCATAAGCTTAACATTACCTTATGCAATAAGTATTTAGATTATATTTGGATCTAGAAATTGTAGGGGAATTTTATTTTTTTCCTTTCTTCTTTTTTTTTTTTTCCGAAGTCAAATTAGCTTGCCATAAAAGGGGTGTTTGGTGTGGCTTATTTTCGCCAATTTATAGATTCTAGCTTTGAAGAAGCTATTTTGAACTATTTAGTTAAATTTATTTCAAACAATTTCTGACTCTAGCAACTTATTTTAACTCAAAAAATCTGATTATGTGAAGCTGTCCACCCCCTATTTCTGATTATTAACTTTTGTTGTGGGCTTGTTAATTTTCAATTATACCCTTAGATTTATTTTTTTATTTATTTTTTATTTTTTTATTTTTTGAAAATAGAAAATGACCCAAACGGACTATGGATTAATTTTATTTTTTTTTTATGGGAAATGTGGACTAGTAGTGAATAACAAAAAATAAAGGTTAATTCAATTTACAATTAATAGGGGTAAAAAGGACATTTGCATATTAAAAAGTTATTTAACAACTTATTTAATAAACTCTACTCAGCAACGTAAATCTATAATCCAGCAACTACACCAAATAGATTAAAAACTTCTGATTAAAGTTATAATTTATAATTCGTCAAACTATAATTTATAATCTGTTTTAACAGCTGCTCCAAACACCTCCAAAGTCTTAGTTCATTTGCTAAACTTAGTCACTATTGGGGGTATACTATATAGGTACATTTTTTTTTTTTTTTATCTTTTTAGGGTCATATCATTTCTCTATTTTTATGCACATCTTTTTGTAAAAAGTCAAAAAATATATATTTAGTTAGATCATCCCAAACAATCCTTTATTTTCATCCAAAAAAGTGAAGTAGTCAAATCAGTAAAAAAGCTGAAAATAAAAAATGTATCAAATAAATAATCTTTTTTATTATTATTATTATTATTTGATAATTTTTTTTAAATTCCTGATATTAAGATTTTATAAAATAAAAGACATATAATATTTTCATAATAGTTAAGGTCCCTCAAATAATTTCACAGAGAAAATTCGATTCAGAAAAATTTTGCCCGACTTAAAGAAATTTCGGCCTCGACTCAGAGAAATTTCAAATTTTTCTGTGATTATACTAAAGAAAATTTCTTTGTGAAAATTGAAATTTCTCTGAGTCGAGACCGAAATTTCTCTGAGTCGGACAAAATTTTTCTAAATCAAATTTTTTCTATGAAAATATTAAGGGACCTTGGCTAATAAATAAATAAAAAAACATCTTTAACCTCCCATACTACACAAAATTAAAGAGGAATGTCTCACTGTCACGCCCCGTATTTTATTACTCGGATAACATAATCAATATTCATTAATTAAGTTCATTTACAAATGACAATTCATCATTTGATGAAATGATAAATAATTAAATATACATGTTCCCTCTCGTGATACAATAAAGACATTTACATACAAATAAAATGAATGCCCTGAGGCTTACAACAAAAAAGAGGACAATACTCTTTACAAAAAATAGCACTCAGCCAAACAAGCAAATGAAGTAATACAATCCATCACTACATTACACTTATGAAATGGTAAAACCCATTGTTCGATCTTCAAATCCGAAAAGCATTCCCTGTACACATGTACAAGCAGGGGGTGAGCAACCACTAGCTCACCAAATAATCCCATATTAAAACATTAGAAGATATACGGGTACCAAAATACTCATACATATACGTGAAATCATATCATGTCAAAACCATATGATTTTATTATATAATCTCTCAAATCCAATTTATTTAATTAATCACAACAAGTTAACTTAAATAAATAAACATGTTTCAACAGTAACAGAACATCCTTTTCAATTTATTCAATTATCTCATTATCAATTGAATCAAATAATTAAACAATTCATCAAATCCATTTTATACAGTCTTATAAGATGAATGCATATGTCATGTCATGCTCAAAATATTTTTTCTCATCCTTTGAAAATCTTACGCACAATGTCAATTTGAAAACACATTAATCCAACAATTTCAATAAAATTCGAAGATGGTAAATACGACTCAGGTAATCCCTAGGCTGGTATCTGCAAGTAGACTATACAAGCACTACCAAATTGTCATTTTTATCAGTATTAACTGGAAGGTTCGACACCTGTAATCTGTCATTTTGACCAGTATTAACTGAAAGGCTCGACACCTGTAATCTGTCATTTTTACCAGTATTAACTGAAAGGCTCGACACCTATCCGCGCGGGTTTCTGGTCTTTCACCATGGACACTCAAGCCAACTTAACCAATATCAAACTACACCCCCTAGCCGGACTTACCAACGTATTTACCCAAAACAATTCAAAATGATCTTGTTTCACACAAAAAATATATATATATATATATATATTCCTTTCTCAAAATAGTAGTTTTCAATTGCAATTCGAAATCCATGATAACAATGAAATGGAATGGCAATGCAATATGTAACAATGCATTAAGATAGTTCCAATTTCAATTCCACCACACAATGCTCCATTGTGATCAATTTCCATATCTCTATCAATGTAATATCATGATATAATCCCAAGAGATAATATAATAATGTCAATGTTCATGTAAGTACCACATACCGTACCACATCGACTTAATCTCGCTTATTTCTCCAAATCTCATACTTGGTCAACTTCATCACTTTTAATCTCATAACACTACAAGAAAAGGGGATATAAACACGGAAGCTTTTGTGACGGTGCGCGTTCCTGTCGCAAAAAATCATCTTTTGCGACGGTAGATTAACCCGTCGCAAATAATCCCTTTAGCGACGGCCTTTGACCGTCGCAAATAAAACTGCGCAAATAGTGGGAAAAAAAGGAAGTATTAGCGACGACGTTTTTTACCGTCGCTAAAAGTTTTTTTTTTGAGACGGCGTGCGTTGGCTGTCGCAAATAGTGGAGCATTTGCGACGGCAAAAGGTCCGTCGCCCAAAAAACTTATCAAAACTGCGTCGTTTAGATTAATAATTTATCATTTGCGACGGTGTATAATTTACCGTCGCAAAAAGTAAAAAAAAAATTTGCCCCCTCTGCTTTTCATCTTCGCGCTCCAACATTTGGATCATCCCTAAATCTTCGAAATCCCTAATTGTTCGAGGGCGACGAACTTGGCATCTCTATCGACGAGCGACGAGCAGGCTAGCGGTGGTGCGGTGGTGCGGCGACGGTGACCGGCGACGAGTTTCGTGCAGACCGTATGCTCTCTCTGTCTCTCTCTCTCTCTCTCTCTCTCTCTCTCTCTGTATATATATATATATATATGTATGTATTAGCTGTTAAAAAAAATAAATAAATAAATAAATTATTTGTGTTTTGTGTGTGTGATAATTTGTGGTAATAATTAGATATATATGTGTATGTGGAGCTACTATTTTCTCTCAATGTTTTTTTTTTTTTTTTTTTTTTTTTTTTTTTTAATCTTGTATGTCCATGTGCCTTCCGAAACAACCAGCATTGGTTATTAGAGTTCATGGAAGGATTGAAGGATGCTACTAGGCCTCGGAGTTGGAGATAGCCTTCAATTGCTAGTATGAATAGTTACCCCTTCATTCATTGCAGTTGACATCTGTAAATTTTGCAGAACATATGACATAGTGATCATACAAGCTTAAAGAATATGAAAGTCATGGAAGTGGTTCAATTTCAAGGGTCACACTTGGACCTTGCATAATTGACTTCTAGTCTTATAAAGTCATTCGCTGCTGGTTGGCTGTACATGTTTCTTCAAATTTTTAGGATTCAAGATGTTTATACCTTCTAGACATGCATTGTAGGGTTGGCCATGGGCTATAATTTAAGTCAGGCTTACTATTAGCTATATGGTTGTTAGTTGGATTGAATAGGATTTTAAAGTTAAAGTTCATAGTTTATAGGGACTTTGTCCTAATAGGTTAGGAGTCCTTAGAAATTTATATGAAGCCATGTTATGCAGTTCATATGGAGTTTGAGTCTTAATATGTTAAGAGTCCTTAAAAATATGCATAAAGCAATGCAATCCTTATAAATCACTGATGACTATATCTTAAAGACTTTTATGAAGCTTTTGAAAGCTCATGTGATGTGTGTGATACTTAAATCGCTGATGATTTTTTATTTTTATAATACTCTATACCATTTTGGTCATTGGCCCAGTACATGGTATAATTTAACTGAAATTCTTATAAAATCTGTTCTAGCTTTTGTAAAATGGGGACTAGTGAAACTTTTTGCAACATCATAGGTTTTATCTTTAAGGGGTTATAATGAACTGTTATGGTAACTTGCTGATGTTAGGTGGGAATCTAGATGTTCAAAGGGTTCGAGAAACTGGGTATTAGTATTGTTAAATAGGATTTATGTTTTTAATGCTGGAGTTACTGTTAAGTTGTAACAAATGGCACTATCTTCTTTCTTGGAGATTCCCATGAACTTGGCAAAAGTTTGAAGTATGTATCCAAATACTTCTTCTCTATGTTATATGTACTTGCATTACTAGTCATTAAAATAAAATTTTGTTGCAACAAGCTTCTGCTTTTCTGTGATTTTTCTTAAGTCCACCATTCCTGTTTTTCTCATATCTGTTCAGTTATCAGTATTTATAAGACGAATATTTAAGTATTTTTCCAACTAACATAGATGTGAATATTCGGAGAATGTCCATGTGCCTTCCGAAACAACCAATCCATCAGAGTTTGTGAGATATTCTTCAAGCATAAAAAATCCAACTCCTTGTACAAGGCTCCTTCAACCTGTTAGCAGCAAGTAAATAAAGATTAAACCTTCCATTTGTGAATCAAATCATGAATCAGATTGAATCGTAAATTGTCGTTATATTCACTTTCTCTAACATAATATATAATTTATATACGTACATACACAAAAATATACATATGTTGTTTAACATGAATAAATATTAATACAACTAAATTGTATATATGTATATATATATAATCATGTATATCAATATCATCAGTTTTCTTTTTTGATTTTTAATTATAATTATTATTTTAATTATAATTGAAGAGATTTTTAATTACATTTCGAGTAGTTTTAATTATGATTTTTAGTTTTGATTTAATTGACTCATTGCGATCATTATTAGTCATACTTGTATAACCTTTAGAGTTACTTTGATGAGATATTTTTGTCGATATGTACAGATGATGGATAAGAGTTGGATTGATTTGCCAAATAGGATGTCGAGCGAATACATTAATGGGATTGATGAATTCCTTGTGTTTGCCTACACCAATAGGGTTGAAGGTTCGATGATCAGTTGTCCGTGTAGGAAGTGTGAGAATCGATACTATTTTGTACGAGAGGGTGTACGGGAGCATCTGATTTTGAATTGTTTTTTTAAAAAATACAAACATTGGATTAATCATGGGGAATCTTACGTATCTCTGCATGGTAATAGAGAGAATGAAACATTAGCTAATTCAGACATTGGGGATGATATGATTGGAATGATACAAGGGGCTATGGGAAATCCACATGCTGGTACAAGTGCTGAGGGTGATGAACCACAGGGGCCTGATCCCCATGCATCTGAACCCCAGCTCGGTCCAAATGCAGAGACTGCAAAGTATTTCAAACTTCTTCAAGATGCACAAAGTGAATTGTATCCGGGTTGTCAGAAGTTCACATCTTTGTCATTCATTGTGCGACTTCTACATTTGAAGGTGCTTAATCAGTGGACAGACAAGTCTGTTGACATGTTGCTTGAGTTATTGAATGAGGCGTTCCCGTTGGGTGTGAAACTCCCGGACTCATATTATAAAGCTCAAAAGGTCACAACAGATTTGGGCTTCACATATGAGACGTGGGATGCATGTCCCAACAGTTGCATGTTGTTTCGAAACGAGGACGCCAATCTTGATAAATGTGTCATATGCAACAGTTCTAGATGGAAATCAGATGGATGGTGGTTCAAATGTTCCTAACACAGGTGGCAAACAAATAGCTGCAAAACAGATGAGGTATTTTCCTTTAAAGTCAAGGTTGCAGAGGTTGTTTATGTCATCCAAGATGGCCAAGTTAATGAGATGGCATGCAGAGGAACGAACTGATGATGGTGTCTTCAGGCATCCTGCTGACTCCCTTGCATGGAAAGATTTTGACCGTCGGAATATTGACTTTAGTAATGATTGCCGAAGTGTAAGGCTTGGCTTAGCATCTGATGGTTTTAACCCATTCAGGACGATGAACATAGTTCATAGCACTTGGCCTGTTGTGCTCATTCCATACAACTTGCCGCCATGGATGTGCATGAAGCAACCATTTCTAATTTTATCCGTGCTTATTGACGGCCTGAAAGGACCTGGTGACAAGATTGATGTGTATATGCAACCGTTGATTGAGGAGTTGAAAGAACTATGGAATGAGGGTGTGTCAACATTTGATGCATCAACAAATCAAATGTTTCAAATGCATGCAGCTTTACTGTGGACAATTAGTGATTTTCCTGCATACGTAAACTTGTCAGGATGGAGCACTAAAGGCGAATATGCATGTCCTTGTTGCAATAAAGAAACTACATCGTGTTGGTTGAAGCATAGTAGGAAACAATCATACTTGGGTCATCGCAGATTTTTACCTACTGGCCATAAATTTCGGAAGGATAAAGTATCATTTGATGGTAGTCGAGAAGTCAGACTCAAACCAAAATTGTTGTCTGGAACTGAGATGTTGCTACAATTAGAATCTGAGGGTATTTTAACCCAATACACTAGGGATGACCTTAAGGAGAGGCATAGGAGACAGGTAGAGAAAGAGAAAGAGAAAGCTGGACATCGCACCCATAGTTGGAAGAAAAAGAGTATCTTTTATGAATTGCTATATTGGGAGCACAATCTAATAAGACACAATCTCGATGTGATGCATATAGAGAAGAATGTTTGTGACAATGTGTTGTGGACAATATTAGGGGTTGTAGGAAAATCGAAGGATGGTGTTAATGCTCGGCGTGATTTACAAGATATGAATATTAAAAAACCCTACATTTGCAGTTAAGAGGGTCGACTAAAGCCTATTTACCACCAGCACAATTCACGATGACCAAGGATGAGAAAGATTTGTTCTTGAAAGTGTTAAGGAAATAAAAGTTCCCGACGGGTATTCATCCAATATATCACGTCGTGTGCGCTTACATGATAGAAGCATTGGGGGTCTTAAGAGCCACGATAGTCATATTCTGATGCAACAACTTATTCCATTGGCTATTCGCAGATCGTTACCGAAGAATGTAATTGAACCCTTGATTGAATTGAGCAATTTCTTTAGACAATTGTGTTCGAAAGTGAATCGTGCGACGGATTTGCAATATATTAAAGATCGTATCGCTGTAACACTTTGTCATCTAGAGAAAATATTTCCTCCGAGTTTTTTTGATATAATGGAGCACTTGCCTATACATCTAGCTGATGAAGCCTTATTGGGTGGAGCGATTCAGTTTCGATGGATGTATCCAATTGAGAGGTATCTTCTTACTTTGAAGCAATACGTGCGTAATAGAGCTCGTCCTGAAGGATCAATTGCTAAAGGATATCTTATGGAGGAATGCATGAATTTTTGTGCACAATATCTCAGTGATGTGGAAACCAAATCTAGTCGACCCGTGAGGAACTATAGTGGTGCTGATAATTTGGGTCATGCTACTGGTGAAAACACAAGCTTTTATCTTGATAATACTTCTTGGGTACAAGCTCATCGGTACATCTTATGCAATACAAGCGCGGTTCAACCATTCATAAAGTAGGTTAAGTCACTCACTCAATATTTTATTATGTTTTATTGAATTTTCAACTAAATTTTTCGTTTGGCTAAAATTTCAATCTACACAGCAAACACCTTGAAGTACTTAAGCTCAAAATGCCTCGTGTCGACGATCATCAACTTCGGCGTGAACATTTTGAAACTTTTCACATTTGGTTCAAGGAACATGTATGTATTTAACTCTATAGATTCTAGTTACTTAAGTCGATCTACATTTTAAATTTTACATTTTCGTGTTAAATAGGTCCAAACTTTGCGAAGGACTACTGATGTCATATTTTCTGAAGAGATTATTCTATTGGCAAATGGTCCTCATAACCTGGCAAGGAGGTTCAATGGGTATATACTGAATGGGTTTCGGTATCGAGTAAAGGCCATGGATGATCGTCGAGCCACACAAAATTGTGGTGTAGCTTTGAAGGCAGATACCATAAGTTATGCTAGTCGAAAAGACAAGAATCCTCGTCTGGGGTCTGTGTACTATTATGGACAATTGACAGATATTGTTGAGATTCAATATTCCAATGAGAAGAAACATGTGTTGTTTAAGTGTGATTGGATTGACAACATTCACGGAAAGAAAGAAGATATCTTCAATTTTACATTGGTGAACTTCAATCATTTGTTGTACCGAGATGATCGAATTACCAATGAACCTTTCATCTTGGCGTCCCAAGCAGAGCAAGTTTGGTATGTTGCAGACCCGTTACAACCAGACTGGCAAGTCGTGGTGAAGATGTCTCAAAGAGGTTTATTTGATATGAGTTCGACTGATCCACAAATCGAGCCATACATGAGCCAACAATTGGAAGAAAATATAATGCTTCGTGATGAAGAAGTTGGTTGGGTGAGGGAAGCCGCAGAAGGGGAAACAGTTGAACAGCCTCGTTTGGGGAGTGGCTATTTTAGCCAAAAAGCCAAAAAGCCAACTAAAACTAGTCACATCACCTCTCTACTTTTCTGCACATCTTTTCGTAAAAAGCCAAAAAGTTACTAAAATAGCCTGTTCCCAAACGAGGCCTACGATCAACATTAGTAATTCAATTAAGGCCAAGGTTGTAGTTAATCATCAATTTCTTAATTTACTTTGTCTTTGTAATTGTATTAGTTCAATTCATGTCATATTATAGTTGATGACAAACCATTGTCTATGTTTCTAATGTCAATTAATGTTATATTGCTTGCAGATTATTATGGGAAGGAAGAGGAAGCCTGATCATCCCCGGCGCATGATGTCTGGGACATCAGTAGCACCACCATCAGAGGAGGCATCACATCGGCCAGCATCGGAGGGGCCATTAGTGCCACAACCATCTGAGGGGCCATTACCACCGTATCGACCACCATCAGTGGCACCACAGCAGCTACCATGTACTCAGCCTCCACGCCTACCATCGGTGCGTCCACCATCAGTGGCACCACAGCAGCTATCATCATCAGCTTATGAGCCATCCGCAGGTATATAAATTTGCTTTGATTTGCATGAAAATTATTTACACATACATTTATTTATGCTCATTATATATAACTTGTTTATTCTCATTGTATTTGCAGACCCTTCGACTTCTTCACAGCCCACATCAGGTTTATTTGATATGATTTGTATTCACATTATTTAAATTTGGCACACACGACCTCCTAGGCACGAGAGACTTGTAGGAGAAGACGGGGCTCGAATCGGGTTCCCGGTTTGGGAGTTAGAGCCGGATTTCACTTTAGGCAAACTACTTCCTTAAGAAACTTGAATTCGAGGCGTTAACGCCCCGAACTCACCAAACGGCGTCGTTTAGGACAAAACTTGGCACACACGACCTCCTAGGCACGAGAGACTTGTGGGAGAAGACGGGGCTCGAATCGGGTTCCCGGTTTGGAGTTAGAGCCGGATTTCACTTTAGGCAAACTAGTTCCTTAAGAAACTTGAATTCGAGGAGTTAATGCCCCAAAATCACCAAACCGCGTCGGGTTAGCATGAAACTTGGCACACACGACCTCCTAGGCACGAGAGACTTGTGGGAGAAAACGGGGCTCGAATCGGGTTCCCGGTTTGGGAGTTAGAGCCGGATTTCACTTTAGGCAAACTAGTTCCTTAAGAAACTTGAATTCGAGGCGTTAACACCCCGAAATCACCAAACGGCGTCGGTTTAGGACAAAACTTGGCACACACGACCTCCTAGGCACGAGAGACTTGTGGGAGAAGACGGGGCTCGAATCGGGTTCCCGGTTTGGGAGTTAGAGCCGGATTTCACTTTAGGCAAACTAGTTCCTTAAGAAACTTGAATTCGAGGAGTTAACGTCCCAAAATCACCAAACCGCGTCGGGTTAGCACGAAACTTGGCACACACACGACCTCCTAGGCACAGAGACTTGTGGGAAAAGACGGGGCTCGAATCGGGTTCCCGGTTTGGAGTTAGAGTCGGATTTCACTTTAGGCAAACTAGTTCCTTAAGAAACTTGAATTCGAGGAGTTAATGCCCCAAAATCCAAACCGCGTCGGGTTAGCACGAAACTTGGCACACACGACCTCCTAGGCACGAGAGACTTGTGGGAGAAGACGGGGCTCGAATCGGGTTCCCGGTTTGGGAGTTAGAGCCGGATTTCACTTTAGGCAAACTACTTCCTTAAGAAACTTGAATTCGAGGCGTTAACGCCCCGAAATCACCAAACGGCGTCGGTTTAGGACAAAACCAAGCACACACGACCTCCTAGGCACGAGAGACTTGTGGGAGAAGACGGGGCTCGAATCGGGTTCCCGGTTTGGGAGTTAGAGCCGGATTTCACTTTAGGCAAACTACTTCCTTAAGAAACTTGAATTCGAGGCGTTAACGCCCCGAAATCACCAAACGGCGTCGGTTTAGGACAAAACTTGGCACACACGACCTCCTAGGCACGAGAGACTTGTGGGAGAAGACGGGGCTCGAATCGGGTTCCCGGTTTGGGAGTTAGAGCCGGATTTCACTTTAGGCAAACTACTTCCTTAAGAAACTTGAATTCGAGGTGTTAACGCCCCGAAATCACCAAACGGCGTCGGTTTAGGACAAAACTTGGCACACACGACCTCCTAGGCACGAGAGACTTGTGGGAGAAGACGGGGCTCGAATCGAGTTCCCGGTTTGGAAGTTAGAGCCGGATTTCACTTTAGGCAAACTAGTTCCTTAAGAAACTTGAATTCGAGGAGTTAATGCCCCAAAATCACCAAACCGCGTCGGGTTAGCACGAAACTTGGCACACACGACCTCCTAGGCACGAGAGACTTGTGGGAGAAGACGGGGCTCGAATCGGGTTCCCGGTTTGGGAGTTAGAGCCGGATTTCACTTTAGGCAAACTAGTTCCTTAAGAAACTTGAATTCGAGGCGTTAACGCCCCGAAATCACCAAACGGCGTCGGTTTAGACAAAACCAAGCACACACGACCTCCTAGGCACGAGAGACTTGTGGGAGAAGACGGGGCTCGAATCGGGTTCCCGGTTTGGGAGTTAGAGCCGGATTTCACTTTAGGCAAACTACTTCCTTAAGAAACTTGAATTCGAGGCGTTAACGCCCCAAAATCACCAAACGGCGTCGGTTTAGCACGAAACTTGGCACACACGACCGCCTAGGTACGAGAGACTTGTGGGAGAAGACGGGGCTCGAATCGGGTTCCCGGTTTGGGAGTTAGAGCCGGATTTCGGTCCAGTCAAAATTATTTACGAAACTGTCTTTCTAATTATATAGTAGTCAATTTTTTTTTATATTTTTCTGTAATTAAAATATTAACAGCATTATATGGTTTTTAATTATTTTTATCTTGTTTTTTTCAGATTTTTCCTGAGTAGCAGTTGGCTTCTTCTGGAATGCGGGCATATAAAGATTATGACCAATTTTTGTTTTTGTAACCCACGAACGAATCAAGACGAAAACTTTTGGTTTTGATTTTGATTTATGTTATTTAAATTTGTGAGCAACATTATGTATGTATTATGCGACGTTAAGTAGTGGCATAATTTTTATTGTTATGAATGGAACAATATTATTAATTTTCATTATTTGTCAACTTTTGTTTATGTATGTATTTATATTATTCTGTAATTTTTGGATATTTTTATAGTTATTTTTTATTTAATACAGGTTATTTTAATTTTTTTAATAATTTCTGAACAGGTTTTTTTTTTTTTTTTTTTTTTTTTTGAGACGGCATAAGAACCCGTCGCAAAAAACAGTAATAGGCTTTTGCGACGGCACCAATACAGTCGCAAAAGCTGTGACATTGTAATGGACAAGAAACCTTTAGCGACGGTAGACGTTGCCGTCGCCAATAGTTATAAACTGTCTGAGTTTTAGCGACGGTAATGTTGCCGTCTCAAAAACCCACTTTTAGCGACGGGACTATGTACCGTCGCGAAAACTGATATTTTCTTTCATTATTGGCGACAGAAAAGTGCCGTCGCAAAAAGGCACCCTCCCGTCGCAGAAACTAATGGCGACGGCTCTTACCACCGTCGCTAAAGCTCTTTTGCAACCCCTTTGTCGCGACCCCCCGCCTTACCGTCGCAAAAAGCAAAATTACCGTCGCAAAAAGTATTAGCGACGGCATCCTGGGCATTTGCGACGGCCGCCTACCGTCGCAAAAAACTCTTTTTTTTGTAGTGTAATATTAAAGTTATGAATTAAAAACACAATAATACCCCTTTAATTACAAAGGATTTAAAATATTAACCAAACTAATTTAATTCATCAAATTAGTAAATTCACTATATTCACCATCTTCTGAATTAATAACACCAACTTAACCTCATATGCCTCATTCCTCAAACATAACCATTTTTCATGCCAACTTAAAGAGGTAATATTTTTCCCAAATTCTTTACCAATAACAATTCCACCACTTTTTTCTAAAATTACCTAACCAACATGATATTTACATCAAAAATTATTAAATATACCCAAGAGTAACATTTTCAAGCTTATGAGTTCAAAAGTCCATATTTCATATTTTTCATTTTCACCAAAAAAATAAATAAATAAATAACTTAATCATCAACATATCATCTTCCATAAAGTTTCATGAATATAACATTTTTACAGTTTCTAATTCCAAAACAACTCTATAATCCCAACTTAACAATCTACATAATATTCTTCAACGTCAATTTATTTTTCTTAAAAATAAATTCCAAATCAAAGATAAATAAAAAAAATATTTCAACTTTATATTTCTCAAAATAAATCATCTAATCATAATATGATGTAGAGACAATCTATACAACTATTAAATTTATTTTTGGATTTCTTTGCAAAATTATCAACACAAAATGATTTTCCCAAATCAATCTCAAAATGCCAACATTTTAACATTTCAACATAATTTTCTTCCAAAAATTACCAAACAAAAATCTGAAAAAATATTATATATAATATATATATATGCAATACCTCTTATAATGATATATTTTATCAAAATAACCCTAACATAGCATTAATGTAAAAATATAAAGAAAGTCTCTATCTCAAATATGAAGAAAAGCTAATCCGAAAATGCAAACATCACCCGATCATGGATCCAAGACTACCATTGCGAAAATCACAACAAGCTCTCCGACTTTCATTTACAACACTTTTACAAAATCTCACACTAAGGACTCTCATTTGAAACTCAAAGATTGAGCAATAATGGAAGGAAAAAAAAAAAAAGGAGAGAGAGAGAGAGGCTGGGAGAGAGAGAGTGTGTTGGACTCTCTGATCAACCAAAAAGAAAAGCAAAAGAAGCAAGGAAGGGAGAGAGGGGGAAACAACCCCACGTGGTTTGGCTTCTCAATGCTTGGGTTTTTTTAAAAAAAATACAATTAATTTTTGTAATAATATTTTAAAATTTTATAATAAAAATTATAAAATGATATAATTTTTCTCACCACAAAAATATACACATTTTCATTCTTTATAAAATATATAAATTTTCACTATATGATACACACCCATAAAATCAACTATTAAATATTTATTATAACTCCTATATAATAAATAATAACAACTCCCAAGATGGTTACTACCAATTACATAATTAAAAAGGACCAAACAGTTAAACATAAGTCACTAAATAAACTCAAATTAAATTAAATCTAAGTCATGGGTCCCACCCTAAGTCAAACATTGTCAATTATATACCAAAATAAACCCAACAAATTTATCCAAATCATGATCTAAACATTCAAAATAAATAATAAAATTTTTTATAAAATTAACTGAACATCAATCAGTCCGTCGTAAATTTTCATAAAATAAATACTCATCATTTAATTCTGAAATTTTTATCCAACGTGATAGACTCATATGGGAACAACATATAAAAATTTCATAATTTTTTGAGATCGGGAACTATTTTTAAAAAATAAAAAACCGAACTGTTTTCGTACAGAATTTACACAGCAATTAAATTCAAAAATTTGCTCAATTAAATTATGCACTGGCTATTTTAAAAAAAAAATTTGGGCCATTACACTCACTAATTTTTCTTTTTTTATTTTTTATTTTTATTTTTTTTGTCAATAAACTAGTTTTTAACGAACTCAAAGGATATTTAAATTATATTTATGACTCTAATGCTTGGTGAGTCATAACCTAAACTTATAATATGCAATTATTATCATAATAACAAAGATAAATATAACCGAAGAATATAGGGTATTCAGAAGGTTAACCACTTGATCCTTGGGAAGGTCCCATATAGGGGTGCATCCAGATGCACTTTATCATAAAAATGTGTCATTATATTACAAAATTTTATAACATCAATTACAAAATGGACACTTTTTCATAAATCTTTTATTTACTTACTTATGTTTCATAGTTCATATTATTTTCTTATATTCCAATAAGTCTTATGAATGACATAGTTACCAAAACACCCCTAATAATATTCACATTTACAGTATCAATGTTCAGTAATGTGAATGTTCCGTGATGTAAATATTCACACCGTCAATGTGAATGTTTGCATTGTAATATATGAATATTCACATCATCAAATTGCTAACCGTTCAAAAAATATTTGTAAGGGTAAAAATGTCCATAAAATACTTTAAATATGAGAATTAGGATTTTGTAGATCAAATGTTCAAATAATAAGACTTATTGGAATATAATAATATCTTATAGATTAATTGGGATACAAACAGTTGAAAAATGATTTTATAATAAATCTCCCATACAAAATATACAAATTCGTTATAAATTGGCATAACAAAAAATATTGTAACTAAGTTACGAATTTTTACAACATCAACTATAAAATTTTAGATATTTTGTTACGTCAATTTGTAACAAGATTACAAATTTTATGATTGATATTACGCAATTTTGTGATAAAATTATATATTTTTATAGTAAGGTGCATATCTTAAACACTCCTAAAAAGATGCACATCATAGAATTTTCTTTAATTATATTATATATATTTGTGGGTCAGCAACCTTTTTTGGGTAACATTTAAATTGGAACAATTGTTTTGGGATTGCCATTTTTAGTATTTTTTTATTTTTTTATTTTTTTATTTTTGTCTCTTTTGAAAAGACCAAAAGAAAAAGGGAAAATTATTGAAAAATTCTATTCGGGAGAGTTTTGGACTGAGGAATCGTCCTTTATTTTTAGTACTCTGGAAGTCGCATTTTTTTGGGTAATGTGCACCGCAAGATCCCGTTTGTGTCTCTGGAAGTGGATTTTGTGACTTTTTTATCCTTGTTCCTATGGATAACATGTTTGGCAAGTATCGGAATCCAGTGATTACGTTTCCACTATGGATGGAAAGGACGATGGAGGGGGCTAATCTTCTATGCCACACAATGGATGGGCATGCACACATTACCACTCAATGACCAGCCTGACCACAAAAAAAACAACTAAAATTAGCCATCACCATTCACCTAAATGGGACATATTGACACGTCATATAGCAGCACATTTCATGACGTAAGAGCAAATGTTTGCGTTGAGAGGAGAGAGCAAAATGAGAGAGAAAGAGAAAGAGAACCAAGAGAGGTAGAGATGTGAGTTAGAGAAACCGTCTCTCTCGGTGTGAGAGAGGGAGACGGGTGAATGTGAGTGAGAAGAGTGTGAGGTTCTCCTCTGTAATATTTCTGTAATCCCTCATTGGTATAATGATAAACGGTTCCTCTCCCGTGGACGTAGGTTTTAATACCGAATCACGTTAAATATTGTGTCTCCTTGTGCATGGGTGTGTTTTTCTGCTTCCGCTAATTTCTATAAGGTCTTGGGCGGGATCCCAGATCCCAACAAGTGGTATCAGAGCCTCGTGGTGGCGTTTCGGAACAAAAACAGTGCGATGTCCGAAACTGCCCAGAAATGAAGTTGCTCAAAATCAGGTTTTGAGCATACCAGGAGCAAGGACTCGAGAAGAGGAGTCCAGAACTGCAAAGAACAGACAAAACGGAGTTTGGGGTGGCCTACACGCGCTGGTCAAAGGTAGGAGCGTAAAGTCAACTACGAACCAGAAGCCCACGCGCGGCTAGAGGTTGAAGACGACTATTCTATAGCCAATCTAGAGACTTTAAATATTTGTCTGTGGAAAATTACACCATAAGGGTCAGCGTGGCTCAGTGGTTAAGTCTTGTGCACATAACTCCACGGTCTGGAGTTCAAGTCTTGCAAGGAGCACAATGGAAGAAAAGAAAAATTTCCTTTTTGGGGCAAAGCCGAAGACAGCGACACATCATCAGCCACGTCAGCCACGCGTCAGCAGACACGTTAGCAAGAAGTGCCACGTGTCTGCCACGTCATCATGCCAAGTCAGCGCCGCGTGGCCGTCCACGTCAGCACACGTGTTAGTCCACGTCAGGTCCACGTCATCACTGCCACGTCAGCATCAGAGGGCATTGATCCAGTATGCCGCGGCTATGGTGCAGCCGCAGATCTGAGGCGTACAAAATGTTTTGGCTAGATCTAAGCCATTTGGAGTCCGTTTTTGATGATCCAATAGTGTTTTCCAACTATTTGGAGTATTCCGGACACATCCGTACGGTCAGATTTTGAAGACGGAGTTTGTGTAAAAAGAAGGCAGATTTAAGTGACGGACGGCATCAGGCGCAGTAGACGAAATATTCTGTTGGAACACAAAATGTTCCTGAACTTCTGAAAATTACAATTTGGCCCAGAATTTTCAGAAAATTGTGGTGTGGCCCAATTTTTGGGGATATTTTTCAGTGAGGTCCCCGGAAATGCAGCGAAGGTTGGTCCTAGCTAATCGGACCGTTCCGGACGCAACTGCTAAGTCAGAATAGTGAAATTCTGAATGGTTTTGAAAGATTGTCAAAAGGTTGCTGGATATTGTGGAACGCTGCGGATTTAATGAAGAGGTTAGAATGGACAGATTCTAACCAGATTGAACAACCAGATACAAAGCGAGATAGTTCATTGAAGATCAGAGGATTGCAGACATGATTATCTCAAGATCAACAATGTCTAGGAAAGTTCTGTCAAAAAGACACTGTCTAAGGAGACTGGTTCTTAAGTAGGACCGGTTGTGACCCCACCAGTCTTTCCTGGGAACTTTCCTGGTTGTTGAGGTGTTCAGAAGATCTGGTTCAATCCGAAGAGAAGACCATTCATCGACGGATAGATGATTTGGCAATGAGCACTATGCAAGGAAGTGCATAACTGACGATGCTTTGACAGATGGAGCTACTGTCAATCATCAATCTACTGGACAACAAATCAGAGATTGCAAAGGCACAGACAACAAGCGTATGTGAAAACGCTAGGAGATTGTTCGGAAGTGCAGAGGGCAAAAGGCTGATAGTTCAGAGGAAAAGCTCCGAGCAAAGAAGACCGAGGACATTGCTACACAACGAGTTTTCTATTGCTCCAATGACTGGTCCTGTGAGATAAGGCATGACAGTCAAGGGCATCCCAGCAGGGGGTGCAAGGCATCCAATCAGGGGGTGTCGGATATCTTGGTTGCGCAAGTTCAAACATAGCAAGTGAAGACATCCGAGACAGAAGCGTGGAAGAGATGTGTGGGGAAAAGAAAAAAGAGAATTGTGAATCACCAACAGTGGTTTACACCCCACGCCCACCAACAGTGGTATCTCTCCAAATCAGAGAGTTGTGTGAGTTGAGTTGAGGATGAAAGATTCCCTCCTCCTCTTGTATCTCTGGTGTATTATCTAGCTTCAGGGGGTGCAGACGTCTCAGTGAAGAGATGAAGACTATGTTGAAATTAGGCATGACTATGATTAACAGCAGTATGTGCAGTAGATCACCTCACATGGGTTGAGGGGGTGATTTGTGGAATGTCACCCCATATGAAAGGGGTGATCTTCATCTTCCATGGGACACATATGGAGGCTACCAACCATGTGTGAACACACCTTGTCATGTGAACACACCAAGTCAACAATGGCGGCCACCAAACCATTCAACAACCACCAACCACCAACCATGCCAACCAATGTCAAGAATGATGGCTGCCAAAGCCATCTCCCACCTACTCCCTCACCTATAAATGGAGGTTGAGAGGAGAGAGCAAAATGAGAGAGAAAGAGAAAGAGAACCAAGAGAGGTAGAGATGTGAGTTAGAGAAACCGTCTCTCTCGGTGTGAGAGAGGGAGACGGGTGAATGTGAGTGAGAAGAGTGTGAGCTTCTCCTCTGTAATATTTCTGTAATCCCTCATTGGTATAATGATAAATGGTTCATCTCCCGTGGACGTAGGTTTTAATACCGAACCACGTTAAATATTGTGTCTCCTTGTGCATGGGTGTGTTTTTCTGCTTCCGCTAATTTCTATAAGGTCTTGGGCGGGATCCCAGATCCCAACATTAATCTCATACTTTATGGGCAGTAAATTGCCACAAAATGGGATTTTTGAGATTATTAAAAAACAATTAGGACTGCAAGG
Organism: Camellia japonica; assembly: GCA_030407325.1. Classification (NCBI taxonomy): domain Eukaryota; kingdom Viridiplantae; phylum Streptophyta; class Magnoliopsida; order Ericales; family Theaceae; genus Camellia; species Camellia japonica. The sequence continues at coordinate 104,776,591 of JAPPVO010000003.1, forward strand.
TTGACAAGTCATCCATTTGGGATTTATGGGTCTATCTCCCGAAAAAAAAAAAACCCCAAAACAATTTAGTAAATTTATTTTTGATTTTTTCAAATTTATTTACACAAGACCAACCTAAAAAGTAAAAAGTCTTGACATAGTTTAAAAAATAAAATAAAATAAAAAAATCACGAAAAATAAAAATAAAAATTCAAAAAAAATAATGTGACTTTTTTAATAATGTCATACTTACCCAGAAGAATGCAAAGAGTCCCACCATTGTTTTTATTGTAACAACAAAACAACTGATGCTTGGAAAACTCAAATCATTTTTTTTTTTTACTTTTCTATCATTCTAGTGAAATTAAAGAAAATCATAAATGAGTAGAATAGTGAAAAGATAATTACATTACAAATCATATTTTTTTATATGCAGTTTTGACACGTAGGAAAGACTTGCACTATACACAAAAAAGACTTACACCTTAAACACAAAAAATTTGCACCATTATGAAAATTCAAATATTCTTTCACTCTATTTGCAATGTTCGCTAAAATTAAAAGGTTTCCTTGTCCTTTCTTATCTTTTATTTTTTATTTTTATTTTTATCAATCTTATCTTCTTTTAATGCTAGATTCTACCTTCGAAATCCCAAATCTCTTTCTCTCATCTTTTGCTAGAAAAATAATAGAGAAAAATACAATCCGGTGTAGTTTCAAAAAAATAATTACAGAATTATTGAAAACCTTATGACTTTAATTATTAATGTTAATAAAAATTTCACTGAACTGTAATTATTTTTATAAAAATGCACTGATATGTAATATTTCCAAAATAATACAGTAGAAGAATACAAGCAAATGCCAAAAAGCTTCCCAAATGGCCTCTTTAAAAGTGGCTTGTTAGCTATTATTATTAGTTTCATGTTTTTTTTTTTACTTCAATAGGCTAGTTAGTACAATTGCTATTTTAACAAGATTTTTACAGGCTAGCTACATTTGGAGAGCATTGGAACACTCTTTAAATTAATTTATATGGATAAATATGTCAAATAAAGAGTAATATTGAAAAACATAAATAAGACTAGTTATGTAAAATAAAGAGCATACCTTTTTTATTCTTTAACTAGTAAAACAGGAGAGTAGCAATGGAATTACTCTTAAACTGATAGCTGCAACACCAACCTGTTTCCACTTATTGTGACAAATACGACACAAACCCATCTCTCTTTAAGCCTCTCTATTTTAGATGCAATTGTTCAGTTTCTAGTTACTTGGCCATCTGGAAATAAGCAAATATAGCGATCATGTTGTATTGTTCAATTATATATATATATATTGTACATATTGTAGATGATGAATTTGTCTTCACACGGGATTAGAGAGATGATACTCCTTACCCTGCAGCTGCATGAGAAACCAAAGTCAGATATTATTCCCAACCTATAAGTCAGGAAGACCCTCTGACAATCAAGTGAGCACTCTGGTCAAGCATGATTGCAGTAGGAAAATAAAGGAATTGTAAGTTTGTGTAAATGTTTTTGGTTACCTCTATATGTCTCCTTGTTTGTTTGCTTGACTCCCTTTTTATAGTTTTATTTATTTATTTATTTATAAGTCATGGTGTATGGGACAGCATGCACGCACCTTAACTAATTCCTGGGGACCAATCCTACCGTCCACTAGCGAAGGACCCAATTAAAGCTAAAATAGAGTTCCATATAGACTGATCCAACACAAGAATTAATAACAACTAAGAGATTTCGAACTTGAAACTTAGAGAGAAGCAAACTCCTAAGTCCCAAACTTACATCATCAATCTTGTTGACTCTCGTTTATTTTGGGCTTTATTCGTTTGGGCTTACCTGATTTATTTGGGTTTATCTTTATTGGACTGGGTTGGATTTCCACCCTCGTTTATTCAGTTATAGTTAGTGTTTGTTTTGTTTTTACAAATTTCTTATTTTAAATATATCTAATATAGAATATGAATATAAATTTGCCAAACTTCAAAAGAAGAGTACAACAATACCAAAATATGTAAAATTTTTCAAAATTAAAATGGATGAAAACATTGTTAAGATCAATTATGCCACGTGAAAAATTAAGTGAATTAATTATAATATCGTTTGATAATGCAATGTTAGGGAAAAAAAAACACTTAATTAATATATATTGCATTTCAAAAAGCAAGAAAAATATATTTTAAACAAATATTTTACAATGTAAAAATGTTTTCAAAAAAATACATTCTCACTTGGATTTTTTGCCATAAACCCTAAAAAGTAAGGGTGTCCGCGGTTCGGTTTGGGACGGTTTGCAGTTCGATTTAAACCCACCCGCATCTATGTGGTTTGGGAAAAAGTCAACCCGCAACCGCCCGCAATGCGGTTTGCGGTTTGTGCGGATGGGGTTCGCGGATGTGCGGGCCGTTACGGGCGGTGTAGACGTCCCCGAACGTCCCAGGAGGGAATCTCGTTTTGTTCATTGGGCTCACTACAGTTCAGGACTCAATGTCACGGTCTTGTATCTAATCTCGCAGAGTGCAATGCAAGACCGATGAATCATCAAAGAGTCCAAATCCGGCAAATCGTTTTTGAAAACAGATTTTTGAAAGAAGTGCCAAACATGGACTGCTTTGCTAGATATAGAGTCGCTACCTAAATATTTATTTTGGGAGAATTTAGGAAACCCTGACTCGTGCCTAAGGCCACGTGTTCGTCATCACCAAAGTTGCCTCGGCTCGGGAACTTGGGTACGATTGGGGAAGGTCACTTCGTGAGCACCCCCGCTCGCCCGATCAAAGATCGGTCTCTACTAACCATGATATCAAGTTTTGAAAACATTATGTGTTCTTATTCCGGTTATTAGCCTAGAATTACTATGTGATGCGCACAGCATACAAGTATAGACTGGGTCGCCTGAATTGGAACAAAACATTTCATGTTTGTTTTTTAAAGCGGTTTGCTACTCGCAAGTAGGCTAAAAAAAATGCAGATTTTGCCACCCTCGGGTGGGCTTAGAAAACATGGTTTTGCCATTATCTAGTGGGCTTAAAACTCACAGTCAATGCATTATTCCAATTCAGATAATCCAACCTTCACCCATAGGCATTCAGGCAGATATATCACATAAGCACATAGCCTCATGGTAAGCATGCTATCATGGTAAACACTCACACACATGCGGTATGCTAAAGCATAAAAGCTTACCGAGTACTCCAAGCCAAAGAAAGAAACTAATTAGAAAACATGCATGAATCCTAACTATACAGATATGCTTAATGCAACACATGTAGAAATGCAATTATAATAGGCTCGGCTATTCTAAGATAGCATATGATGATGCTACAGCTAACACGTATTCAATTAAGAATTGAAGTACAATGCAGTTAGTATGATGTGCCGAGCCCGGTGCATGCAAAACAAATGAACGAATGCAAACATAAGTATGCTAATTGAAATATGCCCTAATCTAACCATCATAAGCTAGTAAATAAAAGGGAGAAAGATGTGGGGCTGGAAGACATATACATACTCACGCACACTTATTACACAATTGCCCTCGCTCGGAGGGTCCGAAAGAATAATACAAATTAATTAACCAACCAGCTAATTAAATATTTACAACACTTAACTAACTAACGAATCAATTAAGCTAAGAGAAGCAGTAAAGAGGCCTCGGGAAGAGGGATGAATGCACGCGTGCTCGATTCCGCCCGGAAATCCATCGCCATACTCTTGCTGCCTCTATTTGCACTGTTTTTCTTCTCTGGAGACTGCACAAGTTCCAAGGATGCTTCTGAAATACTCCCTGAAGGTTGTGGGAGACCACCGGCCGAGAGGAATGGTCACCGGCCATGGAAAAGTGGTCATCGACCATAAATGTAGCTCTCAGCCAGAGATTTGTGGTCGGCCGGCACTCAAAGTGGTCGGTCGGCCATCTATGCCTGCAGAACCCTGTTTTGACAGCAGCACAGGGCAGACAAGACATGGCAATGCATTTCAAAGCAAATGTTTGCACAACCATCCTCCCTATCATGTCTAAGACTCAGGGGAGTATGGTATTCGACCCTCGGGCCATCAATCGCGCATTTCAATGCGTGATGGTCCACGAAGTCAAGTGTGCATTTTGATGTCAAATGTAACGCACATAAACACACTATGGGCCCAACCTCTATCATAATCCATTCAAGAGGCAAGGCATGCATGCCAAATGCAACCTAAGCATGCGAGCTAAGTATGCAACATGAAAATGCAAACACGCATGCAAACATGCAAGCATGTGACAATATTCACACAAGTGAGCATGCAAGACATGATGCAACCAAAGCATGTAAACATGAAGCAATATAACAAAATTTGAGCAACATGCAAAAGATGGACTTAGACTAATATGGACAAGCCTCAGCCATGTCTAAATAAGTAGCCAAAATGCTATGGAAATGAAGGCAAATTTACATACAAACATGCATGCAAACATGGTTCAAAACTTAAAGCACAAAAGAGGGACTTTTAAGCACACTTAAAAGGAACAAACATGGACAAATGGCATGCATTGTAAGCTCTGAAATCATGCTAGAAAAGGTGCCAAACCAATTAAACAAATCAAGCAAAGCATGCAACCAAGCCCAAAACTCAAGGCTAGCCAAGAGGCTCAAGCCATGACCATGCCAACCAAGCCTCAAAGGGCCAAAAGGATTCAAAACAGTCCCAAGACAGACCAAAACAAAGTCAAAGACACACTTAGATGGCATCTAAATGTCCTATACATGGTGGCATACACAAGGGTCCAAACATGGAGCATAAGACATCAACCTTTTAAAGCACTAAAGGAGCATCAAATGCAAGCATACAAGCATGCCATATGGACTGAAATGACATAACTAATGGTGCCAAACCACTGAAATGATGCAAATAGAGCATGCTAGAGAATCCAATACTCAAAGCTTACAAGGGAGATTGCATGGTAGCTATACAAAGCAAGTCATGGATGACCCAAATAACCAAAATCAGACCTCAAGCACACCAAAACATGCATAAAAGCTTCACAAAGCTAAGCCAAAATCATGCTAAAAACAAGGCTCAAAGCACAAAGCATGTTAAGACAATTTCATAGCATTACAAGACAAGTATGCAAATCATGCATGGTGTGTCTAAACCAACTTAAAACAGTGCTATAACATGGAAAAATAACCACAAATACCAACTAAGACATGGCCAACATGGACTTAATTAAGGTGCTCACACATGAGGCTAAAATGACAAGTTTTGAAGACAACAAGGAGAGGGGATGGCCCTCTCCTTCTTAGGACCTCAAAACACTATCCCCACCACTGAAATCCCTCTGGATTTCAATGGTGAGGAGGCCAATACAAGGTGGTCCCGGAGCTCACCAAAAATACAACAAAAATGAGGCCAAACAAGGCCTAAGAGGGGGTAAACAACCCCAAACCTCAAAACAACCTTAAGCAAAGTTCAAAAGCAAGTAAAACAGAACTTTTTTCAGTTATACACTAAGCTTAAAAATAGATTCAAGACAGGTTAAAAGCTTGTGCAAAAATGGGGAATAAAGGGGTAAGTTTCTTACCCTTGAAGACCTCTTCAAGAATGGAGCTCCAGCAGCCTTTCCAAGCTTAAATCCACTCAAGAACTTCAAGAACAACCCTTTGGCACCTCAGCAACCAAGGTATGGTGTAACACTAGGTGTCTTAGTGAAAAACTAAGGACAAAACAACCTTATGCACACACAAAGGCAAAAATGAGGGAGATATAGAGATAGATAGATACACAAACCCTAACCCTAATCTCAGAGCCCTCTGGAACGTTTTTGTAACCCTTAAGGAAGGAGGAGAAGCCCTCCCTTTATAGGACTCCACTCTTACAAAGCTTACAAAACAAGCTAAGCAAGAGGGAAATCCCTCCATACACGTGTATGGAGGGGGTGCAAAGTGTATGCCAGCTATCACAGCTGGCATAAAATATCTGCCAAAAGCAGATGCACAGTGGTCGGCCAACCAAAAATGACAAATTGACCAAAACAATGGTCGACCGACCAAAAAGAGTACCGGCCGGCCATCACCAATGGTCGGCAGCAACAAAACAGGGCCGGTGGCCTTAAGCCATGGCCGGTGAGGTGTGGGGATGGCCAACAAGCCATTCCCTGCCCTCAGAAGCAAAACAACAAGTGTTTGGTGCAAAACCAAACACTAAACAGTCAAGTTGAGAGTTTCTAAGGCAGGGCACGTAGCCGAGACCTCCGAGAACTCAAAACGAACACGAACATGAATGATCACCGAGTGTTCAAACAGTGACGTCCAAGTCTTGAGGACAGTCAAAAATGGGGTGTCTACAGGCGGTTTGCAGATTGGACTTTTTTTCAAAATTTTATTTCCAAACCTTTTTTTTTCCCCATTTTGTCAATATTTATTTTGGACCATTTTCTTCCCATTTTCTAAAATGCTCTAACATTAATAATTAATGAATTAAAACTTATAAAATAAAAAACACAACAGATTCAATACAGTCATAGATTCAATTTTAATTTTAATAACAGATTCAATACATATTCAATTCTATACAGATTCAATACAGATTCAACACAATCATAGATTCAATTTTAATTTTAATAACAGATTCAATTCTATACAGATTCAATTCCAATTTCAATAACATATTCAATTTCCACTTCTCACAGATCTGTTGAAGCATTGCAAAAGCACATATTCAATTCCAAAAAAAAAAAAACAGAAAGAGAGATCTATTTGCATAAACATAGATTCAATTTCCACTTCTCACAGATCTGTTGCTACAAAAAAAAAATCAGATTTAATTCCAAACAAACACACAGATTCAATTTCCACTTCTCACAGATTCAACAACAGATTTAATTCCAATACCACAAATTTAATTCCAAAAACACAAATTCAATTCCAAAAAAAAAAAAAAGAGAGACAGATCTGTTTACATAAACACATATTCAATTTCCACTTTTTCACAGATCTGTTGCTATAAAAAAAATCAAATTTAATTCCAAATAAACACACACATTCAATTTCCACTTCTCACAAACAGATCTGTTGCTACAAAAAAAAAATTAACAGATATAATTGCATAAAATAAACAGATCTGATAAGATGAGAGAGTGAGGGAGACAGATCAGAGAGAGAGAGGTCTGATATGTTGCAAAAAAAAAATCAAAGATCGATGAGAGAGAGACAGAGAGAGAGAGAGAGGCTTATCTGTGAGGCCGATCAATGCGATGAGAGAGTGAGGTCGATCGGTCGATCTTGCGATGAGAGAGAGTCGATCAGTGCAGATACAAAACCAGATAGTGAGAGACTGATGAGATGAGAGAGTGAGGGAGACAGATCAGAGAGAGAGAGATCTGATATGTTGGAAAAAAAAATAAATCAAAGATCGGGAAGAGAAAGAGAGAGAGACAAAGACACAGACTGAGAAAGGGGCTTACCTGTGAGGTCGATCTGTGCGATGAGAGAGTGAGGTTGATCGGTCAATCTTGCAACGAACGAGAGTCGATCGGTGCAGTATAGATGAAAAACGTGAGAGTGAGAGTGAGAGTAAGAGGCAGACTGATGAGATGAGAGAGTGAGTTCGTATTTTGGAGTTTGAGAGATAGATTAAGATTAGGGCTTTTTTTTTGGTTTGTTTGTTATAGTCTATAGATGAAGTGAGATGAACGGTCAGATTTGAAGGGGGAAAAAAAAAAAAAAAAGGTTTATGCGGGCGAGTTGAACGGGTGCGGTTCAAACCCCCAACTCGCCCGCAACCCGAAAATTAGATAAAATCCAAACCGCACCCTACCCTAATGTGTTTGCGAAACCGCCCATACGTATGCGGTTCGGATCGGGTATGGCGGTTTGGGCGGTTCGGATAACCCTATGCCCAACCCTACTAAAAATATTTGAGCCGCCTCTGGGTTTATCACATGGTTAGAAACATGTGATAACTTTTACTAATCACAAACTATTTAGCTCTTCATATTTTCTCCTCAAAATCCCTACATTTAAAACCAAAAACAAGGCTACCACTTTAGCCATACTCTTCCCCAATCAAAAAAATTGTTGAACAAAAAGGATATACAAAATACACATCTTTTTTGGAAATACATACCACAGCCTGACTCCAATAATTGCACGGGGACAAAATACAACATAGTGAAATCCAATTATACACTGCCTTTTAAGAAAGGGTATATGTGGTGTTCGAATCCGTTCCATATCAGTTCGTTAGAAATTTTTAATCCACTTTATAAGTGTCATATTTATAAACTTTTAAAAGATTTTTCATACTAAAGGAAGAACAAAACTATACGTGTTCATGTGATATGAAGTGGACAATATCTTGGTGCGTACTACGGTAGTGAGATGGTCCGCACAAATGGCGCCGTATATGAGAAACCTAATTCCACCTGTCGACCCACACACTTTCGGGGATGATCTAGAGGGTTTGAATCCATCCCACATAAGTCTGCTAAAAACTCTTAACCCACCTTATAAATGTAATATTGATGAAAATACTAGAAAAATTATATTTTATTGATAAATATTAATACAGGGGCAAAAAAAATGAGATACAAATAAATTAGGCTGATGCACGGATATTTCGATTTCTTTAAGGAGATCAAGCCCACTGCAGTAGGAAGAACCCAAATACCGATGCAGTAGTCACCAAACTATGACTTGTCCCCTCTAGGATACAACAGCCTGACCACTTGTCACATGGTTCAGGCAAACTTTGCACAAGATGGTAAACCCGAAGCTCCACCAAGAAAAAACACCCTTCTTTGGCTAGTAATCTCTTAACTATAAAAAAATAGTTGGTGTAGAAAAGAGTAGATGAGATGAACTATTTATAGGCCACTAGGACCTTACAATTTACACCAAAAAATAATAATGACCATTAAACTAGAGAAAAGGGAGAGTCTCCAAATATTAACTCACCACCAAGTCCATAAACTTCCAATTAATCTCTATTCATGAACAAGACAAAATAAGATTCATGAACAAGACCAAAAAAGTCACAAAAATAAATAAATAAATAAAAGATATTAAAATGGTCCAACATGTGACATACTCACAAATCTTCAAGAGGTCTTTTCTAGTGAAGAAATAACAAAACCGTGCGTGCCCCTAGGACAAAGCGGACATTATTTTGGTACATACTACTGTAATGGAGTGGTCCGCACAGTATCACATTCTCACAAATTTAAATATAAATTTGACAATTCGAGAGAACTGTCTAGGTCGTAGGCGTCAATTCTATTTTAATAATTTAAATTATTAATTTTGTAAGATTTTTTTTTGTGTTTATTATTTAAAAAAAAAAATTAAATCGCAATCTTTTTTCATTTTATAGTGGTAGTCTTGAAAAAATAGATGATAACATGTAAATATTACGATTATCGAATCGAATTACTTTTTTTATAAATTTTTTATCAGTAAAAAGAAACTTTACTGATAGAAACCATATTTAGTATATATGAAATTGCATCAATAAAAGAAAGACAAAAACAAAAAGTATCAGAGTGAAACTTTCCAATCTCAATTAGATCACCGGCTCAAACTAAAAAGACCTGGTGAAGAGCCAACAAAATAAGAGAGAAAAAAACAAACAACCAGAAAGAACAGCCGCAAACAAAACTAGCCAAACAAGTCCTATGCAAAACAAAACAAAGGACCCACGAAAGATAATAAACCACACCGCCGCCCGGTGACGGCCTAGCCATTACAGAAACTTCACAGCCAGCACCGATCCCAATCAACGGTAACCTGCAACATCTGGAGAAAGAAGAAACCCATTTTGGGCCATGGATGATGGTAACCCAAAGGAACCGTAGATCCACCCCCCAAAGAAAACCCCAAATCACTGGGCCACAGCCTACTCCAAATCGGTTTGCTGAATTAGACAGCATAGAGGCCCAACCCAATATACTGGTCCACGTAAATAAGGACTCTGCTCCCCTACCGCCTTCACTCCTACTGGGCCACAAATAGCCACTGATCCACAACTTATAAACGCCACCATCAAGCCCACAAGCCATAGCATTGGCCCAGCCCATCTCCAAGAACACCCAAGTTCACATGCTCCTACAGTCTCACATGTCCAATCCCCTGTGGGTCTAGCTGCCATTAACACAACGGTTACTTCACACATGGAGACCTCTTCTACTTTACCTTCTGAAAAGCCTAGTGTGAAGGAATCACTCAGTGTATCCCCAGAAATCCCGATGGAAGATCTAAAAGCAAATATTTCTATCTCCTCATCCCGAAACCCCTTGACTTCATATCGCAACAGCTCGCTTAGAGTTGAAAAATCCAGAGCCAGAAAACCTCCTGACCCTCCCCACAGACATGGAGAACGAGGAAGCAGCCCCACCGACAGCGTCCATTCACAGGATGGACGGCGAAGCCCTGAGGTTATTGATCGAGCGCGAGACAGAAGCCATTCACCGCGTGGACACCATCTGGTGGATCGAGCAACTACGCTTGAGAATCGAACCAGGGTGGAGCACAATTCTAGGACCATCAGTCCACTCCATCCAGATGGCATCCATGAGGTCCACCGACCAGGACCATCAACGGATATGTAGTATCTTGCCCCAGCTTGCCACTGAACCTCTACCCCTCTCATCGTCTATGGACTCCCTCAAAATACTGATTTGGAACTGCCGAGGGGCCGGCAATAGTACCTTTCGACGGAACATGCGTGAGCTTCTCAACATTCATAAACCTAGAATTATTATACTCATGGAAACTAAAGTCCCTTTTAGTTCTATGGGGAATTTTTTCACCAACATGGGTTTTTCGGCCTCCACCATTGTTGATCCTTCTGGCCGTGCTAGTGGCATCTGGTTGATTTGGGATACGGATCAAGTTAATGTTCGGGCTTCTGCAGTCTCAAATCAATTTATTCAAGCCACTATACACAAAGAGGATTTCGAGGAGTGGGTTCTTAATGCAGTTTATGCCAGCCCTAACCCTCTTTCACGGGAGACTCTTTGGGACAACCTTGAGGATACAGCTAGCCATATGAACCAACCCTGGCTTGTTATGGGAGATTTCAATGATTATGCTCACCAGAGTGAGAGAAGGAGCTTCACATACACTCAGAACCAGAACAGAACTCAAAGATTCAGAGAACGCATTAACAACTGTAATCTCATTGATTTGAGCAGTGTAGGGCCTCGGTTTACCTGGACCAATAACAGACAAGGCATGGCTAACACCAGGGAAAGGCTAGACAGAGCCATGTGCAATGAGCAGTGGCAAACTTTGTTCCCTGAAGGCACTGTGCGGACCCTTCCCAAAACCTACTCGGATCATTCCCCACTGGTGGTTTACACCCAAGGTATGTATCCTTCAACCCCTCTTAATAGACCTTTTCGTTTTGAAGCTGCTTGGTTATGTCATCCTGGTTTTTTTTATATTGTTCATAATTCTTGGCGTAACATGGAATTCAACCTTCTTGAAGCCATTGATACCTTCACACATAACACTAAAATCTGGAATAAAGAAGTCTTTGGTAATATCTTCAAAAGAAAAAGAAATCTTCTGGCTCGTATCGAAGGCATACAAAAATCTCAAACTGGTAACTTTTCTCATAGCCTTCATATTCTTGAGAAAGATCTCATTAAGCAGTTTAACATGACCCTGTTCCAGGAAGAAATTCTGTGGTACCAGAAATCCCATAATAAGTGGCTTACCATGGGTGATGGGAATACAAAATTTTTCCACACCTCTACCCTAACCAAGAGAAGAAAGTTAAAAATCCAGGTCTTAAAGGATGGGAGTGGTACCTGGATCTCTAACAGTGATGATCTCAAAGCCCATATTTTGAACCATTTCTCCAATCTATTCAAATATGAAGAAACTCATGTGCTTGATAATTGGGTTAATCTTGCTAGTAAGGGTATTTCTAGAGATGATAATGCCACTCTTCAATTACCTGTGACTAACTCTGAAATCTGGCATGCCGTTAAAAACATTAAAGCCTTTAAAGCCCCTGGTAAGGATGGGCTCCAAGCTATCTTTTACCACCATAATTGGAGCATAATAGGTAACTCTGTCTGCCATTTTGTTAAAGATTGTTTCCAGCAAAAGATTATACCCACTGAGATCAATGAAACACAAATTGTCCTTATTCCCAAACTTCAAAACCCTGAGTCTATCACCCAATTTCGTCCCATAAGCCTTTGCAATGTCACATACAAGATCATTACTAAAATTATTGTCAACCGCCTTCGGCCCCTTCTCCCTGACCTCATCAGCCCTAACCCTCATCAGCCCTGGGAGGACTACCACTGATAACATTATCATAACCCATGAAATTCTTCACACCCTTAGAGGTAAGAAAGGCAAGGTTGGAGGCATGGTTCTAAAAATTGATTTGGAAAAAGCCTATGATCGCATTTCCTGGGATTTCATCCACCACTCTCTTAAAGAGCTTAATCTTAATCCGGATTGGATCACTCTTATTATGAACTGTGTGTCTAATGTTAACTCGGCCATCATATGGAATGGTGAGACCTTACCCAGCATCAGTATGGGAAGAGGACTCCGACAGGGAGATCCCTTATCTCCCTACGTTTTTGTTCTGTGCATGGAAAATCTGTCTAATATGATTAGACAAAAATCTGAAAATGGTGAATGGAAAGGCCTTCAAGCTTCCAGACATAGCCCCCCCCATTTCCCATTTATTTTTTGCTGATGATCTTATCTTATTTGCTAGAGCCACTAGACGTAATTGTGACTGTATCCTGGATGTTCTTGCTGAATTCTGTGATATGTCTGGGCAAAAAATCAATTTCCAGAAATCCAAGATGTTCTTTTCTGCTAATGTCCCTAGAAGGGAAGCCACATCTCTCAGCTTTCATGTTGGCATTTCCCTCACTGCTGATCAGGGTAAATACCTGGGTACCCCCTCCTCCATAACAGAGTCTCCAAATCCCAGTTTAATGCCATCCTCGAAAAAATGGCCCAAAGACTTTCTGGTTGGAAAGCTAAAAACCTGTCCCTTGCTGGTAGAACAACCCTCATTACGGCTGTCACCTCTGCTATACCTAATCATCTTATGCAAACTATGGAACTTCCTAGGAAAGTGTGTGACCATATTGACAAACTTAATAGAAATTTCCTATGGGGTAGTACTGAAGTTAGAAGGAAAGTCCACCTAGTGAACTGGCAGCAGGTCTGCAAAAATAAGAAACAAGGGGGATTGGGTATTAGGCAAGCCAGAGTCCAGAATTCTGCCTTTCTCTCTAAGCTTGGTTGGAAACTTGCAACTAACTCTAATGAGCTGTGGTGTGAAGTCCTCAAAACAAAGTACCTAAAAACACATTCTTTATCCAACTGGCCCACTAGGAGACAAGCCTCTCATACCTGGAAAAGCATTATTAAAAACAGAGATATCTTAGATAGAAATATTAAATGGGACATTGGGACTGGAGAGCAGGTCTCTCTCTGGACTGACTGGTGGTGTGGGGAACAACCTCTAAGCAAGACAATCCAGGGAGTCCAAAATGATGATATTACCAAAGTCAAATCCATCCTTGATGATGATGGTAACTGGGACCTCACTTCAATTCATAACCTGCTCCCTCAACATACCTTAGATACCATTCTTAGAATCCCTAGACCCAGGTATGTGATCTATAATGACACTCCTCATTGGAAAAGCTCCACCACTGGTAAGTATTCTACTGCAGCAGCCTACCAAGCCTTATCTACCCAAGAATCTGATGGAACTAACTGGCAATGGATTTGGAAACTTAAGGCCCCTCACAAGCTAAGAACTTTTCTTTGGCTTGTCATGCATGAAAGATTACTTACTAATCATATGAGACTAATCAGGAATATGTCAGACACAGATCTATGTCCCAGATGTCATTCATCCAGGGAAGACATGCAACATTTATTCAGAAGCTGTACAAAAGCTAAGGCCATCTGGTTGAAGCTGCAGAATTTTACCTGGTGGCAACATAGTAACAGTGCTAACTTTAAGGACTGGATTACTACCAATATTCAAAGCAAGGAACATCTCAACAGTACTCAATGGCCTGCAGTTTTTTTGACAGCTTTATGGTTCATTTGGAAAGAAAGAAACAAAGAAGTCTTTGAGAATCATACTCAACCTCCTCACACTAGTGTTATTACCATACTCCGGATGGCCAAGGAAACATAGGAATCTTTTCAAGCTATTCTTCACCCAAACTTTAAAGATCCTAAACTAATGCTCTGGTCTTGTCCTCTTGCAGGTCAGCTTAAACTCAACACAAATGGATGCTCCAAGGGGGATCCTGGTCAATCTGGTTTTGGTGGGCTACTGCGAGATGAAATAGGTACTTGGGTGTGGGGTTATTATGGTTATTTAGGCAACTGTACAAGCCTTGAGGCTGAACTTTGGGGTACATATCGAGGGCTCACCATAATCATGCAGAAAGGAATAGCTAACATCCAAATCGAAATTGATTCCCAACTGGCTATGGAACTCATCCGAGACGGAGCTGGAGAGAACTCACCATATCGAGCACTTATTCAAGACGCAAACTTCATACTCAGAAGATGTCAATGCACTATTGCCACCATTCCCAGGAAAGCAAACCACTGTGCAGATGCTATGGCTAATCTTGGAGTGAACCAGCAAGACCACCTCCTCTTTGTAGAAGATCCACCTAGTTCTCTTTTCTCTTTGTTAGCTACTAACATGATAAATGTTGGTTCTAGAAGGGATGCTACTATCCCAGGACTCTAGTTTTGTATTCTGTTTTTATCTTCAGGTGAATCAAAAAAAAAAAAATAGTAGCAACAGCCACAATCATACCATCTCAGACCATAGCAGTTGCAAAACACAGGCAAAGCAGGTCATGTACTCGGGAGAGAACAGAGTAGCAAAGCAGACCCACCAGCAGCAGTAACACTTCTAAGAGTGATACTACCAACCCACTGTTATCAATTTAAAAATTCAGCATTGATAGAGACCCCCTCCAATCACCACCCCCACCATCCCTCCAGACACACATGGCGGGTGGTGAAAAAAAAAAAAAAAAAAAAAAAAAAAAAACTGGCCAATGAGAGGGAAATGGGGTCAAAGGGGTGGGAGGAAAAGGGGGTTTGAAACATTTTTCTTAAAAATTATCTAAAATATTTATCTTGTGATTCATATTTATTTTATATATGAATTTCACATTACACAACTTCCATTACAATTGCACAATCTCATTCAAAGTAAATTCAGAGAAGTTAAAGGTGGGTACCTAGAATTATTTGCATCAGTTTATTTGGTTTCACTTTTCAAGATTCACTTTTCAAAAAATTAAATTTTTTGTTTTCTGTATTTTTTTATTTTCACTGAATTTTTTTTAATATTTTAAGCAATTTTTTTAGTTTTTAAATATACCTAACATAAAAACATTTAAAAAGTATAATATTTGTGAAAAAAATATTTAAAAAATTCACTAAACACCAAAAATATAAAATAAAAAAATACAAAAATTCAAGACATTTTCGTATTCTTGTATATTTATTGATTTATTTAAATATGTTTTTTTTTTTTTTAAAATTTACTTTTTAAATACATCTAAGTAAGGTGCGTCTAAAAAAGTAAAAAATTACTTAAAATTTTAATTTTCACTAAAAACAAAAAAAAATACGAAAAACAAAAAATTCAATTTCCAGAAAATTGAATCCAAAAAATTGAAACTAAACATGGTGAATAAGTTCCAAGGCTGGCTCAAGACAAATGGAAACCTAAAGCAATAAGTTAGAATGAGGCCTTTTATGAATTTTTAATGTTATTATAAAAATATTATTGAAAATTTATTTTTTAAAGATTTTTATATACGTAATTACCAATAAAATCTTTATATCAAGTTTTGTTAATATTTTTTTTGAATTAATAGTATGATTTATTCACTTAAATTTTTTTTTTTTTTTGGTCATTTTGTTAACAATCAGTGACAGAGGCAGGTAAGGACCGAAGGGCATGTGTCGTCCTCAACTTTTAAAAAATTGTACTTTTGCCTCTAAAAAAAAAAAAAAAAAATCTATTCAAATATGATATTAAATTTTTAAATCACTATTTTCTTTACATTTTCTCTTCAAAAAAATTTGTTTAATATATTACTATGTGTCACCAATTTTTTATATTAGAGAAATATTATGTCACTGAGTTTTTTTGTTATATCACCTCATATATGAATACTCATAATTAGTTCCTTTGATAATTATTACACAATTAACAATAACTAATAATATAATACTATGTAATTCAATGATTCAAAACTGCAAAAAAAATAAAAATAAAAATAAAATATATATATAGCGGTTTCTTTATATTATTTATTCACATTTTCTTTCATTTCATTTTTTTTTTAATTCCTATTTACATCTCTTTTGTATGTGCAACTTAATATAATTTTATTTTTATATTTTTATAAGGCATTTGGTTATTTTTCAAACCATCTGATCATCATATATAAAATCAAATTGAAAACAAAAAATGATTAAGATCGATTAACTCGAGCTTATATTTAAATATAACATTTGCATTACAGTTCTTTTTATTCCCACCATCAAATAAAAATTAGGTTAAGTTTGATTGTAATTTTTTGTTAAGATTTCCACTCAATGGTGCCTACTCTGAGCCAAAATTCTGACTCCGCCACTGTTAACAATTCATGCATTTGGAAATGACCAAACACTTTTTTTTTAAACATATTTTAATATTTCAATTAATTCTAAAAATTCTTGAAAATTTGTATTGTCTCATTATCAAATTTCTCATCAATTTATAAGAAAAATATCACATCAAAGAGTAAGAAAAATTTGTAAAATTTGTTAGTTTGTATACTCATATTAGAGATTCATTTCATGTTAGTAAAAGAAACTAGTAAAAAATTATTTATTTATATACTATTACTAGTTTGAAATAACAATTTTAGGCATTCTTTCTTAATAGGTGGAGCCTTTTTTTAATTAAAGATGTTGGTACAATCTTCACTGTATTTAAAAGATTTTAATTCTATTGTGTACAAAACAACAATTAGAATTTAAAGAAATAAAGAAAATGAGAGAATTTGTTTGATTACAAAAATCAAACTCGAAATAATAAATAAATAAATAAATAACAGATTTTATTTTGTTACAAAAACAAAATTAAAATCTGATTAAATAAACAAATAAAAACAGAATAAAATTAAACAACTTACTTGGTTAATTTCTTTGAATAACTTTTCTGATCAAGTCCAGTGTTTAACACTGTGTCCTTAAGACAGATTCGTCCTCTCCACGGTGCTTTCAGATTTTGGACGTCTATCTCCCAGGATGAAATGATCTATCAATGAATAAATGCAGCACTACAATTTATTCGTTCGTCGAACACACAAAGTGTTTTCACTCTTTCTTTCAGAAATAAAATGCAGCAATATGGCAGAGATCTAAAGCAGAAGATGGAGTACGAAAATTGGAGTGTAAATCCAAATGGGAGGCTGGTCTATTTATAGATGTATAGGTGGCTCTTGGTTTTGAATTAAACAGCTATTGTACCTGTTCAATTTGAATTAAACAGATACAAATAGGTTAGGCACTGTTTGGTTTGAAATTCAAACAGATTTAAATCTGTTGGGTTCAAAAACAGGAAGGGCCCTGTTTGGATGAACAATAAATCCAAACCAGTTTAATTCTATTTGAAAACGGAAGGGCCTTGTTTGGATGAACATTAAATCCAAACCAATTTAATTTGAATTCTTTCAAATGTTTTTGGCCCAAAAAGATTAGTATTGGACCAAACAAGCCCAACCACACACCACGCACCCGCGCCGAAGCCCAGGCCCAGCCCAGCCCGCCCGACCGGACGGACGGACGGCAGCGGCGCGCGCGTGGTGATTTTTGAGTCCAATGGGTCTAGCCCATTTTGCCCATAACCTCTCCCTCTAAAACACTTGGGTACCCCTTGGGGCACACCCCAAGTACCAAACCCATGCCTTATAAACCCTTTCAAAACCTCCCACCAAATCAATATGGGACAAGCCTTATTCAAACCTTTAAGGAATTTCCACCAAAACTCCATTTCCATGGAGCATACTTTGGCTTCAATTTCCCATTCACTCGGTAATGGTTTTGAGCAACCAAATATACCACGTGAATCACAACGCGGCATAGAACGCGTTACCACTTTGACCCGTGTAAATCGATGCATAGGGCCCACCTAAAAATTAGACTAAACTTAGGAAAAAATTCTGGTTTTAACAGAATTTTATAACCATTTCCAACAATCCCCCACATGAATGGAATTTGATGACAACGGAAATGCAACAATATGCAGATTTAACGAAAGAGTATAAGTCGAAAATATCTTGCATCAGGATAGGTAGTTTTCGGCCTTGAACCTTCCCTAGTGATAACCTATCGGACTTACTGGCTAACCAATGGACGCGATGCCTTGAATTGTTCAGCCGTTTGTGTAAGCCAAGACAATAGATTTCACACAAAATATCTTCTAACACATCGTGGTTCTCACTGTTGTGTTCATTTTGGCCTTAAACGCTCATGGTTTTCATGAGTGTTTCTAGAGAATGTAGCCTCTTTCATTCTCATAGAGCCGGCCCCAGTTCAACACTCATATAGGTGATTCTTATTTTGAGTATCTCCTTATACTTGTCTTGATTTTATGCCTTAATCAAGATATAAGTAATTATTAAAAGCAAAGCTTATCCTTATACCCCTGCAGACAACATATGTTGCAGATATCACTCTCACCATAGGAATGGGTAGGAATTTTAATCCCTTGGTGATTTCTGGCGAGCCATACATAACTTAGTTGTCCCTTTGAACTTAGTTCTTGGGATCTCCAGTCATATAAGTAGGGTTACGATTATGACGACTCTTATGTAATAGGCTTTAATCCCATCCCCTTCGATGAACTATACACTAGCTCTTTTGTCAAACCTTTTGTTAACGGATCCGCAATATTCTCTTTAGATTTTATATAATCTATTGAGATTATTCCGTTTGACAACAACTGCCTAACGGTATTATGTCGACGATGAATATGTCGTGACTTACCGTTATACATATGATTCATTGGCCTGCCTATTGCAGATTGACTATCACAATGAATGCAAATAGCTGGCACAGGTTTTGGCCACATTGGAATGTCTTCTAAGAAGTGACGAAGCCATTCTGCTTCTTCACCTGCTTTGTCTAAAGCAATGAATTCGGATTCCATTGTGGATCGTGCGATGCAAGTTTGTTTCGTAGACTTCCAAGAAACAGCAGCGCCTCCTAGAGTAAAGACATATCCACAAGTGAATCTTAGATATCTAAGAACCCGAATGATCGCTTTCCAATGGTCTTCTCCGGGGTTACTAGTGTACCTACTCAATTTACTGATAGCGTAAGCTATATCAGGATGAGTACAATTCATTAGGTACATTAGGCTTCCAATGATTTGGGAGTATTTTAACTGAGACACTGCATCACCTTTATTTTTCGATAAATAAAGACTGATGTCTACAGGTGTTCTTGCTAAATTCAAATCATCCTTGATAAATTTATCAAGAATTTTCTCAATATAATGAGATTGAGATAATGCATATCCGTCAGATGTTTTAGTAATTTTCATTCCTAATATAACATCTGCGACCCCCATATCTTTCATATCAAATCTTTTGTTAAGCATTTGCTTAGTTGATTTGATCATGTTTTGACTGCTTCCAATGATAAGCATGTCATCCACATAAAGACAAACTATGACATATCCTTGGTCAGTGTTTTTAACATAGACGCATTTGTCACATTCGTTTATCTTAAACCCATTAGTAAGCATTGCATGATCAAATTTTTCATGCCATTGCTTAGGTGCTTGTTTTAATCCATAAAGGGATTTTACAAGTCGACAAACTTTCTTTTCTTGCCCTGATACTACAAACCCTTCGGGTTGCTCCATATAGATCTCTTCATTTAGATCACCGTTTAAGAAAGCTGTCTTAACATCCATTTGATGTATTTCTAAATTAAACAACGCTGCTATAGCAATAAGCATGCGAATGGATGTTATTCTTGTCACAGGGGAATATGTGTCAAAATAATCCAGACCTTCCTTTTGTCTGTAACCTTTAACTACAAGTCTTGCTTTATACTTGTCAATTGAACCATCTGCTTTCATTTTTCTCTTGAATATCCATTTATATCCAAGAGGTTTAGAACCTGGTGGAAGATCCACCAATTCCCAAGTATGATTTTGCATAATGGATTCAATTTCATTATTAACAGCCTCTTTCCACAAAGGTGCTTCAGGACCTGTCATTGCTGCCTTAAAGCTTTGAGGTTCATTTTCTAACAGTATGTCAGAAAATCTGGACCAAAGATTTTGATGTTCTCGCTCTCTTACTTCTTCTTGGTTCATCATCAGTTAAATCCTGTTGGTTGAGACCATTACTAGTCTCTTGTGTTTGATTGTCATTAGTCTCTTGACTTTGTGTACAATCATAAGTTCTTTTCTGTGAACTTAATTCCTGTCCTTTCTTGTAAGGAAAGACATGTTCAAAAAACACAGCATTCCTTGACTCTATAATAGTGTTCACATTTATATCAGGTATTTCTGATTTATAAGTCAGAAACCGATATGCACTACTATTCTGAGCATAACCAATAAACACACAATCTACTATTTTTGGTCCAATCTTAGTCTTTTTAGGAACAGGAACTTCCACTTTTGCCAAACACCCCCACACTTTTAAGTATTTGTAGGAAGGTGGTCGACCTTTCCATAATTCATAAGGAATGCTTTTGGTTTTCTTGTGGGGTATTCTATTAAGAACATAATTTACAGACAATATTGCTTCCCCCCACAAGTTCTGTGGTAAGCCTGAACTTAGTAACATGGCATTCATCATTTCTTTTAGAGTTCTATTCTTCCTTTCAGCAATTCCATTTTGCTGTGGAGAATAAGGGGCTGTAGTTTGGTGAATAATGCCATGTTGTGCACAAAATTCATTTAATGGTGCATCATATTCACCACCCCTATCACTTTTAACCATTTTAATGGTTTTACCAAGTTGATTTTCAACTTCTGTTTTGTAGAGTTTAAACATTTCTAAGGCTTCATCTTTACTTCTAAGTAAATAAACATAACAATATCTTGTGCAATCATCGATAAATGTTATGAAATACTTTTTGCCTCCTCTAGTTTGAATAAATTTTAGATCACATACATCAGTATGAATTAATTCTAGAGGTTCAGTTTTCCTTTCAACTGATTTAAATGGAGCCTTAGTTAGTTTCGCTTCTACACAAACTTCACATTTATGATTAGGATTAATTTCAAACTTTGGTATATAATCCAAACCAATTAATCTACGCAAAGCATCATAATTTACATAACCTAATCTACCATGCCATAAATTCGACTCAAGAATATAAGCAAAAGATGTGTTATTCTCATTCATAGCAACTTTTGGTACAACTATCATTACATTTAGTTTAAAGAGACTATCACTCATGTATCCCTTACCAACATACATACCACTCTTTGTTAATACAAACTTATCAGACTAAAAAACAAGCCTAAAACCATTTTTACTTAACAAAGAACCAGAATTCTTCCGGATGTCAGGTACATGCAGTACGTTGTTGAGGGTCAGTTCTTTCCCTGATATCATCTTCAAGATCACTTTCCCTTGTCCAGCCACAGTAGAAGTAGAAGAATTTCCCATGAAAAGTTGTTCACCATTTGCAGCCTCTTTGTAGGTAGTGAACATCTTCTTGTCCGCACATATGTGACGAGTTGCTCCAGTGTCAACCCACCATTCTTTGGGATTTCAACCAAGTTAGCCTCAGACACCACAGCAGAGAGGTTGATGTCATTCACTCCGTCAGAGATGTAATCCAATTCTGTTACATTGGCCTGATTGGTGGTCTTCTTACTTGTACTTCCATGATCCTTTTAGGACGGCGGCAGTCAGAAGCTCGATGTCCAGTTTTGCCACAGTTATAGCATTTTCCTTTGAACTTCTTGTTGCCATTGTTGTTATTTTAGGACCATCTCCAGTAAACTTCCTCTTTTTGTTATGTGGTTTTTGAACTTGTTCAACCACATTAGCCTTGGACTCAATGGGATTTTTCCCATTCCTCTTTTCAGCCTTTCGGTTATCTTCCTCAATTCTTAATCTTACAATTAACTCATCCATGGTCATCTCTTTGCGTTTATGTTTTAAATAATTTTTGAAATCTTTCCAAGCTGGTGGTAACTTTCCACCAAAGCAGCGACTTGGAAAGATTCGCTAAGAGACATACCTTCTGAATGAATATCATGCAAAATTATCTGAAAACTTTGAACTTGAGATATTACCGTTTGGGAGTCTACCATAACAAAATCCAGAAATTTACCGACGACAAATTTCTTCGTGCCGGCATCTTCTGTTTTGTATTTCTTCTCCAAAGAATCCCATAATTCTTTTGCTGACTTCAGAGGACTGTAAACATTATACAGCATGTTGTCAAGGCCATTGAGGATGTAGTTTCTGCACAGGAAATCTGAATGTTTCCAAGCATCTACAGCGGCAACAACTTGCCGATCACTTTCACCCTCTTTAAGTGCTGGAGCCTCTTCATGGAGAAACCGGGCCAAATTAAGAGTTGTAAGATAGAACAGCATCTTCTGCTGCCATCTCTTAAACTCGGTACCGTTAAATTTTTCCGGTTTTTCTCCATGATTGATAGGTACATGAACATGGTTCTGGATAGGGACCGATGTTGGTGTAACAATAGGAGTACCACTGCCAGATGCAGTTTCAGTTGTAGTAGCCATAATCTCTGATTACAAAAATCAAAAAAATTAAAACACAAATTAATTTTCTAGTTACTAAAACCAGAAAATAAATTTTAACACAAAATAATTTTATTTTCCTTGTTGCTAAAACTAGGAAAATAAAATAGCACAATAATTTTCTGTTAACACAATTAATATTCTGTAATTGTTAATGACACCAGTAAATTACTACTAGTTGTCAAAGAAAAGAGACAGTATATTACTACTATCTGTCAAATAGCATAAACACTATTTGTTTTTCCAACCAGAATATGTTTTTATGAAATCAGAAAATTAAATACAATGAAGATACCAAAAATGATTCTGTCTTAAGATTGTTGGTACAATCTTCACTGTATTTAAAAGATTTTAATTCTATTGTGTACAAAACAACAATTAGAATTTAAAGAAATAAAGAAAAGGAGAGAATTTGTTTGATTACAAAAATCAAACTCGAAATAATAAATAAATAAATAAATAACAGATTTTATTTTGTTACAAAAACAAAATTAAAATCTGATTAAATAAACAAATAAAAACAGAATAAAATTAAACAACTTACTTGATTAATTTCTTTGAATAACTTTTCTGATCAAGTCCAGTGTTTAACATTGTGTCCTTAAGACAGATTCGTCCTCTCCACGGTGCTTTCAGATTTTGGACGTCTATCTCCCAGGATGAAATGATCTATCAACGAATAAATGCAGCACTACAATTTATTCGTTCGTTGAACACACAAAGTGTTTACACTCTTTCTTTCAGAAATAAAATGCAGCAATATGGCAGAGATCTAAAGCAGAAGATGGAGTACGAAAATTGGAGTGTAAATCCAAATGGAAGGCTGGTCTATTTATAGATGTATAGGTGGCTCTTGGTTTTGAATTAAGCAGGTACTGTACCTGTTCAATTTGAATTAAACAGATACAAACAGGTTAGGCACTGTTTGATTTGAAATTCAAACAGATTTAAATCTGTTAGGTTCAAAAACGGGAAGGGCCCTGTTTGGATGAACAATAAATCCAAACCAGTTTAATTCTATTTGAAAACGGGAAGGGCCTTGTTTGGATGAACATTAAATCCAAACCAATTTAATTTGAATTCTTTCAAATGTTTTTGGCCCAAAAAGATTAGTATTGGGCCGAACAAGCCCAACCCGCCCGACCGGACGGACGACGACGGCGTGCGCGGTGATTTTTGAGTCCAATGGGTCTAGCCCATTTTGCCCATAACCTCTCCCTCTAAAACACTTGGGTACCCCTTGGGGCACACCCCAAGTACCAAACCCATGCCTTATAAACCCTTTCAAAACCTCCTACCAAATCAATGTAGGACAAGCCTTATTCAAACCTTTAAGGAATTTCCACCAAAACTCCATTTCCATGGAGCATACTTTGGCTTCAATTTCCCATTCACTCGGTAATGGTTTTGAGCAACCAAATATACCACGTGAATCACAACGCGGCATAGAACGCGTTACCACTTTGACCCGTGTAAATCGATGCACGGGGCCCACCTAAAAATTAGACCAAACTTAGGAAAAAATTCTGATTTTAACTAGAATTTTATAACCATTTCCAACAAAAGAATGATAAAATTATATAGGCCTTCACTATAACTTTTGAAAATTTGGGGCCTTAGTAACTTTTGTGGCATAAAGCATTGGCTTTGGTAGTTCAACCCTTAAGCCGGGCCTGACCAGCTCTATTCCTTATGCTCTACTCCTCATAAATGATATACATGAGGGCTCAACAAAATAAACAATTTACATCATCATAACAAAGCCCATAATAAATGGTATAGACACAAATTCGTATTTAAACCTACCTAAAAAGAAAACTAATGGTAAGAGACAGATAAACCACTAGCATGATTAAGAAAGCTTTTGTTTAGAATTGAATAGAGGAAGAGATGTAGTTAGATTTCTCTCTCTTTCTTTTGTGAAAATGAAATTTATATGAATGGTGAGAGTATCTCAATCTGACTTACTTCATTTTTCCTTGTACTTTTTTTAATAAATTATTATTTTTTAAATATTTTTCACCAACCTAGTGTCTCATCAAAATACCTATTTTTGAAACCAATCAAAAGGGTGAAAGGTACCCCCCTTTGGCCATACCCTCCTCACATAAAAAGATAGCTCAACCGAAAGGATATGCACAATACACATTTTTTGGAAATGCGTACCACAGCTCCTTTGATAATTGCATGAGGGCAAAATAAAGCAAAAGTGAAATCCAACCTAATATACACTGACTTTTAGATTTTTTTTATTTTTTTTTAAAAAGATTTGACTAGGGAAATAAAAAAGGAAAGAGAGAAATAGAAAGAAAGGGGAAAAAAATAATAGGACTGAAATTTTAAATTAGGTTTAATTGAGTTGAAAAATAGATAAATAAAATAGCCTAACACTACAAGAAAATATACTTTTGGCAACCAAATTTGATGACTAAGAGAAATTTAGTCATCAAAAGTTGTACAATAGGCGACTAAACATTACATAGGTTGCGAGTTAGAATTAAAAATGTCTTAAAATTAGTCAAAAAAAGGCGTTCAAGGGACGAAAATGCAAAAAGCCCCCAACCGCTGTTGGGATGTAATGGCCAGCTTTCCCGTGCCAAATATGTTATGTAGGGATAGATTGTACGTAAATGGGACACGTAGGCTGGTAGTTAGGGGCGAAAACACCTTCAACTTAGTCGAAAACGGCATTCGGGGCCCAAAAATGTAAAAATAATTATTAATTATGTGCAATGATTATTTGTAAAATATTACTAGTCGCCTGATATATGTGTTTGAGTTTTACATATTTTTCTTTTATATAAATTCGAATATGCAAAACTAATGATTTATTTGAAAATATTAATTATATTCGAGTTTTATTTTTTTTATATAATTTTAAATATGCCAATATTTAGTCAATACTAATAATTAATTTTATTTGTACAGATGATTTTTGGCGTGGAATTGTGGATACAACTTTTTTTTGACAAGTATGAAAGACATTGTTTTTAGTCTACCAATTAGTATTGTTCATACAGATTAATTTTTGGTGTGGTACAGATTACATTTTGACGTGGTACAGATTAATTTTTGGTGCGGTATAGATTACCTTTTGACGTGGTACATATTACTTTTTTGGCACGATACAAATTACCTTTTGCCGTGGTACAAATTAGTTTTTGGTGGTACAGATTAACTTTTGGATATTAATTTTGTTTGATCCTCTGTTATGTATAGAATTCTATTTTTGAAATTGGATTATACTTGGTTTGTATGGAATTTCTTTTACATTTATAATTTGACGTTAAATATGAATTTCTTGGATGGTTGAAAGTGAAATGTGTGCACATTGTGAAATGGTTGCTAATTTCATCAGTATATGGATTATTTTATTTATATACAGTGTTGCATTAATAATAGAATAAATACAGGTGGTCGAGAAATTAATTAAAAAAATAATAAAATTTTTGGCAACTAAATATTTTGGTAGCCAAAAATGCAAGTAAAGGTTTTTCATGACTAAATATTTAGTAGTAAAAAAGAAACAAAAGACTTTTGGTGACCAAATAGTTAGTAGGCAAAATAAATCAAGATGAAGGAAGAAACTATTGCCGACTAAATATTTGAGTCACGAAAAAACATGGCATCCTTCGGTGACTAAAATGTTTGGTCGTAAAATACCATGAAATGAAAATATCCAATATTTTGGCAACTAAAATGTTTAGTCGTGAAAACTAACAACGAGTAAACTATTTGGTCACTAAATGTATTATTATAAGTGACTAAAAATTTTAGTCAGTAAATGTATTATTATTTGTGACTAAAATGTTTTAATGACTAAATATTTTAGTCGCTGAAAGAGAATTTTATTTTGATTTGATTACTTTCGACAACTAAATATTTCATTGCCAAAACATTATGTTTGCTAACTAAGTTCGTTTTAGCAGCCGAAGATAACATAATTAGCGACCAACGTCAATTTAGTCGCCATTGACTATTGCCGACAAGGCTTTGGCGACCAATGGGGCAACAAAGAACTTTAGTTGCCATTGACTTTTGGCGACTAAAAATTTGATCGCCAAAAGAGAAATTTTCTGTAGTGTAAGTGAACCCAAAAAATAAAAAATGGAATTGTATTTCCCACTCACTTTATTTTCTCCTGTGTTTTCCATTATAACCAAACAAAAAGTGAAATTGCACTTCCTTTCCCTTTTCATTTCTCTCATCAAATTGTCCAACCAAAGATCTACTACTATTATAAAAGTATGAAAAATCTGCCATGTTTTCTACTTTTTTTAAACTCCAATTTTACCATATCAAATCTACTATATTTTTTAGAAGTCATAAAGAGTCTTATATAAACCAACTATCTCTTCTTTTAGTTGAACACTCAAAAACGATATATCTGCTTCTAAGAATCCTATATAAATATAAACAAACCATCTCCCTTCTTATCAAAAAAAAAAAGTCGTCTCCCTATTTTTTACATTGATGATGGTTGAATAATAATAAAAAATTACTCTTTCTTATTTCCTGTGTCTGCTTTTATAATGATATACATAATATTTATAATTGTCCATCATGGATCAAATCACTATGAATAATTTTGGTTGAATCTTAAAGTTGTATGCGTTCGTTCAAATTTAGATAGAGGAAAGCACATGCATTTTAAAAACAGAGATTTATGCTACATCTCAAAAATCGTAAGTTACATTTATATACTTTCTTTTTGTTTAAATTATATTTTATGAATTGTAATATTTTACATAGTACTTTAATAACCAATGTATGA
This sequence comes from Camellia japonica, assembly GCA_030407325.1. NCBI lineage: Eukaryota > Viridiplantae > Streptophyta > Magnoliopsida > Ericales > Theaceae > Camellia > Camellia japonica. Next base: position 104,804,188 of record JAPPVO010000003.1, read on the forward strand.
TGTCAAAATTCTAAATAAGAATCACTTTCATTGGTTTTTGTAACGTCCCAAATTTCTAGCCCAAATAATAATACAACAATCATGGCTCTTTTAAGAAAAACCGATTATAACTCTCCAAACTTGCATTACATGATACAATAGTTCTTCATGCAACAATACATTTATCTAACAATAAGTAAATAAACAAATAAATACCCCCAAGGGTTCACAAGTTTCCAAGGCTTGAGCCTAGTTTCACAAAACGGTTATTCAAACCCACACACATACAGCCCTTAGCTTACACACAAAGTCACAACAAAATGAGAGTCTCGTACTCTCAACACACATTTCCTCGCCTTTAGTTAGGCGGCATCACCACATTTTTTCCTGCACAAAAATCCCGTAGGGTGAGCATAAAGCCCAGTAGGAAATCCTTAACAAAGTATATACATTTTATACAAGTCTCAAGAGATGAAATACATATGTCATGCTATGCTCTGTTGAAAGAAAATCACATCTTCATCTTTGAAAACCCTTATGCTCAATGATGTCATGCAATTTCAATTCTTCAAAACTTAACAATTCATTTTAAGAGCGGTAAATACGATTCTAGTAATCTCTAGGTCGGTGTCTGTAAGTAGACTATACAAGTACTACAATTTGTCATTTTTACCGATATTAACCGGAAGGCTCAACACCTATCTGCGCGGGTTTTCCGTCTTTCACCCCGGACTCTCAGGCCAACTTATTCAATATCATCTACACCACCTATCAAGACTTACCAACGTATTTACCCCAAAACCATCCATGAAAACTTGTTTCTCAACATTTTTTTCTCAATGCAAGTTTTCAAATCAACTTTCAAAGTTTAATGTAATCAAATGAATTGATATGTCAATAACACAAGATGAATATAAATACTTTTATTCAAATTCATCATCCAAGGAATAACACAATTCCCTCTTCTTAAGTATCCTCAACAATTAGTCATTTCAAGACTATTTCAATGTTTTGAACAATAATTTCCAAAATGAACAATAATTCTCATATTCCCTGAAATTCATCATTTATATAAATATAAATTAATTTTTTTCCAAACAACCATTTATTTTGACACACAAAATAAATATAATAATATCATTCATGAATTTTCAGTCTCTTAAAAAAAATTCCCAAATTCTAGGTTTTCTCACCAAAACTATACAACTCAAATTTTTTGAAAGAAAACTTTCCAAAATCATCTTTTCTTCAATCAACGAAGATCAAAACCCATAAGATCATTTTAAAAGAACAAGAGATAAACCCACTTTCAAAATCGCTCAACTTTTTGAATCAACAATCAATTTTCAAAGCTATCGAAAGATGATTTCGAAAATCATATAGATCTTGCAAAAACATATATATAACTCTAAGAAAATCTCTACCTCAAGTTTTGAAGAAGAAATGAGATGAAACCCCCAAAATCAACGGTGTCGAAACTTGATCTTCACTGCACACAACGAAGCACTCGAGAAGTTAACCAACTTTGATGAAGAATCTATGGCAAAACTCTAATGGATTTGAGAAATCAAGGTTTTGATCCAATTTGGCGTAGGGAAAAGTAGAGAAAAGGGGGAGGAAATGTTTTTAGAGAGAGAGAGAGATATACAAAAGTGATCTGAAACATTAGATTCACGAACTAATATAACATGGTCCGCTCGAGCGTCGAATACACCTTCCCAGTACTTTTGCAGACAGGTCAAACTTCTAGAACCAAACATTCTCCGCTCGAGAGCATAAACGGCTGCTCGAGCGGATAAGCAACTTCGAATGCATTTTGTATTTTTGCTTTGGGGGCGCTACCCCTCGGACCCACCAAGGAGCGCTGCCCCCTGGACCTCGCGAGCTGACTAGGCAGCTCGATCCCCGACCGGCCCAGTCGAAGTGGCAAAACATGAAAGAATGATTGAAATCGGGATCGCTACAGTTTTATTTTTTTAATATGTTTTTTAATTTTTGATTTTTTATATTTTCACAATTTTAGTGATTAAAGATACTGGAATTTCTTTATATTTTATATTTAAATTATACTTTTAAGAATCACTGTCATTGGTTTTATATTATACTTTAAAAAGTAAAATATTGGTAAAAAAAAATTATAAATTCAAACATGTATTATTATTATTATTATTATTATTATTATTATTATTATTATTATTATTATTATTATTATAAATTTTTTTTTTCCAAAAAGAATACACAACAATTTATTTTTCTAAGTGTATTTAGATTAAATGAATCTAAATCTAAAACTAAAATTAAAAAATAAAAAAGTATTAAATTAAGTGAATATAAAAAGAAAATAAAAGGGTTATTAAAAAAAATAGTATCAAAGAAAAAAAAATGAAAATAAAAAAATTAAAAACAAAAGTCTGAAAAAATAAACCAAACCTATAGACTTCTCTTTTTTTAAATCTTTCTTCACTAATCTCTAATTTTACATAAATTATTCACAAATTCCTTTTAATTTTTATGTGATTTTAATAATCTATTTAAAAAATTGTACATGCACACAAAAATGTAACATTAAATATCTACATTATGACAACTATTTAATTATGAATAATTAACTTCTCTTTGGTACCTTTATTATATTGTTGCAAAAGATTTCACATATTACTTTTGTGATATCTTATGTATGTCAATGTCTACATATAAATATATATATATAATATAAATGTAAATTTATATATGTTACTGTCATACATTGTCAATCTGTAATGTTATATTGCCATCGGATACTTTAATTTTCTACATGTATCACTTTAATAATATAGTTATATTTGTTAGGAAAAAACTGTGAAATTGTGTATTGTTCTGCTATCAACATATGTTTGATACATATATACATACATGTGTCATACAAACAAGTGTCCTATAACGCCCCGAAATAAATACAATAACTCATCCACAACATTGATAAATAACAACAATGTAAAGTAATTATCTTCCATTAGTTTCCAATTAAGTTTACAAAAGAATTACATATGCGGATATACATTCATAAGCCTATCCTTAAATCTATAACATATGTTATATAATAAAATGAACATCAGATAAACAAGAAATGCCCTAAGGGCTTGCAACTTTCTAAGGCAGTGCTTGGTTATAACAAAATGGATGGAAATCCCGATACAGTTAAATCCATAGGCTTGTACAATAAACACAACAAAATAAACAAAATGAACTCCTTGCTTCCAAGTCCTCCCACACTATTGCCTTGGCAAAGGTATATCATCAGCACCTGAAAATGGTTTTTCCATGTAGGGTGAGTCAAAACCCAGTAGAAATAATCCAACACAGTAAACGAATCTTAACAAAGATATAAAGATAAAATGCATATGCAATACTCGTGACAAAACATTTTATATCTCTTTCAAACTATGCAATGCCAGGTTTAGATCACCATTCATGAAACATTTCCCTTTTAATAGAAAACCAGACTATGAATACAACTCTGTGAATCTCTAGGTATGTGTCTGCAAGTAGACTATACAAGTACTACCAATTTGTCATTTTTACCAGTATTAACCGGAAGGCTCGACACCTGTCCACGTGGGTTTCTGGTCTTTTTCTCAAAACAATATACATTTTCAATGTGATAATATGCAACAATGCTCAACGCAAAAGGATAAGAAAATAGTTTCAGTTTACTTAGTTCTCATGCAATTTCTACAACAATCATAGTTATCCTCTACCAATAGTCCAAAGCAGATATCTCTAAACAGATAAATAAATTTCATAAAGATAAACTTTTTAGATTTCAGGATGTGAGTGATAATACATACCCAACTCCACCATCCCCATCAACATCAATCCGAACTTACAATTTCAACATCAACTCCATTTACCAAAACAAAATTAGCATTTGAGATTTCTAGGGAAAAAACCCTATTTCCTTTGTAAACCATTTCCCAAGGTAAAAATTCATCTTTATCCGCAATCATTTCCAACAAACCATTTCAAAACCCCTCTTTTGATACCAAGCCAAAACCTTAGGTTGTTCAAAAATCCTCTTTTTCACAATGTTGTTTTGTGAAAACAAATAACTAAATTAAAAATCATATAGAAGTGCGGATAAATCCCTACTTCAAGCTTAGAAGGTGGAAGAGAAGAACTCGAAAAAACTAAATGTGAACGAAACCACGAGCCACTCGGATCAAAAGGAAGCCCTTGAGACGATCTACAATCTATTTCAAAGGACCAAAATGAGAAGGTATCTCTAAGTGTGTAGATCTAAAGATTTAAGTGAGAAAAAGTAAGTTTTGGGAGAAAGAGAGAGAGTCACGGGTGAGAGAGGAAAAAGAGAAACAACTAATGAGAGAGAGAGAGAGAGGTATCTTTGGGTCTATTTATAGTGACTAGGTATAAATAGAATAATAGTTCCAAAATCAAATAAAAGAACAAGTCAAAAATTCCCAAAAAGTAGGACCCAAGCTAAACAAAATATGGAAAAAGACTCACAGGGGTTGACCCTCGAGATAGTGGTGTCGATCCTCAAGAAGGAAGCTGAGGCACTAATGTTTTGCAGCAGGCGAGAGTTGACCCTAGGAGACAATGGTGTCGACCTTATTTTTCATAATGCAACCCAGAACAAAACGATAAGGGGAGGGTCGACCCTAAGAACTTGAGGTGTCAATCCTATATTTCAGTGTGTAACGCAAAACAAAGCAGTGATGGAAGGGTCGACCCCACCAAGACTGGTGTCAACCCTAGAGGCCAATAGTAGGGCAAGTGTCGACACCACACCAAGGATAGTGTAAACCCTCAAGCCATAATCCAACAAGAGAAAAGGGAAGGACGGTCGCTACGGATATGGTTTCTCGGATTTGAAAGTAGTAAATGGGTCGGGTCTAAGCCCGGATCACTATAGTCCACAACAAACATTTTAATAGCAAACCAAGACTTTGCAAAATACCGACATTATGACAATAATTGTACTTTTTATATTTATTTTTTTCACGACAATTGTATAGCAATTGTATATTAATGACTAATATTATATTTTTCATTATGTAAAATATTCGTGGCACATAAAATGAGACTTAATCTTAATGTATAAAAATATATTACATATTGATTTTAATGCATTCTTACACCAATAGTATGCAAATAATATGTAATAGTGGGTTTAATGAATTTGTATTATGAGAAAACCTATTAAACAAAATTATATAATTGTGTAATTAATTTCATACCTTCAATTGTATTACATGTACGAATTATGAAAAATTGAAGTGGAAAGTTAATAGAAAAATATTTGCGCAATATTATATAGTTAAAAGATCTTTTTATTGTTTATTATTTAAGATAAGATTGTGATCTTAATAATCTAGCTATAAATTAATATTTAAGTTTATAAAATTTCTCATTTATCATTTAAATTTTTCAGCTAAGTATGTATTCATTTCTTATTTAATTGTATTTTGGATACAGATCAATTTATCTATACAAATCTCCATAAATTGTATACTTATCACATATTAATTTAAGATACATACATAATTATAATATTAACAATTGATGAAAAATCACATGCCAGAACTTATGTGGCCAACCACTAGTCGTATTAAAAAAACTAATGGAAAGAGACGTGAGAGGATTTGCATGATCAAGGAAAAGTATTGTTTTGAATTGGATAGAGGAAGAATTGTAGTTTGATTTTTCTTTCTTTTTTCTTGAGCATGATCAAGAAAAGTGTTGTTTAGAATTGGGCAGAGGAAGAGATGCAATTGGAAATTGTAATATATATATATATATAGTTTAACTTTCTTAACAAAATAAATTATAAGTTTTTAATTTTGACAATTGAAATTCTAAATTTTTTATTTGTTTTAAATTTAGTCAATTTTCGTTAAGTAAAACTGATAAACAAAGAAATATTTTGGTCATTAAACTCAATAAAAGATAGTATTTTAGATATTTATTTAGTTCTATGACTAAAATATTATTTTTTTTATCAGTTTTACTTAATGAAAATAAGATGATAGTTTAGATTAAAAACAAATCAAACAATTATGGTTTAAATTGATAAAATTAAAAACTCAACTTTTATGTTATTATAAGAGTCAAATTTTGAAAAAAAAAAATTTATTTATAATTATTCAAGATTTTTCTTCTTGAAAACGAATTTTATAGGTCCTGTAGCGGCATACAAAAATTTATCATCTTGAAGTATTAAGTTCAATTATTTTTATTTGTAGTAAACAAGTCAAATGCTGAGGTATTCACCCAAAAAATCAAATGCTGGGGAGTGTTCTTAAGGTATTATTTAATATCGAGATTTACGTAAAAAAAATGGTTTGAAAGTATGTAAAAAAAAAAGCAGAAAGAGTTATGAAATTAACGAAAAGTATTTGGGAAAATTAAAAAAGAAGAAAAAGAAAAAGAAAAAAAAAGTCATTAATCCTTGTAATAAAATAAACTCTGATATTTTAATTTTGTCAAATTTAAATCCTAATAGTTTGATTTGTTTAATTTAAACCACTCACTTATTTTTGTTAAATAAAACCGATAAGAAAATAATATTTTAACCATTAAACTCAATATAGATATATGTAAAATGTCTAAAATACCTTTTTTGTTGAGTTTAATGACTAAACTATTATTTTTTTTGTCAGTTTTACTTAACGAAAATAAGCAGATGGTTTAAATTAAAAATAAATCAAAACATTAAGATTTAAGGGTAAATTATGCAAATGGTCCATGAAGTTTATACAATGTGTCAATTTAAAAATAAGCAGATGGTTTAAATTAAAAATAAATCAAAAGATTAAGATTTAAGGGTAAATTATGCAAATGGTCCATGTAGTTTATACAATGTGTCAATTTAGTTCCTGTTGTTTTAATTTGCTCGATTTTGCCCCTTAATTTAACGATATTGTGTCATGTAGGTCCAATAAATAATAGTTGTTAGGTTTGGTAGGCGAAAAATTGTCACGTGCTCAAACGATGTATCAACTTAGTCCATGTAGTTTACATAATGTGTCAATTTGGTCCTTATTGTTTTAATTTGCTCGATTTTGACAGGAACCAAATTGACTCATTGTTTGACTTTTTGTCTACCTAACCTAACAGTCGTTATTTATTAGACTAATATGACACAATTTGTTAAATTAAAAGGTAAAATCGATACTTACATGCCCAACCTAAGATACATGCATAATTACAATACTAATAATTAGTGAAAAATCATGTGACACAACATATCCAACCACTAGTAGTATTAAAAAAACTAATGGAAAGAGACGTGTAGGGGATTAGCATGATCAAGGAAAAGTATTGTTTTGAATTGGATAGGGGAAGAATTGCAGTTTGATTTTTCTTTCTTTTTTTCCTTAGCATGATCAAGAAAAGTATTGTTTAGAATTGGGTAGAGGAAGAGATGCAATTGGAAATCGTAAAAAATATATATATATAGTCTGATTTTTGTAATAAAATAAATTATAAGTTTTTAATTTTGTCAATTTAAATTATAAATTTTTTATTTATTTTCAATTTAAACCATTAGTCAATTTTCATTCAGTAAAATTGATAAATAAATAAATATTTTGGTCATTAAACTCAATAAAAAATAGTATTTTAGACATTTATTTAGTTCTATGACTAAAATATTATTTTTCTATCAGTTTTACTTAATGGAAATAAGATGATAGTTTAGATTAAAAACAAATCAAACAATTATGGTTTAAATTAATAAAATTAAAAACTCTATTTTTATTTAGTTATAAAAGTCGAACTCTGAGTTTTTTTTAAAAATAATTTTTCAAGATTTTTTTTCTTGAAAACGAAATTTATAGGCCCTGTAGAGGCATACAAAAGTTTCTCGTTGTAAAGTATTCAGTTCAATTATTTTTATTTGTAGTAAAAAAGTCAAATGCTGAGGAGTGTTCTTAAGGTATTATTTAATATCGAGATTTATGTATTAAAAAAAAACGGTTTGAAAGTAAGTAAAAAAAAAAAAAAGTTGAAAGAGTTATGAAATTAATGAAAAGTATTTGGAAAAATTAAAAAGAAAAGAAAAAAAAAAAACTCATTAACCCTTGAAATAAAATAAACTCTGATATTTTAATTTTGTCAAATTTAAATCTTAATAGGTTGATTTGTTTAATTTAAACCATTCACTTATTTTTGTTCAGTAAAACAGATAAGAAAATGATATTTTAACTATTAAACTTGGAAAATTCTATTTCCACACACTTAATTATCTCAGTGCACAATTTTTTCTCAATACACACACCTATTGATTTGATTATTAATTAATATTCTCAATCCACTCACTGAAAGTTACAATTATACCACTCATTCACTCATAACCATTGTACACCCACCAAACACTCTTTTCCACACACTTTCATTAACCCTATGTCCACTAAGTGTAGACCCAACCACATGAACACCCATTGAAGACTTTAGTCTGCAGTGAGACACTTTTCCTCCATTGAAAACCTCCATTGAAGACCATATTCAACCTCCATTCCAAAATATTGTTGAAGGTAAGGCATTCTTTCTATTTTCTTATTTCATTTACCATTTTGTCATTGCATTTACCATTTACAGATCTGTTTGCACTCCATTACCATAAAACCCTCGATTTTTTTCCTATAATTTCGGAAAACCAGTGGTTTGGGGCTTTTGGCACTGGTTTTCCGAAATTATACATGTAATTCGAAACTTAACTTCCAAATAAAAGTTATTATTTCGACTAATTAATATAGAAAAAAAAAATCGATTATTAGTTTCTGAATTGAAGAAAATGTTTTGGTTTTCTAGTGTCGAATATGTACAATATTTTCGACATTTGTGTTTCGAATTTTATGTGTTGTTTCAGCACTGAAGTTCCGAAGTGATTTTTTTTATCTTTTTAATATTTAGACCAATTTTTCTGAAGCCTGTTTGTCTCTTGCTACATTGTAAAATCAAATTTTTTTTTTTTTTTTCATAGTTGGGTTTTAGCAATTGTATTTTAAGTAGTTTTTATTTTGTATTTATTTTTTTTAGAATCCAAAAGAATGATACTTTGGTCATTGTTTAAAACTTATTTTTTTATGATCTTTTCAAAATTTCTTTTTATTGAGAAATTATTATATTACTTTTATAGTATTATGAAAGCCTTGTAAAAAGTCGGTGGAATTTTTAAAGGTATTGAAAGTAAAAAAAAAAAAAATTAACATTTCATAAAAATGTTCTTATGAAAAAAACCCATCCCAAATAGACTTATTTTTTAGAGACTATTTTTTTCCCTCTTTTTTGTTTTCGTTTTATTGTCTCATTACAAATTAATGATTCAGCATAAAAAAAAATATTGTTAAACAAATATTTAGAAGAATTGTTTGGTTTTTAAAGAGAGATCGAGGAGAGTGGATAATTTAACAATAATATCAGATTGAATCTCAGTTTGTTCAGTGCATGGAATCTGACAAGAAAAAAAAAAATTAAGTCGACATTACAGAGCCGAATAGAACAATATAATTCGACACTTGATAGCCAAAATAAATTACTAAATTTGATTTTCAAATATCAAAAAAATTATTAAAAATCAGTATGAAAGTATCGAAATAATCTCTTATCTTCAGTCTTAGTGTGTCAAAATAAATTAAATAATTCAACAGTTGATATCCAAATATATTGATATAATTCGACACTGGTTGTCTGAGTGAAAACCATGAAAAGGAAGAAAAAAAATGTGCACGAAAAAACTAACCTGTTCATCACTAATTTTGGTGTCACCAAACATATCTTTGCTTGAGTTTGAATTTCCATTGTTTTGCAACTCTTCCATAACAAAATCAAGCAAAAATTGTAAAATTAATAAGAAACAATATAAATAATAAAGTATAAACATACAGATTAAAGCAATATGAGAGTTATTATGAGAGTATTACTTTGCAAGCAATAGAGGAGCATAGAGTGTGTAGCAAGTAAAGTGACAACAATGGAAAAAAAAAATTAGGGTTTAGTTTTTTTAGTCAAAAGGTCTATATTGAGATTTTTTTATTTTTAAAAGATGTGTACAAATAATATTTTCATATAATATTGTAGGTGTTGGTAGATATTCATTATGGTCATTTTAATTTAGAATATAATTATCATTAAAATAATATTTCATTAAGATAATTAAATGTGTGAAAATAAAATTTCCCATTAAACTCAATGTAGATATATGTAAAATGTCTAAAATACCCTTTTTGTTGAGCTGAATGACTAAGCTATCATTTTTTTCATCAATTTTACTTAATGAAAATAGGCAGATGATTTAAATTGAAAATAAATCAAAAGATTAAGATTTAAGGGTAAATTATGCAAATGGTCCATGTAGTTTATACAATGTGTCAATTTGGTTCCTGTTATTTTAATTTGCTCGATTTTGCCTCTTAATTTAACAATATTGTGCTATATTAGTCCAATAAATAACAGTTGTTCGGTTTGGTAGGCAAAAAGTCGTCACGTGCTCAAACGATGTGTCAATTTGATTCTTGTAGTTTACACAATGTGTCAATTTGGTCCCTATTGTTTTAATTTGCTCGATTGTGGCAGGGACAAAATTGACACATCGTGTAAACTATAGGAACCAAATTGACACATTGTTTGACTTTCCGTCTACTAAACCTAATAGTCATTATTTATTGGACTAATATGACACAATTTGTTAAATTAAAGGGCAAAATCGAGCAAATTAAAACAACAGAGACCAAATTGATGCATCGTGTAAACTATAGGGACCAAATTGACACATCATTTGAGCATGTGACAACTTTTCGTCCACAAAACCTAACAGCCATTATTTATTGGACTAATATAACACAATTCGTTAAACTAAAGGCATTCGGAATGGACGACACATGCCTACATGACGTAAGCGCATTAAAGTTAGAGCCCTCAAAATCCTAAACCTAATGCTGCAGTCGACAGATAAAACCTATCCAAGGGATAATACATCGACAGGGATGTTCACAATCTCTTGCTTGAAAAATAAACCTACAAACCATTTCACCACCATACACACATAACAAAAATATATAACTAGACATAGAGTATAAAAGCAAAGGAATTCACATTAAAAAATAGAAATCCATAGCGTTTGTAAAAAAAAAAAGGAAAAAAAAAAAGAAAAGAAAAAAGAAAATGAACAATGGCAATTCTCAAAATTACATAACAAAAAAAAAAAAAAAAAAAATAGAAGAAGAAGAAGAAGAAAAGCTAAAAATTAATTCTTCAGTTGGTAGCCGGCGGATCATCTCTGCCAACATCAGCAACCTCCACATTTGGGTTCTCTAGGGCCTCAGGACGGGCGTATCATCCCTTGCAACTTTAATAGTTGCCTCATCACTGGCCTTGGACGCATCAAAAGCAGTGGAGAGCTGCTATATTTCTTTCTTTAGGACGACAATCTCTTCAGCAGAGGACTTTAGCACAACATCTATTGTTTGAAGTTTTTTCTCTGCCTCTACTGCCTTGCCTTCATAAGCCACTAGCCCAAGCTCTAGCTCCTTCACCCTTTCATCCAGCCTTTTTTTAGAGGACTTGAGCTTGTCAGCAACTTGGACGAGTCTATCATGATGATACATGGCCTCATGAGCAAAATAAAGACACTGTAAGAATAAAGTGTTAGCAAAGCAGCAAGTGTAAAAAAGAAGGAAAATAAAAACAAAGAACAAAACACATACCACCAAAGAAAAGTGCAGGGCTTGGGAGAATATGGCCACATCAGACTGATCGCGCAATCAACCATCGTCTGCTGAGAGAATGAAATTGCGGACCACAGCAGAAGCCACTTCGACATCGCCAATTGCAGAATTAGTGCTGAAAGTGGACGGTCCTTCAAAGCTGGCGTTAGAACAAGAAGAGAGCTGGAAAACGCTACCTCTTGAGAGGATATAACAACAAGAGTGAGAGAACGGTCAACTTGACGCTTCACAGGTTCCTCTGTTGATTATTAGACTAGACACTTACCAAAGCTCAGATCGGGAGGAGGAAGATCGAGACTAGTTGCGGCAAGAGAAGGGACAAGAGGGGCATCCTCAACCACTATGATTGGTGATTGTTCAGAGGCAGCCGAAGTGGTGGATACTGATCCACCCTCTTTCTGACACTTCCAATCAGCAAGGATGGCCAGAAAATTCTTCGGCGACATGATTTCAGAAATGGTAGCCTTATAATTTAAAGGATCCTCTTGGATTTGTTCTTCCTCTGCAGCATGGACCTCTTCAACCACTAGCTCCTCTTCAAGATGAGGAAGCAAGCAGAAATCGACACCACCATCAGCTTTGATGGGGATTCCTTCAGTAGTAACAACAATGTAGCACGTAAGAAAGAAGGACATAGGCTGCCCGACCTTGGCCACTTTGCTAGGAAAAGCCTCTGTAATCCCAAGCTTGCTAAAGGAATGGGATGTTAGCCTAGCCTTCCTATTCAGTGGGATAAACGAAAATTATGAAATCTACAAAACAGGAAATAAAGAGCAAGTTATTACAAAAAATCCACAATGAAAGATATCAGAACTGTAAAAAGATGTTGAACAAAAACAAAAGGAAAGCGGATTGTAACCTGGTCGACCGAAGACCTTGGATATGGGCCATATCCTATTAGCACCAAAGGAAAACTCTCTGTTTCCCTCAACAATCGCAATAATGTTATTCACACAGAGTTAGAGAGCATTTGAACCAACTGGCGTTTCTTTTTTCTGGGCTTGAAATAAAAATTTAATCTTTCCTTGGTGGTTGGGACAAAGTTGTAGCAATACCTAATCTCTGGGAGCCCTAGGTTTATCCCCAAAATTTCGTTCAAAGTACTATCTCCATCACTATCCTAAAGAAATTAGGGGCAAGCTAAGTGAGGGCAACGCCATAAAAGCAAAGTACCTCCCTAAAAAAGGAGGTGTAGGGAAAAGCGGACACCCCCGTCAACAATGTCAATAAGGGCAGAAGTATCCGAACCTCAGACTCCTCGACAATGTCGTCATCATCAGTAGGCAGATGAACGACGACGTTATCTGGAATGTGGTGGAGAGTTTTAAACTCATGAAGGTTCTCCTTAGAATCAAAGAAATTTCTAAGGCGATTCATTTTTTGAAAAGGAAAAGAGGGAAATAACAACAAAAATCAATAGATAAATGATAAAGAGAACAGGGAACTTACATGGAATAAGGAAAAGAGCCTTAAATGCATGAAATTTGAATAGACGCTAGAGAGTCTCTGAAAAGAGTGTAAGCAAAATGATGTAAGGGAGAGTCACCTCCCCATTTAATGTGTCAGAAGAGAAATGGCGCATAAAGGGACGGTTGTTACCATTATGGCCCCACTAGCGCATGAAGTGAAAAGACACTTGTCAGAAGACCTGGAAGTCCCGCGTGCTATACGTTGGAACTATTTGATCAGCATGAATGCTTCAATAACCTTCTCAGATCGATCACCGAAGGGGGGAAATTGTTGAGGGAAAAAAGCATGAGCCCAGGCCTAAGCCCAATCACGCCAATCCAAGCCCAAAATGATAAGTCTAAAATGCATCTCTTGGAGTGCTAGGTGAGCACTTATTGCTTTAGCATATCGCATGCGTGTGATTGTTGCCATGTCAAGTATGATTACAATGAGGCTAAGTGCTTAATTGATATACCTATTTGACTGCCAGTGGATGAAGGCTAAATGCTTGAATTGGGATGATTTGATTAATGTGTATATGAGCTCACTTTTTCAAATGGTACATATTCAAAACAATTTTCAAACAAATATGAAATTAAAACATTCTAAATTTTGCAAATTAGTCTATACTTGTGTGCACCACCTAGTAAGTTAGCCTAATAATCAGAACAAGAGCATATAATGTAAATAAGAATCACATCATGATTAGTAGAGGCCAATTTTTGATTGGGCGAGTGGGGTGCTCAATTCATGACCGTCTCCTGTCGTACTTAAGTTCCCGAGCCAAGACATTTTGGTGATGACGGATAAGTGGCCTTTGGCACGAGTCTTGGGTTTCTTAAATTTTCAAAAAATATTTAGGTAGTAACTCTATAATCTGGCAAAGTAGTCCATTTTTGGTATTTTGATTCAAAATCGATTTTCCAAAAGATTTGTCAGATATGGACTCATTTGTGTTTATCTATTTCGCATCGTACATGTGGAATCAAATTCAGAACTACGGGAGTCCGAACTGTAGAACTAGTCGTATCTGAAAAGAACATAAAAAGCAAGCTACACCACTGCATCTTAATTTTCTAAGTCATAACTAAAAATAAATAAAAATTTAATAAATAAATATAATATGATGCATAATTAAAAAATTCCTGAATCATAAATAAAGAAGAAAATTGATCATAACTAAAAATAAAATAGCATAAGTCATATGGTACATTTTTTTTAAAGGAGTGCATAGAAGGGAGATTATGCTATAAACACTTCTTACCATATGCACCATAACTTATGTCAATTTTTTCCTTTAATTATGATTTTATTTTTGTTATGATTCATAAAATATTTAATTATACCTCATTTGTTTTAAAAATATAAAATTATATTATTTTTCTTTTTAATTATATAGTATACTCTTTAACCATGAATAGAATAGCAATGCAACGATCGGAAAAAGAGAGACAAATAGTTGGAAATAAAAGCTGACGGAGAATAGGGAGAGAGGAGAGAGAGAATGAGCGGAGTAGGGAAGACGGTGTGTGTGACGGGAGCGTCCGGGTACATAGCTTCGTGGCTTGTCAAGTTGTTGCTCCAACGTGGTTATACTGTCAAAGCCTCTGTTCGCGACCCTTGTCAGTTCTCTCTCTCTCTCTCTCTCTTACTTTGATATCTAATCCTGTTGGTTATCTTGATTTCTTTGAATACGCAATACCTGATTTTGCTATGCGATTCACTTCCCTTGGATTAGTGCTAGGTTTTATATATATATATGTATATAATTTGTTTTTGTGCTGTTTTGGGGATGTTTTTATTGGGTAATTTTATGCGGTTTGTATAAAATGATTTTTTTTAAAAAAAATAAAAATAAAATTTAGAGAATATTTTAATTTTGGGAAATTACAAAAAAATAAAACCCAAAATACTGTTGAGCTTTTTTTTTTGTCCAGTAAAATCAAATTTATTTTTAATCTAAACTATTTATATTTTTGTTATTAAACTCGCATATTTTAAACATTTTATGTACAATTACGTGTTTAATGATTAAAATATAAAATTTTTCGTTGATTTTACTTAATAGAAAATAGAAATAGGGTTAATTGTTTAGATTAAAATTATAAATTAAAATATTGAGATTTAAATTGACAAAATAAAAAATTTAAGTTTTATTTTATTATAAGGGTTATACTTGTGAGTGTTGATATGCCATTGGGAAAAGTAGTTTTTAAAACACAAATTAGATGTAGTAATTTGCCATAGTGGGTCATAATTATTGATTTGATTTTATAAAAAAATTGCCAATGGCTGATGTGTTAAATCTTTCAATTATAATTGATTCCTTGAACATTGATGAAATTGTGAGCCAAGAGTAAGCAAATACAAGGCTGATTTACCATACATTGTCTATGAAGAAGTGGTTGCCCAAAAGAAATATGATTTTAAATGCTGAAGCAGAGAGATCAGACTATCTTGAACTATCTAAGACTAAGGCCTCGTTTGGGATAAACATTTTTAGCATGACTGGTTAGTTATTTTAGTCTGGCTAAAAAAATTTTGTTTGGAATAAATATTTGAATTTTTGTTTTTTTTTTGGGTAGTTGATTTGATGGTTGTGAGAGAAAAAATGAAATGATTATGATTTGGACGCGGCATTTTGTCTTATTGGCTAAATTAACCTATTTTATTTTTGTGTTGGCTAACCTCAACCCATATGCCAAACGGAGCCTAAATAAATTTAATTTTTTACATGAATAATTTTTTCAATTGATTGTATAAAAATCTAAGATTTAAATAATCTAATTTTTAGTTGGATTATAATGAAATTGTAAAATGTCAAAAAGCCATAAGATCAAAACTATACAAAACCAGCCCATACACCCCCCCCCCCTCTCTCTCTCTCTCTCTCTCTCTCTCTCTCTCTCCATATCTATGTTGAAGTCTGGTGCATTTATTGTGTTGTGGAATTGTGTGTGCATGGTCAATCAAAACCATTAAACAAGAAGGAAGCTTAATTTATGTTTGGTTATGGATCTTATTGGAGAGGTAGGTACAGGTTCCTATTTAGGTTGACTTAAAAATTAGTTGTGTTACATGGACATTTCTATTTTGTCTCCCTAGTGTGTGGCCTCGTTGGTTTGGCTCCATAGGATGGAAGGGATTAAGAATACGGAGGGATTGAGTGGGGAGATTATTAGTGTGGTGGTATTAGGTTGGAGATGTAGAATAAAGAGTGTTTATTTGTACACTATCAGATTAGTAATACTATAGATAGTATTAATATATAAAATTAATATTTTTTAATTTATAGTATTTTTTTAATATTATAATTATTAATATTTTTGTACTTTTTAAGTCGAGTTAATCTAGACACTTAAAAAAATATAAATTTTGCATAAAAATTCACAAATTATAAAAAAAATCATATTTTTTTAGTATTTATTAAAAAAATTAAATATTTCTTTCACACATAAATTATTTTAAAAAAATAATATTAAAAATATTTTAATCCATTTGATTTAATATTTTAATCCATTAATGCCATCTCATATGTTTTCCTTTTATGCTAGTCCAACCAAGGAGGGGGATTGCTAGTCCCCTTGGAGTGTTAATCCCATCACAACCAAACACTCTCTATGTGGCTGGCCCTCCCTCACTATTAGTCCAATCCCCTTACTCATGGAGCCAAACAAACATGGCCTTTGTGTCCACCAGATTTGACCTTTATTTTCTCCAAATCTATCCCCACTCCTCTCCTGATCCTATGTCATAGCTTTAGTGCTTTAATCGATTGTAAATGATGGGTCCAATCAAGAATAAGAGAGAGAAGAACCCTAGGTTCTAGAGAGAGAATTTCTCAATCAATCAATGTTCAATATTTAAAAGTTAGTTACAAAATGGTTATCACTTCCCTAGATATAGGCTAACAACTACCCACCACTAACTATCACAGGCCAAGCACATGATGTCCTACATCAGTTTTGTTGCTTATAAAGTTGTTGGTAGTGCAGACATTGTAATCACAAAACAGCTTCTAGCCATCGGATGGTTGTATTGTCAAATTCACTACTTATAATTGTTAGCCACTCATATGCTTATAAACATCAAATATACAGTTACCTCTAGATGCAATCATATTAATGTATGTATTATACAACTATGTGTATGAATTAATGTGTATGAACAAGTACAAAATTCTCACGGTTGAGTCGTTTGGTTCTAATCTTGTTACCAGTCTAATTTTTTCCAAGTTGTCATTGGGAAAGGATGTTTCATGCTGACATGGTCACAATAGCTGTATCCTTTTATTGATTATGGCTACACTTTATTAGTTTTTAGAATTATTTGTTACTTGATATTCATCTGCAGCTGATCCAAAGAAGACAGAGCACTTGCTTGCACTTGAGGGAGCCAAAGAGAGACTTCACTTGACTAAAGCAAACCTACTGGAAGAAGGTTGCTTTGACTCTCTGGTTGATGGGTGTGAAGGTGTTTTCCATACAGCATCTCCTTGTTATCATGATGTCAAGGACCCCCAGGTTCATCCTATATCTGTTATCGAAAAGTAAATTTGAGAATTTGTTATGGTGGACCTCTCATGTGTTGATTAAATGGTTTGAGAATTTGCAAAAAATTCTAAAAGTAAATTTTTTACCTTTTCCTCAAAAAGTGCGGTTTCAAACATTGTCACATAGGTGTATTATGCATTGTACTATTGAAAGATTAATCTCAAGTACAAGTTAGATGCAGACAAGCTGAAGGTGTGAAGTTATTTCGATCCATGGAAACTCGAGGATGAGTTTTTTTATTTTTTAATTTTTAATTTTTAGGAGGCAGAGAATGATGTAGAACAAGAGTTTTGTAATTTTTACATTTTATTTTATTATTTTGGAATTAGATTTCGACTAGGATTTTGTTAAATAGTCCATAATTCTTAGTTTCTTATTCTAGTTTGTATTTGTGTAAGTTTTCTAGTTTATTTTAGAATTACTTTTCCTAGAAGTATTAGGTTTAGTTTATTATAATATGTGTAGGCATATGGGCATGGGGAAGTTATTCATTCAATCAATAACAATAACAACCTTGAATTCAAATATTATAAACTCAAGGGAAAATACTATTGATTGAACGAATAACTTCCCATGCCCATAGGCCTACACATATATTTATAATAAATTGAACTTAACAGGAAAAGTAATTCTAAAATAAACTAGGAAACTTAAACTAATACAAACTAGGAAACCTAAGAAAATAAGAAAGTAAGAAGGAAAATGATATGAAAGTCCACTTTTTAGACCTACTTTCTTGACACATCACTGGGTCTAGAAAGTGTGTCTAACTTTTGGGCATAAATAGCAATGCTCAACTAATAATTCTACACTATTTAACAAAATCCTAGTCAATCTAATTCCAAAATAATAACAATAAAATATAAAAATTCTAAACCTCTTTTCCTACATCATTTTGTCCCTCTTAAGAAAAACTTGTCTTTTCCATGGATCGTAAAAACTTCATGTGCTTCAACTTGTTTGCATCCATCTTGTACTTGAGATTAATCTTTTCCATTATTTGACTTTGAGGAGAATTTAATATTCTTTGGATGCTTGTTTCAAGTGGAACTTGTGGCTGAAATGGATTGTAGTGAACTTTTTGATTGATTTTAGTAGCACATACATTCACTAAGAAGATTAGATCAACTATATTGCTTGAGAATGCACCGCTTGGTTTATCCAAGAATACTTGTAATGAGTAAACTCAAAAGGCCCATAGGTTGGCTGATGTAATGTTGGACTAAATATCTTGGGTTGAATTGAAGTTGCCAACTAAATAAATTTTGGAATTTTTAAAAGCAACATCACCATCCCTTATAAAGGGAACTTCCATGCATGCAATGGACATATTGAACATCCTCTTGTTCCTTTTCGTCATAGAACTCTCCACTGCCACCCTCATTCACTCCTAAGGCTGCCTTGACATTTTTTTCTTCCATATTCGTTGGTCGCTAGCGTGTCGGTGTCTTCCATATTTCGGAACTCTCCTTCATCACCCACGCCACACATAACATAAACAGGCATTTGAATAATTAGCATGGACCATCAATTGCAGCAAAATGGCTTATTGACTGTTAGGGCCTAACAACTTTTTTCAAAGGCTTTTAGAGCTTATGCTATTTCTTTAGCCACTGACTAAACATGGCATTGTTTGCTTATACTGCAAAAAGCATTCTTGTCTAGAATTTGTTGCCCATCTATAAAAGCTTGTTGGCAGTTGTTTCCAATATCATTGAGTGCATCCTTTTAGAGACACTTTCTGGTTTGAGTTATTAACCCTAAACTCTAAATTTTGTTTTTGTTCTGCCGATTGGTTTCTCTTATCTTTTTATATTTGTGGTTGTATCATAAAACATTGTTTTTATTATAAAATATTTAGGATGTTGTTCTAGTTTCCAATTTGTTTCCAGTTAGTTGTATCAAACTGTAATTTCTATTAAGGATATTTGCTAGTGGACTTGTTCACCTGGTGCCATGGCAAAACATGTTTTGTTATTGATAAGAGCAATCTTTACAACCTTGAGTATACATACATATATGCTATCTTTGATTTGTTAATAAGCATGCCTTTTATTCTGTGTTTGTTATCTCAACTATTCCTCACCTCATTTCAGGTGGAATTAATTGATCCCGCATTGAAGGGAACACTTAATGTTCTTGGCTCATGTGCAAAAAACCCATCTGTGAAAAGAGTAGTGTTGACATCTTCTGTAGCTGCCGTTGCTTTCAATGGTAGGCCTCGAGCTCCTGACGTCATAGTTGATGAGAGTTGGTTTTCTGATCCAGAGTTCTGCAAGCAAAATAAGGTGTGTATGTGTTGTTTATTCATTGTCTGTTGATATATAATTTCCCTGTACACATGGATGCTTAATCCAGGGCTGGCAAAAGTTTGAGCTACCAGCAACCCACATTCACAGGACCAAAACTAGGAAATGAGCCCCTCCCATTTTTTTTCGGGGGGGGGGGGGGGGGGGGGGGGGGGGGGGTCAATCTAAACACATATATTTAAATGTGTTGCATTATAAAAATGTTCAAAGTTTAGGGTACTTGAAAATCTGAGTTTTGAAGTTCATAATGTCCTTGTTTCATATTCATTGATGCTCTCACTTGAAAATCTGGCCACTTAGACACCTCAAGAATTTTGGTTTTCTATGTTCTTTTAGATCTTGTTTGAACAAGTGATCTAGGCCAACAAAATCGAAGGAAAAATTTTAAAAAAAATGAAAAAAAATCCTATGTCCATCATTGTAATACATCATTTGCCCCTACAACAGTGTTTGTTGTTTTCAACGATCTATTTTTTGTGTAAATTTTCAAAGGTAGGATTTTCAATGAACCATTCTGCATGAAGGGCCATAATTTTGTTTTGTTTCAAATTGATATGCTTTGTATGATTGTTCATAATTTGCAATTGTAATGGCTGTTCTCTCTATTCTGTTGCATGCTTCTGTGTTTTCCCATCCCCTTTTTTTCTGCTACCAGCTTTGGTATGCGCTGTCAAAGACTTCAGCAGAGGATGCTGCCTGGAAGTTTACAAAAGAAAAGGGTATTGACATGGTTACAATTAACCCAGCAACGGTTATCGGTCCTCTCTTGCAGCCAACGCTCAATACAAGTGCTGCTAGAATTTTGAACTTAATAAATGGTATGTGTTCTTTATATTTTATAACAGACGCATGTAATCTGTTCTCATTTATGGATGACGTGACATTTCCTTTCAGCTAATTATTCAGGAGGAACTATGTTTACTTTTGTGAAACAACATATTTATATTTCTGTTGAATCAAACTATTCCCCCAAGAAGCTGTATATTGGGCTTTGGCTTCTCTTTCCTTCATTTCATGATATGTATTTGTTGATGAGTAACATAAATAAATAAATCTATAATGTAATTTTCCTAGGAGCATTTTAATATTCTTCCATCTAGAAATAATTGTTGCTGAAACTTGAAGCATAAAAATTTAGTTGAATTAATAAGGCTTTTGCCATATTTTATTTTTTGCAAAATGATGTGGAACTTCTTTTTAAGGGAATAATGGACCTGTTTATTTGCTCCTTTATTCTGTAGGTTCACAAACATTTCCAAATTCTACATTTGGATGGGTTAATGTTAAAGATGTTGCCAATGCACATATTCAAGCATTTGAGATTCCTTCAGCTAATGGAAGATATTATTTGGCTGAGAGCGTTGCACACCTCTCTGAAGTTGTGAAGATACTACAAGAGCTGTTTCCTACTTTTCAACTTCCAGAAAAGTAAGTGATTTATCTCATATTCAGTTTATTAAACTCTGCTTCAATGTTTCTTCTTCTTGAACTGTTTAGTATGTTGTTTCAATTTGTTTCAATAGTATTTCCCTTACCTTTTCTAACAGTCTCTATGAGACCCATCTTCTCCTTCTAATTTGTCATGTCATTTTATGTGGTTTTCACATACTACCTTTTAAAACATAGTTGATGGGACAAGTGTAACATAGCCGATGAGATAAAAGAGGCTCAGTTGGAAAGTTCTTGAAATGTATCATTTTCTTGAAGTGTATACATTGCCTCCTATAGTTTTGACTATTTGAAGAAGTTTTAGCATAATATGATATTAAACGTTGTGCAAGTTGCAAGAAGTCCTTGAGCGTTTAATGCAAGCTATAATTTAACAAAATGAGTCTAGGATAATAAATAGATAAGGAGCCACTGACTTCAACTTTAAGACATTTTTTTAATAATTCAGCCATTTTAAAACTTCTCCTGTGTCTTTTCTTTCATCATATAAATTATTTGTTTTAATGTTATTAATGCTTTTATCAAAAGAAAAAAAAAAGGTCTAACTTTAACAAAGTAATTAACCTAGCTCCAAAAAATAATAATAATAAATAAATAAATTTCCAGCAATTTGGGCCTGGCCCGAGTTCATATATTATGCTCAGTTCAGGCTTAGGTACACAAGTTTGGGTTGCAAGTCGAGCTTGGGCAACATTCAACACAACTTGCGCTAAGCTTGAGCAATCTCTCAATCCAATCGAGCCCACCCGAGTTGCACCCTTAGACAAAGCCATCCGAGTTGCTAAGCTTCCAATTTCATTGATGATTTGTAGTGTGAATATACATGTAAGATAAAAGTAGGACATGCATGTAGAATATACTCAAATTTTGACCAATATTTTAGATGTCTGGTGACTTTATATATTTATTTATAAATTCAAAACGTTGGGGTACTTGATGTTTTTTGGCTGATGCTATCTCTATGGACATATGTTGATATCAATTGACATGTCTTTAGTTTGATGTCCGTGACCTTTTTATTTGTCCTTTTGGGCTTTTCAAGAATAGGCATTGACAGTTTTACTTTCTTCTTTACATGCAAATTCTGTGATGTCGTGCTTCCTTTCCAATAATAATTTGTCATTTTCATTTTGTTGAACTGAATTTCAATTCTTGGATATTGATGGAAAGCTTGGGGACCCCGTTTAGTTGTGTTTTCGTTTTCGTTTTCGTTTTTCGTTTTATTTATTAGAAAATACAAAAACTTATTTGGTGAACTGTTTTGGAGATTTTTTTTGAAAAAACACACTTTTCAATAAACACCAAAAAGTCATTTTTGGAGTTTTTGAAAACTGTTTTCACGCAAAAATGGAAAATGTTTTTGTTTTTGGAAAATAAAGAAAGCTAAAACACAACCAATTTTCTTACTCATGACTCTGTTTGGTCTTCTGGATTTTGAACTTAGCATGTGATCAAACAAATTCTTGTACATTATTTTGCATCTTTATTTATTTGTATTGGGAATCCTAAAAATTGGTCTACAGTATTGTCTACTGTGTTGCTATTTTTCTGTCTTTAGTTAGTGTTAGCACATTCTTTTGTAAGATTTATTTTTGTCTTTCAGCGTGCTTCTCTCTTTTTGTAACCATCACTAATGTTCCATTGAGGTTTTTCTCTTTTTAATTAATTAATTTATTTTTAAAATGATAACATAAGTTAGATACATTTTCCAACAATATCCATAGAAGATTGATCAATAGGTGTTAGCAGTTGATAGTAGTTAATGTTCATATTTTAGATGGAAACCCTTTGAGATTTGAACCCTTTGAAAGTAGTTCATTCACTAGTTGTGTTCATTTCTAACATGTGCCCCTTTTTTTTAATCTACATCTTTGGGATAATCTTTATAGGTGCGCTGATGACAAGCCATTTACACCGACTTACCAGGTGTCTAAGGAAAGAACAAAAAGCTTAGGTATTGAGTTCATTCCCCTCAAGCAGAGCATCAAGGAAACAGTTGAAAGCTTGAAGGAGAAGAAACTTTTCACTTGGTGAGTTGTGGCAGTCATATCGGATAAAATAAGGTTTGAGCCACAGCATTGTTTGTGGCATTCCTCCGTGTGCGTCTCCATTTTGTTTCTCCCAACATTGTTTGTGGCATTCCTCTGTGAGTTGTCGCAGTCATATCGGATAAAAATAAGTATGCATTTTGTCTTCAAATATTTACCCAAATTGTGGAACCTTATAATTAGTATTAACTGCTGCAATAAAGACCTGTTCTGTCTGGGGCTGTAGGTCCGCTAGGGATCTCACTCCAATGGTCCATACTGTTTATCTATTAGGTACCGTTTTTCTATTAGTTCCTTGTGCTTGTGAATAGATTATTCATAAATAAAAAAAAATATTAGATTGATCTGATAATTGTGGTTACATATAGACAGTTCATGTGTTTTTAGAAGACGATGAAATAAATGGTTACAATTATTGGTTCAAGTTGTTTTTCATTTCATAGATTATTTAAAATGAATGATTTGGATCATAAAAACTATAACTATATGGTCTAGACGTTCTAGCGAGTGTCATTGCATGATTATTAAGGCTGCAAATGAATAGAGCCATTTGTGAACAGGCTCAATCTCGAGTTTGGTTCAGTAAGAACTCGTTCGAACTTGGCTCGTTGAATATTTTTGCGGTCGAGTTCGAGCTCATTAAAATTTTTATAAACAAGTCCAAATTTATTAAAATTCGGCTCGTAAGTTCGGCTCATTAGTTGGCTAGTTTAACATTTATTATTTATATATTAAATAATGTAAAAATATGTATAAAAAATAAGATAAATATGTGATTTATATGTAAATAACAACTATGGATAATACATTTGTATAATAGTGGTGGTAGATATTATTATTTTAGTAAAATATTCTTCTTCGTTTTTTTATTTTATTTTTTATAATATCTTTATATATATTGTATATATAATTGTATAATCAAAATTTTAATTGTAATTTTAGTTTCATATGTAATTATGAATTTATAAATTTTTTGGTTTGTTAAGGTTTGTTAACAGGCTCGAGGTTGAGTTACGTCCAAATAAATTTGGCTCGAGTTCGGTTTGTTAAATTTTTATGGAGTTCGAGCTCGAATTTGAACCCATTAAAATCAACGATTATGAATAAAGCTTTAGGCTAGGTTTGGCATATTTTAAAAAGTTAAAAAGTCTCTATCCTATTTAAGTCATATCATCTTATTTAAGTCATATCACATTTCTATCACATCACTTCAAACTCAACTCATATTTAATAAAAAGTCAAAAAGTGCACTTATTTAGAACATTCCAAACAACTCCTTAGTTTGCTTCGGAAGGTAGCAAAACACGAAGGGGTTTTGTAATATTTAAAATTTTGTTGAAGCGAATCTTTTTTATATTTTATTTTTCTAAATGTTTTAACTTCAATTTTTACTACGAGGGTGGAAAGAATCTTTGGTGTTTGATTCATTTTATAATTGTGAGATCAGGGAACATAGGGTCAATATCTTCCTTCGGAGTGTAAAAATGACCCGTGGGGGCCTCAAAGTCCGCCCGCAGCCCGAGGTGGGCCCGGCCCGTTTAGGCCCAGGCCCTAGCCCAAGCCCAGTCTGAGGCCTTGGGCTTGGGCCTGGGCCATTGTTTTAAAGCACAACCTGGCCTGTGGGCTTGACCCATCGGCCCGCTCAAGGCCCACTTGAAAGTCCGGCCCGCCTGAGGCCCAGTGTTACTTTTAATGGAAAATAATAAAATTTTGGTGGAAAAAATAAAAAAAATAAAAAAAAAATTATTTAGCCCACCCAAAGCTAGAGCCCAAGCCCAGTCCCAGCGGCCTGGCCTGAGTCCCAGCCCACTAGTTCGCCCAAAGCTTGAACACCCTTGGGCTTGGGCTTAGGCCTAGGCTTAGTTTTTTGGTCCGTCTCGATTTTTGGCAGGAGTCCGCAAGGCTCGACATGGGCCAGGTTGAGCCGAACCAAAATTACACTCCTAATCTTCCTCAAGCTTGTTAAAATTTGAGATTTGTAAATCGATTTAAGAATTGTAATATTTTATTTTTAATATAAAATAAAAAAATTATTTATTAATAATAATGTGTTATATAATTTTAAAATTATTAAAAAAACAATAAATTTAATATAATGTGTTAAGGGCACATTGTTTGACTTTCCGTCCACCAAACTTAACAGTCGATATTTATTGGACTAATATGACACAATCTGTTAAATTTAAGGGAAAAATCGAGCAAATTAAAACAACAGTGACCAAATTAACATATCGTGTAAACTATAGAGACCAAATTGACACATCATTTGAGTACGTGACAACTTTCTGTCCACCAAACCTAACAGTTGTTATTTATTAGACTAATATAACACAATTGGTAATTAAGGGCATTCGAAATGGACGACACGTGCCCACATAACATAAGTGCATTAAAGTCAAAGCCATCAAAATCCTAAACCTAATGTTGCAGTCGGCAAATAAAACCTATCTAAGGGATAGTACATGTAATGCCCCGAACTAATTACTATAACCTTGTACTTCACATCAAAAGTGATCACGATGATAAAGTGGTTATCTTTCATTGATTTACAATTAGGCTTTACAAAAGAGTAATATAATAGAAAGACAAGATATAAGTTAGACGAATAAAAAAATGTCCTAAAGGTTTATATCTTTCCAAGACGATACTTGGTTGTAACAAAAGTGAATTTAAGTCCAATACAGTTAAAGCCATTGGCTTATACAAAAGTAAATACAGTAAATACACAAAAGAGGCTCTCGCTACAAGTCCTCCCAAGCTATTGTCTTGGCGGAGGCATATCATCAACACCTGAAATGTTTTTCCCACACAGCCTAGTAATGATAATCCAACACAATATATGAATTTTAACGAAACTATAAGATGAATGCATATGTAATGTTCGTGCCAAAACATTTTACATCTCTTTTCCAAAACCATGTAATGCCAAATAAATATCATATTTCATAAGTCATTTCCTTAACAATGGAAAATGAGGCAGTGAATCAAACTCTAGGACTTTTAAAACAATACAACATTTTCCAGAAATTTCGTCCAGGGGAAACCATAAACCAGGACCCATGTAAACGTAGGTTATACGAGCACTACTATTGCTATTTCACGGAATTTTCGTCTGCGGGATCAACACCCATGTATACACGCAATTTTTGGGACTTTCACCTTGGATACACAGACCAACTTATTTGATGTAACAACAATTGCTTCCTATATTCACTCACATTCTCCAAACAATATACATGTGCAATGTAAAAATGTGAAATAATGATCGATGCAAATGAATGAGAAAATAATTTTAATTCTCCTAATTCACATGCGATTTTTACAACAATCATAGTTATCTTTCACCGATAGCCCAAAACAGATATTTCTAAACAGATAATTTATATTCTTTAAAGATAAACTTTCAAATTTCAATAGGTGAGTGATAATTCATATCTGACTCTACCATCCATATCAATATCTATCAAATTTCACATTTCTAACATCAGTTCTATTTATTTATACAATATAAACATTTGAGATATTTAGGACAAAACTCTATTTTTTTCCAAAACATATACCGAGTATCTAAATCAATAATTTTACCACAACTCAACCTCTTTTTCACTCCCACAACCATTTTCAATACATCCATTTAAAAACCCCTTTTTTGATTTTAAACCAAAACCCTAGGTTTGTCCAAACTCCTCTGAAATCAAAAGGTTGTTTTATAAAAACAAGTAACTAAGTTAAAAATCATAAAAGAGCATAAAGAATCCCTACCTCGAAGCTAGAAGACCAAGGAGAGAGTGGAGAAACCTTAAAGAAGCCGAAATCCACTTTTGTATGGATGAAAAAAGAGCCCATGGAGTGTTTTACCTTTTTAACAAAAGGAGTAAGGTGGAGAAATCACTAAATCTTGGTATTTTTGAAAAGAGAAGGTAAGTTTTAGAGAGAGAGCGTCTAGATCTAGGGTTTTTGAAATGTTTAGAGAGAGAGAGATGAAAAAAAAGTGACTTTTACAGATTGATATACGCGCAGATTGCTCGAGCGCAAGAAGTGACGCACGAGCGTATACACACAAAAGATGTGACTGCTCGAGTGCAAGAAGCTGTCACTCGAGCGTAAAATACAAACTCTTAGTAGTTTGACAGACAGAAGACTAACGCTCAAGCGCAATAAGACCGCTCGAGCCAAGACCACTTGAGTGCAAAAAACTTCGCTCAAGCGTAGAATACCACTTCTGAGTAGTTTTGCAAAATTGCAAAAGTACTGAGAGTTTACAAAGAGCGCTCGAGCGCTAGAAGTGACGCTCGAGCGTAGGAACAAAATTCTGGGCAACAACAACTCAAAAAAACAAACTACCAACCTGTTCCAAACATGACCAACATACCCAAAAGCCAAACTCAAAAAGAGATAAGGGAAAACATAATATGAACAATTGCATGAGACAATGAAACCCGGATTCAAAACATCAAATGGGTTAGGTCCAAACCAGAAACGCTATAACCTTTCCCCCTTAAGGAATTTCGTCCCCGAAATTTTAAACTAAACATTAAAACCATGTTTTAACCAATTACAACAATGATAATAATTCCAATTCATCACCATGACCCATCCACCGGTCATCCATTCCCATCAACATAATAAACGAGTTTTCAACACTGAATATACAATTCATATTTCCAAAACATATACAATGTTTATATTTCATTAACATAACAAAGTTTTTAATACACGTTCACACATCAATAAACAAGTCTGGATATTTCTCACGGACTTCCGCTTCACGCTCCCAAGTGGCTTCCTCAACCCTGTGGTGTCGCCACAACACTTTTACCAAAGGAATCGTCTTGCCACGCAAGACTTGGTCTCGAGTATCTAAGACTCTAACCGGTCTCTCCTTATACGAGGCATCCTCATCCACCTCTAACTCAGTCCAATCCAACATGTGTGAAGGATCCGGCTGATACTTTCAAAGCATATAGATATGAAATACGTCATGAACCCCGGAAAGCTCTGTCGGGAAGGCCAAACGATAAGCTACCTCCCTAATCCGCTCTAGGATCTCAAAAGGCCTAATAAACCTAGGAGACAACTTCCTGCTCTTCTCAAACCTCATCAAACCCCGTCTAGGTGATATCTTCAAAAAGACGTGATCTCCCATGTCAAAGGATAACGGTCTCCTCCTACGGTCGGCATAGCTCTTCTAACGACTTTGGGCGGTAACCAACCTCTTACGGATAAGTGCAATCTTTTCAATCGTTTCCTAGACTAACTCTGGACCCAACATTGGTGTGTCACCCGCTTCAGCTCAACACACGGGGGATCTACACGGTCGGCCATACAAGGCCTCAAATGATGCCATGTCAATACTCTACTGAAAGCTATTGTTATAGGCAAACTCCATTAAGGGCAAGTGCCTCTCCCACGAACCCTTAAAGTCAAGGACACAACCTCGAAGCATATCCTCAAGGATCTGAATAGTACGCTCTGACTGCCTGTCAGTCTGAGGATGATAGGCAGTACTAAAAGTCAACCTAGTGCCCAAGGCATTCTGTAAGCTCCGCCACAACTGAGTCGTAAAATACGGATCTCTATCCGAAGCAATAGTCACAGGGACCCCATGAAGCCAAACTATGTCCCTAATGTAAAGGTCGGCTAAATAATCCACTGAGTCACTCGTGTGCATAGGTACAATGTGCACTGACTTGGTCAATCGGTCAAGGTATCTAACACTTGAGTCGAATACACGTTCAAGCCCTTCGCTACCTTTCCACTAGAGATCTTCTCCTGGAGGGTTTCTACTTCAAGAACACCCCTTCGTGCTTCTATAACTCGGCTCACAAGTGTAGGTATTGCAACTATCAAAAACAAAGTTGCCGACTCAACGAACTCACCAAGATACAAATCAAACTCACCAATAGCACCCAACATCTCCCATTCTCGAATAGCAATACAAGCTACACTACTAATGGATTTCTTACTCAAGGCATCGACCACTACATTGGCCTTTCTCGAATGATGTCCAACTTAAAATCATAGTCTTCCATAAACTCCATCCACCCCCTCTGCCTCAAATTCAGATCTTTCTGTGAAAACAAGTACTTTAGACTCTTATGATCGGAAAACACCTCAAATTTCTCACCATAAAGGTAATGCCTCCAAATCTTCAAGGCAAAGATCACAACTACTAGATCTAAATCATGGGTAAGATAGTTCCTCTCATACATTTCAACTGACTTGAGTCATAGGCTACTACCTTCCCTTCCTACATCAAGACACAACACAAACCTTCCTGTGAAGCATCGCAATACACAGAATAGCCCAAACCCCTCTCCGGAATAATTAACACTGGAGCAGTGGTAAGTCTAACCTTAAGCTCTTGAAATGATTTCTCACAAGTTTCACTCCACACAAATTTGATTCCCTTTCTCGTCAATCTAGTCAATAGTGAGGCTATTCTAGAGAAATCCTTCACAAATCGATGGTAATACTCGGCCAACCCCAAAAAACTATGGATCTCAAAAGCATTCTTAGGTTGTTGGCAGCAGACAAGGTGTCGACCCTTGGAACGAAGGTGTCGACACTAAATTTCAGCAACCAAACCCAGATTCTACTGCATATAAGGATTGACCCTTCCCAAACTGGCGTCGACCCTTGAGGCCAACAACAAAAGACAAGTGTCAACACCACCAAGGCTAGTGTCGACCCTAAATTTCAGTAGCTATTGCAAGAACATAGCAGCAAGATGGTGTCGACCCTTCCAACACTGGTGTTGACACTTGGAGCTTAACAAAACAAAGATAAGAGGGCAGTGTTGATCCCCGATGCCAAAACCAAATATGAAGAGAAAAGAACGACCATCACAAATATGGTTTCACGGATTCAAAAGCAATAAATGGATCGGGTCTAAGCCCAGAACGCTATAACCTCCCCCTTTAAGGAATTTTGTCCTCGAACTTATAAATCAAACTTTAAAACCATGTTTAAACCAATTACAACAATGATAATCAATCAATTCCATTACCATGACCCATTCTCCGGTCATCCATTCTCATCAATTTGATACACAAGTTCCAACATTGAAAGTACAATTCACATTTTCCAAAACAGATACAATATTTCCATATTTGCAAACATATACAATGTTTTCATATTTCATTAACATAACATAATCTTAATACATGCTCAAACATCAACAAATAAGTCCGAATACTTCTTATGGACCTCTAACTCATGTTCATAAGTTGCTTCCTCAACTCCGTGATATTTCCATAACACTTTTACCAAAGGAATTATCTTGTCTCGCAAGTCTTGGTCTCCTGTATCTAAGACTCTCACTGGTCTCTTCTCATATGAGGCATCCTCATCTACCTCTAAGTCGATCCAATCCAACACGTGAGATGGATCCGGCTCAGACTTCCGAAGCATACTAATATGAAATACATCATGAACCTCAGAAAGTTGTGGCGGCAAGGCCAAGCGATAAGCTACTTCTCTAATCCGCTAAAGGATCTCAAAAGGTCCAATAAATCTAGGGGACAACTTCCCACTCTTCCCAAACCTCATCAAACCCCTCTTAGGTGATATCTTCAAGAAGACATGATCTCCTATCTCAAAAGACAAAGGTCTCCTCCTACGGTCGGCATAACTTTTATGTCGACTCTGGGCCGTAACCATCCTCTTATTGATAAGTGCGATTTTCTCCATCGTTTCCCGGACTAACTCCGGACCCAACATTGGTGCATCACCTACCTTGGCCCAACACACAGGGGATCTATACGGTCGGCTATACAAGGCCTCAAACGGTGCCATGCCAATACTCGACTGGAAGCTATTATTGTAGGCAAACTCCACTGAGGTTAAGTGCATCTCCCACGACCCCTTAAAGTCAAGAACACAACCCCGAAGCATATCCTTTAGAATCTGACTGGTCCGCTCTGACTAGCCATCAATATGAGGATGATACGCGGTGCTAATGTAGGCTCTACCACAATCGAGTTGTAAAACGCAGATCTCTATACGAAACAATCGTCACTGGGACCCTATGCAATCTCACTATGTCCCTAATATAAAGGTCAACAAAATAATCCACCGAGTCACTCATGCGCATAGGTATAAAGTGCACTGACTTGGTCAACCGGTCAACTACCAACCAAATCGCATCACTACCTCGTTGATTCATAAGAAGACATACAACGAAATCCATCATGACATGCTCCCACTTCCACTTGGCTATAGGCAAGGGTTGCAACAAATCCGCTAGCTTCTGATGTTCGGCCTTCACTTGTTGACAAGTAAGGCACCTCAATACAAACACGGCCACATTCTTCTTCATTCGCCTTTACCAAAACTGGTGACTAAGGTCGTGATACATCTTTATGCCTTTCGGATGCATCGCAAGGCGTGAATGGTGAAACTTTTAGAGGATTTCCTCTTGACAAGACTCTGGCACGAAAAGACAGTCACGGTATCTAACACTCGAGTCGGGATATACATTCAAGCTTTTCTCTACCTTTCCACTAGAGATCTTTTCTCGAAGGGTTTCTACCTCAAGATCACCCTTCTGCGCTTCTATCACTCGGTTCATAAGTGTAAGTTGTGCCACTATTGAAAACAAGGCTGCAGACTCCATGGACTCGCTAAGATGCAAGTCAAACTCACCAATAGCACCCAACATCTCCCATTCCCGAATGGCAATACTAGCCACACTACCAATGGATTTCCTACTCAAGGCATCGGCCATAATATTGGCCTTCCCCGGATGATAATGAAACTTAAAATCATAATCTTCTATAAACTCCATCCATCTCCTCTATCTCAGATTCAGGTCCTTCTGTGTAAACAGATATTTCAGACTCTTGTGATCAGAAAATACCTCAAACTTCTCACCATACAAGTAATGCCTCCAAATCTTTAAGGCAAAGATCACCACCGCTAACTCTAGGCCATGAGTAGAGTAGTTTTTCTCATTTGTTTTCAACTGTTGCAAGTCATAAGCTATTACATTCCCCTCTTGCATCAATACACAACCCAAACCATCCCGTGAAGTATCACAATACACCTGTAGACACCCCATTTTTGACCGCCCTTAAGACTTGGGCGTTACTGATGGTTTACTTGGTGGTAAAAAGGTGTGCAGGGCAAAGGTTCAATTTCTTCGGCAATGAGAGAGACAAATCTCAACTTCACACCCCATTTTGGACCAAAGCTATTTTGAATGGTTTTTAGACCTTAAAACCCTCTCTTTCAAAACATTTTTGAAATAAAGTTTCTACAATGTTTCGAGGCTCACATTTTGTCAAATAATGCGCTTTTTGATAAACCGAGCAAGGACAAAGTGGAAATAAATGAAAGAGAGATGAAATCTTTGAAAAATCTTTCAAAACACCTTACTTAGGGGTTTGAAGTTGAAGAAAAGAGGAGAAGAGGGGAGAAAACAAGTTGGAGAAGAAGTTCGGCATGAATCCGGGTGGAAGGGAGTCGAGCAGCCCTCGCTGAATCGGGCCTATTCATCTGCATACTTGGATTTCAGCTATGAGGCCACCACCATTGGAAAGCTTACTTCCGGGGCTTCATTTTGCACTCAAGAATCTCCTAAAGCCAAGTCCGGGTGGGGGAGATATGGTTCGTTGAAGTAGGGGATCAGTCCGATTGGATCGAATCTGCGCGGCTTCACCAAAAAGGGCATAACTTTTTGCACAGGAGGAATTTTAATGCAAGGTTTGCGGCATTGGAAAGCTAACTTCTGGGGCTTCACTCTGGACACCCACCGGCCACTTTTTGGCCTTGGAAGCACCTACCGGCCATCAATTTGGCCGGCCGGCCAAATAAGTAGCAGGCCGGCCAAAAAAAGTAGCCGGCCGGCCAAATATTTGGCCGATTGCCTCCTTTTCTGGCCGATACCACCTCTTTGCCTTTTTCAAGCATAATGCATGCCAGCTGTGCCAGCTGGAGTGCACAGACCCTCTCCCCCGTGCATAAGTGTGGTTGTTTTGCCCCTTTTGCACCCTTTTGGTCTAGCTTCTTGAGGAAGCTTGGACCTTTGTCTTAGCTTCCTCAAGAAGCTTGCCAGCTGTCCCAGCTTCCTCAGGAAGCCTTGGCCCCCTTGCCCCCTTTGACCCTTTTCTTGTTTAGCTTCTTTGAGAAGCTTCAAGCCATTCCATTGCCTATATAAGCAAACCCTCTCCTTCTTTGAGATGGTTCAGCAAAAAACCAGCCCTAATACATACATATCTGATATATATCACCCTCTCTCTCTACTTTTGTGTATGTTTGAGGGCCTAAAGGTGTGTTTTCTTCTTAGTTTTGCACTAAGTCACCTACTACTACACCATACTTCGACTTGGGGGGGGGGTCTTGAGGGTTTGTTCTTGGAGCTTTGGGTCGGTTTTAATCAAAAGAAGAGGGCTGAGGTTGCTGTTCTTCAAGTGTTCTTCAAGGGTAACACTATTTACTTTATTTCCCCCATTCTTGCACTAGTCTTTAACCTATCTTGCATGCTGTTTTGAGCTTAACTATAAACTGAAAAAAGTTTTGTATTTGCATGCTTAAGATGTTTGTTTAAGACTATTTTGGTGTTGGGGGTCATCTCCCCTCTTGCATGCTTGTTTTGGCCTTGTTTTGTGCCATTCTTTGAGACCTTCGAGCAAGCTCTTGCTTGGCCTCCTAGCCACTGAAATCCAGTGGATTTTCAGTGGTAGGTTTGCTGTTTTGAGGGCCAAAATCAGAGGGGGTGACCCCCCCTCTCCTTGTCTTGTTTGATGGTCTTTTTGGCCTTCCAAAGGGACCCTATTTTGCATGCTTTGAAGTCACTTTCCAGGCCTCATTCTGAGGGTTTTGAGGTCTGCCTTGGCTCTGTCCAAGGCCCTTTTGGCCATTCTTTATGTCCTTCATGCATGTGAGGAGCAACCCTCCTCAAGGCCTTTCAAGAGGGCCTTTCATTGTATGCTTTATTGATCAATTTCAAGCCCTTTTTGGTGAGTTTTAGGGCTGTCATAATTAATTTCCAGAGTTGGTTTGGCCTTGTTACATGTCCATCATATATGTGCTTAATAATCCCTTGTATGGCCCTCTAAAGAAGCTCATCATTTTTGCATGCATTGGCTGCATTTCATTGATTATTTGGGCATATTTTGACATGTTTTATTCACTGTTTTTGGCTGGTTTGATGACTTCTCATATGCTTCTTACACTTGCCATGTAAACCATGTTTGCTAGTCAAAGTTGCATGCTATTTTAGTCCATCATGCTAGCATCTTTTGGCCATGCTTTAAACTAGAAATGTGCATGTTTTGGGACTGCCTTGGCTCTGTCTTTGTGCTTCATGGTCAAATAGTGCTTGCTTTGCATACTTGTGGTTCAATACACGTGCCTAGCTTTGGGGTTTCGGGGCTTATTTCATGCATCTTGGTTGCCTCATTTTCATCACATGGCCACTGTTTTGGGCCTAGTTGAGGGCTGCCCAAATTAGTTTAAGTCCACTCTTTACATGTTGTCACATGTCTTACACTTTGCATGCTTTGATTGCATCATGTCTTGCATGTCCACTAGCTTGCATACTTGTTCATTGTTTGCTTGTTTGCATTGCCATGTTGCATACTAGCTCACATGCCTAGGATGCATTGCATTGGCATGCGTGCTTTGCCTCTTGACTTGGGTATGATAGAGGTTGAGCTCATTGTTTGTTTATGTGCATTTCATTCCACATTGAAAATGCACACTTGGTTTCTTGGGCCATCACGCATTGAAATGCGCGATTGGTGGTCTGAGAATCGAGTACCATACCCCTTTGAGTCATAAACATGATAAGGGATGTGGTGGTGCACACATTTGCTTGAAATGCATTGCCATGCCTTGTTTTGTCCTCTGCTGCTGTCAAAACAGGATTCTACAGGAAGCTTTGGCCGGCCGGCCATCTGCAGTGCCGACCGGCCATCCATCAGTGGCCGATGGCTTCACAAGTGGCCGGTGACCACTCACTTTTGGCTGGTGACCATCTCACATGGCCGGTGGTGTCCTCCAATGTCCAGAGAGTGCACCTTGGGACTTGTGCAATTTTCAGAGGAGCAGAGCAGGGTAAACAGAGGCAACTTGTGCATGGCGACGGATTTCCAAGCAAACCCGAACACGCATGCATTGGACCCTCTTCCCGAGGCCTTTTACTGCTTTCCTTAGCTTAATTGATTTGTTAATTAATTAGGTGGTCTGTAATTATTTAATTAGCTTGTAGGTTAATTAATTTGTATTATTCTTTTGGTCCCTCCGAGCGAGGGTGAATTTGTAATAAGTGTGGGTGAGTGTGTGTATGTCTTCCAACCCCCACTTCTTTCTCCCTTTTACTTACCTGCTTTCAATGGTTAGTACTAGGGCATATTTATTTTAGCATACCTTATGCTATGCATGCGTGCATCCATACATTTGTCTTGCATGCATCGGGCTCGGCACATCATGCTAACTGCACTTGTATTTCAATTCCAAGTTGAGTACTTGTTAGTTGCAACACTTTACATGCCATCTTTAGGATAGCCGAGCCTATTCTAGTTGCATCCTGTATGTGTTACATTAGCCATCTTAACATGAACTAGGATCATGCATATGATTACTAACTAGTTTCTGTTTTGGCTTGGAGTACTAGGTAAGCTTTTTTTTTTGCTTTAGCATACCGCACGCGTGTGAGTGTTGCCATGATAGCATGATTACCATGAGGCTAGCTGCTTATGTGATATAACTGCTTGAATGCCTGTGGGTGAAGGTTGGATTGTTTGAGTTGGAACAACTCATTGAAATCCGTATTTTAGTCTACTTGCGAGTAGCAAATTCCAAAGCGTTTTCCAAACAAATGGATATGCAATGCTTCGTTCCAAATTAGGCGATCTAGTCTATACTTTTGTGTTGTGCGCATCACATAGTAATTCTAGCTAATTAACTAGAATAAGAACACATAACGTTTTCAAAATCGGATATCATGGTTAGTAGAGGCCGATCTTCGGATCGGGCGAGCGGGGGTGCTCATAGCTGACCTTCCCCAATTGTACCCAAGTTCCCGAGCCGAGGCAACTTTGGTGATGACGGACACGTGGCCTTTGGCACCGAGTCAGGGTTTCCTAAATTCCCCCATTAAAAAAATATTTAGGTGGCGACTCTGTATCTGGCAAAGCAGTCCATATTTGGCATTTCTTTCAAAAATCTATTTTCTCAAAACGATTTGCCAGATTTGGACTCTTTGGTTCAGATTTAGAACCGTGACAAATTTGAGTCCGACCTGTAGTAGACCCACAAACGAACGGAACGAGGAGTCATCCTCCCGGGGCGTTCGGGGACGTCTACAACACCGAATAGTCCAAACCCCTCTCCAGAATAATCAATACTGGATGAGTGATAAGTCTAACCTTAAGCTCTTGAAAAGACTTCGCACAATTCTCGCTCCGTACGAACTTAATTCCTTTCATCATCAGTCTAGTTAACGATAAAGCTAATCTAGAGAAATCTTTCACAAGCCAACGATAATACCCAGCCAACCCTAAGAAACTACGAATCTCAAAAGCATTCTTAGGTTGTTTCCAATCTTGCATTGCTTTTATCTTGGATGAATCTACAGTCACCCCTTCCTTGGTTACCACATGGCAAAAGAACTTAATCTCTCTCAACTAGAATTTACATTTTCCAAACTTAACATATAATTTGTGGGCTCTAAGCAATTCAACCACTCGGAAGTGTTCCTTGTGCTCCTCCTCAGAGGGTGAGTAAATCAAGATGTCATCAACAAAGACAACCACAAAATGGTCTAGGAACTCACTAAAGATCCGGTTTATCGCCCAAAGGGCATCACTAGAAACTTGTAATGGCCATACCACGTATCCTCCTCCCTTACTCTCAAGTGGTGATAACTTGATCTCAGGACTATCTTAGAAAAGCAACAAAACCTCTTTAACTGATCAAACAAATCATCTATACGAGGCATTGGGTACTTGTTCTTAACAGTTACCCGGTTCAACTTCTGGTAATCGATACAAAGTCGCAATGCGCCATCTTTCTTTTTGGCAAAGAGAGCCGGTGCTCTCCAAGGTGAAGTACTAGGGCGGATAAAACTTTTATCTAACAGTTCTTGGAGTTGAATCTTCAACTCACTCAACTTGACAGGTACAAATCTATATGGTGCCACAAAAATCGGTGATGTGCCAGGCACTAAGTTAATTAAGAACTCAATCTCATGGCGAGGTGGTAAACTATTGAGATCCTTAGGAAAAACATCTTGGTATTCACAAACTACCCCTGGCAACTCAATTCGGACTTCATCACACTCACTACCAAAGAAGTTTGCAAGAAGACAACTAAGTTCACCCCGCCCACGCGGATCATACACCGGTGATAAAACTCTATCAACCCGATCCCCCAAGAAATAAAAGCAATCATCGCTCAAGGTACATATAGTAACCCTCTGATAGTAACAATCTATGACAACCCGATATGATGACAACCAGTCCATACCCAACATAGCATCAAAACTCGACATATCAATCAACACAAATGCCAAAGGAAGTTGGTGACCGACAACCTCTATGTCACAACCTCCACACCCCTCCTCCAAAACAATCTCACCACTAATAGGTGACTCTACACTGAGAGGAAATACTAACCAAGCCAACTCTAATCCCAAAGCCGATGCAAATGCAGACGAGATGAATGAATGGGATGCACCCGTATCAATTAACACATTGACAATAGAATTGCATAACAAGAAAGTACCTCTTACAACTGAAGGCGCTAGCACCAAGTCTGGCGTGGTAATAACATACACATGCTCTGTAAGTCTCTGCTCTACCTGCTCACCCCTCGGAGTATAAGTCTGATGCACTGACTGAGCTGAAGAGGCTCTCTGATTGGCCATTGAGGCCTGTACTGACTGCGTAGGCTGGTGGCTTTGTGTCTGCCTTGAATTAGATGCATCAGGTGTGCCACCAAACTAAGGGCAAAATATCTTTATGTGCCTTGACTGCCCACACTGATAACATGTAGGCGGCTGCCCTCTTCCCTAACTCTGGCTTTGAGAGCGAGCCGAAGATGGTGTAGCCTTTTGCCCTCCTCTCTACGGGGAAGCTGGCGATTTGTGACCCAACTGACCATATTTGTAACAAGAGAAACTCCCCTAATTACCTCTCCCTGAACCCGAACTTGGCACAGGAAAGGTGGATCGAGACTGAGCTCCTTGGAACTGCTGTGGGTTAGAACCCCTCTGCCTCTTACTGTCCCCCTGAACATCATGACTCCTCCTGGAGTCCCTCATCCGCTCCTCCTCCAACTGCATCACGGTCTCAAGATGAGCCGCCGACTCTACAAGTTGTCCATAATCCCTAATCATTAACGCGACCACCTTGAAAAGGAGCCCGGTCCTCAACCTCGTCTCAAACTCAACACAACGGCGTTCCTCCATCGCCACAAGCTCAGGTGCAAATCTGGAGAGGCTAGTAAAAGCTGCCTCAAACTCGGCTACTGGCGTGTTGAGTTGCTTGAGCTTCAGAAACTGCTTCCTCAACTTCTCCCTAGCCGTGGGAGGTAAAAACTTGTCTTGGAAGGCATTGCCAACAGCTTCTCAAGTCATTCCAATGCTTCCACGCGCATACTTCCACCACTGACCCGTATCCCCCTTCAGCTGGAAGGATGCCAGGGTCATTCTCAGTCTGTCGTCCTTAATGCCAAGTATCTCAAATGTTTTCACAATCTGCTCCAGCCACTCACCCGCTTCCAATGGCTCCTTCGGATCGCCCAGAAACTCATCCGGATTCGACTAAAAAACTCTCCTTTAGAAAAAACGGCCCTGTCTCAGCAACTTGGGCCTGGACTTGATTCTCAGCTCTGAGAATGTCTATAGATTCCCATAATGCCCTGGCCATTTTGTGGGCTAAAGCGCTCATGGCCTGCTGACCAACTGGCTTAGCCACATTGGCGTGACCAACTCCTTCTTCTTGTGTCGGAATATCATCCGGTAAATGCGCCTTATGCCTTCCAGGCCTATCGTGCCTTATGCCCTCTAGGCCTAGCACCACTACGTCTACGTCCTGACATCTTAATAAAAGTAACAAAAGAGATTAACACATTTACAAATATGTCAAAACTAACTCACTCGTGTCCTAATGCGGTGGACAACAATAATTCACTCCACATAAACACGTAGTCACATAAACATATACAAATTTTCCTTCTTAGGTAATGACCGTCCCCTGGCGTTGCTAGAGTTCCAATTAGAAACAGCAGTGATCAAGTGCTCTTCTAATGGGATTTCTAGAAATCCGTTGACCCAATCAACATCTTAGGAATTAAATCTCATACCCATATAATTATATAAGCATGTTATCAAGTAAGTATAATATACATACAAACATCTCTGCTAAGCGAGGCAACCCATTATAGTAATAACTACTTCCTACGTACCCAAAGTATTCAAACTTGGTATACTCTGATACCAAGTTGTGACGCCCTGAAATAAATACAATAACCAGTCCACAATATTAATCGAAGAACAACACAAGATGAAATAATTATCTTTCATTAACTTCCAATTTCTTTTACAAAAGTGCAACATATGCGGAAGTCTAACCCTGAATCTATAGCATATGTTACATGATGAAGAATGTAAAATCAAAGATAAACAATTAAGAGAATGCCCTAAATGTTTACAACTTTCCAAGTCAGTTCTTTGGTTACAACAAAATGAATTTAAATCCACTACATTTAACGGCCCTTGGCTTGTATAAAACAAATACACAATTAAACAAAAATGAAGCTCTTGCTCCAAGTCCTTCCAAGCTATTGCCTTGACGGAGGCATATCACCAGCACCTAAAAATATTTTTCCCATATAGGGTGAGCTAAAGCCCAGTAGAAATAATCCAACACAACATATGAATTTTAATAAAGGTATAAGGTGAATGCATATGCAATGCTCGTGCCAAAGTATTTCATTTCTTCTTTCTCATGATCATACGATACCCGATTAATATCACAGTTATCAATCATGTCATTTACAATAGAAAACAGGGCAGTGAATTATACTTAGGAAATTCTAAAACAAATCCAACCTTTCTCGAAAATTTCGTCTAGAGAAAACCGTAAAACGGGACCCATGTAAATGTAGGCTATACAAGTACTAAAATTGCCATTTCATGGAAATTTTGTCCGCAGGATCAACACCCATGTATACGCGCAGTTTTCGGGACTTTCACCATGGACACTCCGGCCAACTTATTTCAATGTACAACATTCATTTCTCGGGTTCACCCCTTTTCTCAAAATGATACACATTTGCAAAGTATAAAAATGAAACAATGCTCAATGCAAATGAATGACAAAATAGTTTCAATTCTTATAATCCTCATGCAATTTCTACAACAATCATAGTTATCCTCCGTCAATAGCCCAAAACAGATATCTCTAATAAATAGAAAATTTTAATAACAATATATATTATTATCATTTCCAAGATGTGAGCAATATAACATATCTAACTCCGTCATCATCAATATCCTCAATCACCATCATCAAGACGTGAGTAATATTACAAAACTAACATCATTCTTCAATATTTTTCCAACACATGTCAAACCCATGGTTTTAGAGCAAAACCTTATTTTCTTTCAAAATCATTTTTGAGTAGAGAAAGATATCATTTCAATTACATAACACCCAGCATCATTTCCATTATCTTTACAAAATCAACATTTGATATTTCTAGGGCAAAATCCTATTTTTCTTTAGAAATCATTTCCAAGGGTGAAAACCCATCACTTCATCATAGATCAACAATCAACACCTTTCTACAAGCATTTCCAACAAACCATTTGAAAACCCCACCTTTTGATTTCCAACCCAAATCCTAGATTTGTCCAAAATCTCCAAAAATCATAATATTGTTTTAGAAATAACAAATAGCTAAGTTAATATTCATAAGAGGGTGCGGAGAATCTCTATCTCAACTTAGAAGAGGAAGAAGGAAGAAAGCCCAAAAAGTCGATGGAGACAAAACGACGATTTGCTCCGATCAAAATGAAACCCTCGACAAGCTCTACACTTAATCTCAAAGGAGCAAGGTGAGAAGATGCTTCCAAGTAAATAGATCTGAAGATCTTTGAGCAAAAAAGTGAGTTTAGAGAGAGAAAAGAGGGACTCACGGTTTAGAGAGAGAAAAGAGAAGAAAAAGTGAAGAAAATGGTAAGTGAGGGGCCTATTTATAGTGCTAGGTTAAAGTGAAATAAGGTCCCAAAGTCAACCCAAAAGAACAAGTCAAAATCTCCAAGAAGTAGGGCCCAAAACCCAACTAAAATCTGAAAAAAAAATTAGCAGGGGTCGACCCTTGTGTTGGTGGTGTTGACCCTTCAGGAAGAAATGACAATGCTGGCACAAGACAAGGTGTCGACCCTTGGACCAGAGGTGTCGACACTAAATTTTAGCAACCAAACCCAGATTCTGCTATATACAAGGGTTGACCCTTCCCAAACTGGTGTAGACCCTTGAGGCCAACAACAAAAGACAAGTGTCGACACCACCAAGGTTGGTGTTGACCCTAAATTTCAGTAGCTATTCCAAGAACATAGCAGTAAGATGGTGTCGACCCTTCCAACACTGGTGTTGACCCTTGGAGCTTAACAAAACAAAGATAAGAGGGCAGTGTCGACCCCCGAAGCCAAAACCAAATATGAAGAGAAAAGAACGACCATCACGAATATGGTTTCCCGGATTCAAAAGCTATAAATGGATTGGGTCTAAGCCCAAATCGCTATAATAACTATTCAGATTTCAACTGTAAAATGAAAATTCAGTTAAAAGATAACAAAATATTTAAATAAAAAAGATTAAGATTGAGATATAAATATCCCAAAAAGATGATAATTTTTTTAACGATCTATGTTTATTTTTTGTTAGCTTGTTATAGAATTCTTGTATATTTCAGCTTAATCTTTTTAAAATTTATCTTCAAGTTGAATTAATATTTTATCTTTTAAAATTATCAATTAATTATCCATATAAATTTGAAATATGATAGGATTTCATATAAGTATATCGTTTGTCTAAGCATAATTTTTTCAATATAAAAACAAGTTTATGCAAAAGGAACCATGAACAGAAGATTGGGGGGAAAACAATTAACATTGAGTCATTTTTGATCCCTTTTCGATGCCTAAAAATCTTAAATATTTGCTTTATATTTGAAATGTGTACTTCCATGACTTTTTGCATTTGTGAGAAAGTAAGTTTATATAAATGGATATTATTATTTTATTTTAATTTTTTTTGTTACAATATGTTTTTTTCTTTATTTCTTTTTGCTAATAATGTATCATTAAACTGAGATTTTATCTCTCTCTCTCTCTCTCTCTCTCTCTCTCTCTCTCTCTCTCTCTTTAAAGTGCTACCATTATCAATTTGTAACTCTTTCACTTTTTGACTAGTTGTGTTTAATTTTTTTTTGGTGTAGATGTTAGATTGAAAATGAAGAACACATCAAAATTTATTGGATTTGGGTTTATACTTTAAATTTATTCATCAATTGATTTTGTATTGTTAATTATCCTATTGAAATAACTCATGATTAAATTTATTTTTAGGAACTGATTTCTTTTGAAAACTAAATCATAAATTTCTTCTTTTTAAAATTTTTTTTATTCAGATTCAGAGTTTGAGTTTATGTTTGTCAATCCAACTTTATGCATTTTCAAACCTTTCTTTTTTTCTTTTTTTTTTTTAATTATAAATCATTCCAAACCTATTTATGTTTAATGAATCAATATAACTAAAAAAAAATAGCATGTAAAAAAAAAATTTAACCACTAACTTAATATATTGGGAATTAAAATTAATTTTATTTTAATTCATTATATTATGTGGGATGATTAATGTAATATCTACTATTGATTAAATAAAATTAGTGTTACTTTTATTTAATATTAGTCATTTTGATTAATTATAATATGTCTTTGTTATTCTACTTGTAGTTGTCTTTTATTAATATTAGTCATTTTGATTAATTATAATATGTCTTTGTTATTCTACTTGTAGTTGTCTGAAGTAATTTTTACATAAATTGGCAATTATTTATGTGATGATTTACTTAATATATGATAGTTTTTTTTAAAATTTTCAATAATGTGAAATATTAAATATTTTTAATGATGTGAAATAAGATTTATATATACAAATGAAATAAAAATATTAAAAAATACAATTAAATAGTAATTTTTTTTTTGGTTATAATTATTGATTTTCTAAAATTTCGTACATCACACGGATAACACTAGTGTAATAAATAGGAATGTATCATTGCAATACTATGAGATACTCCATTATGGCATGTTCATTGCATTACTACTATTCAACATTATGATGACACGCCACATCAAAGGCAAATTATCTGTTTGTTGCCATTCTAACATTAAAATAAAATGACATGATAGTAATATTTACGTAATTAACATTAAAATAAAATGACATTTTGTTGCCATCTCATTCCATAAAGATATTCTGTATTTATTTTGTTTGTTTCTACGAAGGAAAATCTTATAAATCCTAACATTTTTATCAAATATTTAACAAAATGTCTGTGTGATGCTCATGAGATATTTAATAAAAATGTTGATATCTCAAATATTAATCTTGTATAGATAGCATGAAAATATCTTTTAAAGGGTATATACTATATGCATCTTATAATTATAAAAAAAAAAATAATTTAATTTTAATTTTTTAAGTCATAACTAAAAAAAATATCATAACTAAATACAACATGATGCATAATTAAAGAACTCATAAATCATAACTAAAATAATATTATAATTAAAAAAGAAAATTAATCATAAATAAAGAAAAAAATAACATAACTAAAGGTGCATATGGTACATTTTTTTAAAGAAATATATATTAAAAAGGAGATACTACTATAAACACTCCTCATTATATATACCCTAATTTATGTCATTC
This sequence comes from Camellia japonica, assembly GCA_030407325.1. Taxonomy (NCBI): domain Eukaryota; kingdom Viridiplantae; phylum Streptophyta; class Magnoliopsida; order Ericales; family Theaceae; genus Camellia; species Camellia japonica. Next base: position 104,848,652 of record JAPPVO010000003.1, read on the forward strand.
ATTCTTTAATTATAATCTTATTTCAATTACGACCCATAAAATATTAAATAAAAGCTCACGGAGAATAGAGAGAGGAGAGATAGAATGAGCGGAATAGGGAAGACGGTGTGTGTGACGGGAGCGTCCGGGTACATAGCTTCGTGGCCTGTCAAGTTAATGCCTTTGTTTTCTCTCTCTCTCTCTCTCTCTCTCTCTCTCTATGATATCTAATCCTTTTGGCTATCTTGATTTCTTTGAATACCCAATACCTGATTTTGCTATGCGATTCACTTCCCTTTGATTAGTGCTAGGATATATATATATTTTTTTTAATTTGTTTTTTTTGCTGTTTTGGGGATGTTTTTATTGGGTAATTTTATGCGGTTTGCTTATTGGCTAAATTAATCTCTTTTATTTTTTTGTTGGCTAATCTCAACCCATATTCCAAATGGTGCTTAAATAAATTTAATTTTTTACATGAATAATTTTTTCAATTGATTGTATAAAAATCAAAGATTTGAATAACCTAATTTTCAGTTGGTTTGGCTCTTAGGATAGAGGGAATTAAGAATACGGTGGGATTGAGTGGGGAGATTATTAGTGGGGTGATATTAGGTTGGAGATGTAGAATAAAAAGGGTTTATTTATACACTACCAGATTAGTAATACTATAGATAGTAGTAATATTTAAAATTAATATTTTTTAATTTTTAGTATTTTTTTAATATTATAATTATTAATATTTTTGTCCTTTTTAAGTCGAGTTAATCCAGAGACACTTAAAAAAAATATAAATTTTACATAAAAATCATTTAAAAATTTATTAATTATAAAAAAATCATATTTTTTTAGTATTTATTAAAAAATTTAAATATTTCTTTCACACATAAGTTATTTTAAAAAAATAATATTAAAAATATTTTAATTCATTTTATTTAATATTTTAATCCATTAATCCCATTTCATATTTTTTCTTTCCATGCTAGTCCAACCAAGGAGGGGATTGCTAGTCCCCTTGGGGTGTGTTTGTTTAGACGAACTGGATAAGGGGGATTGTAATCCATCGGACTATTAGTCTTGGGATACATTATCCCCGGACTATTTGGTTGGATTGGATTTGTATCTTATGTTTGTTTAGTCATAGGATTAGATTTCTGGATTGGACTATTTTTAGTGAATCCAATGTTTATTTGGGATATTATGGAGAAAGATAAATGCTCAAATGACTATTTTATCATTTTCACTTATTTACTAAGTAATAGCAATATTAAACAAAGCTTTAATATTTTAATTATTTTTAGCTAGATTAAATAAAAATTTATTTTATTTTATTTTTTGCATAATTAAATAAATTTATTTTTAAAAAATTAAATAAATTAAATATCAATAAAAATATATGTTATTTTTTCATTAAAATTTTAAATAAATTTATTTTAATAATAATTATAATAATTAAATAATGAAATAAAATAAAACATCTATTAAAATTTAAATAATGAAATTAAATAAAATATAAACAAAATTTTAAAATAAAACATCAATAAAATATGCCCAATCCTTCCAAAACAAACACCCCCTTGGAGTGTTAATCCCTCAACAACCAAACACTCTCTGTGGCTGGCCCTCCCTCACTATTAGTCCAATCCCCCTCACTCATGGAGCCAAATAAACATGGCCTTTGTGTCCACCAGATTTGGCCTTTATTTTCTTCAAATCTATCCCCACTCCTCTCCCAATCCTATATCATAGCTTTAGTGCTTTAATCGATTGTAAATGATGGGTCCAATCAAGAACAAGAGCGAGAAATAAGAGAGAGAAGAACCCTAAGTTCTAGAGAGAGAATTTCTCAATCAATCAATGTTCAATATTTAAAAGTTATTACAAAATGGTTATCACTTCCCCAGATATAGGCTAACAATTGCCCACCACAAACTATCACATGCCAAGGACATGATGTCCTATATCAGTTTTGCTCCTTATAAAGTTGTTGGTAGTGAAGACATTGTAATCACAAAATAGCTTCTAGCCATTGGATGGTTGTATTGTCAAATTCACTACTTCTAATTGTTAGCCACTCATATGCTTATAAACATCAAATATACAGTTACCTCTACATGCAATCATATTAATGTATGTATTATACAACTATGTGTATGAATTAATGTGTATGAACAAGTACAAAATTCTCACGGTTGATGTCCTAGATTTGCATGCCATTTAAATGTGTTTAGTGCATTATAGAAATGTTCAAAGCTTAGGGTACTTGAAAATTTGAGTTTTGAAGTTCATAATGTCCTTGTTTCGTATTCATTGATGCTCTCACTTGAAAATCTAGCCACTTAGACACCTCAAGAATTTCGGTTTTCTATGTTCTTTTAGATCTTGTTTGAACAAATGATCTAGGCCAACAAAATCGACGGAAAAATAAAAAAATTGAAAAAAAAATCCTATGTCCATCATTGTAATACATCATTTGTCCCTATAACACATTGTTTCTTGGTTTCAACAATCTATTTTTTTGTGTAAATTTTTAAAGGTAGGATTTTTAATGAACCATTCTGCAGGAAGGGCCATAATTTTTGTTTCAATCGATATGCTTTGTATGATTGTTCATAATTTGCAATTGTAATGGCAGTTCTTTCTATTCTATTGAATGCTTCTGTGTTTTCCCATCCCTTTTTTTTCTCCTAACAGCTTTGGTATGTGCTGTCAAACATTTTAGCAGAGGATGCCGCCTGGAAGTTTACAAAAGAAAAGGGTATTGACATGGTTACTGTGTGTGCTGTTTTCTGACCACACTGCCAAACAATTACTCAGCTGGAGAACACCGGCAGAATAGATTGCGCCCGAACGACCTGTCACAGAAAAATAAGACTCCGGCGGTGGTTCTTCCACCTGGGGGCACTCCGATGATCAAGTCAATACTCAATTATCTCTCAAAGATAGCAAATAATGCTTTAAGTCACTAGCCCTGAAACAAGAAGCGTACCTTAGACCCATAAGGGTGCCTTACTTTTATAGTCAGCACTAACCTGATCCCTGTAGAAGCCTAGCTTCCCTTGGACTCTGGCCCAATGTTCATCCTGGACTCTTCAATAGATAAAGATAAACTCCCTAAGAGCTTTATCCTTATCCAAACTGAGGTCCTCCTCTATTCTAGGACTCTTATAGCTCATCTGTTTATCCCGGATTCCGGTATCTCCTCAGATAACCTCGGCCTAGCCAAGATGATCTCAACGTCATGACCAGGACACGTGGCACCTCGGCTGGCACTTCAGTGCCACCTTGGCCACGTGTTGTTATCCAAAAAATATGTCCCCACAACTACCCCTTAGGTTCTATTACCTCGGCATCTTGAGGTGATGGAAACTATATCAGTTGCTCACATAGCATGTCGGCTAAAGCTTACTCTATCCCTCATTACCAAGGTTTTCTCACATCGGCTCCATATGACCAAGACTTCAGTGTGTTTTGTCAATGCCTTAGAACCAAGAGCCAAGTTTTTCAAGTTCCTTAATCGAGATCATTCCCCTAACCGAGGTCTTTGCTTCATTAAATCAAGAACTCCAAGAGTTTCTACACGCGTATGAGCTGTCACGTACAGTAACTCAATTGTTTTCGCCATGCGTCTCTTCCCTATTGAACCGTACCTGACACGCGCCATCAGGTCGCGTCGCTTCTGCACACGCCGCCTGACAGACACGTTGTCCTAGGCACACTAATTGTGATTTTACTGCCTTTTCGTGTTTTGATAAAAAACACCTCTCTTTCTTCGTCTTTTTACCTTTGCATCCTCATTTTTTCCAAGCTTTCAAGTTTTTCTTTCTTTAAAAATCCCCTACCTCCATTGTTGCCTTCTTCGGGCTTCCTGCAACCACTCCGTTCACCTCCTCCGGCGAAGCATTTGCTGTTCTTCCTCAGCCACCAAAAGGCTTTCGCAAGACATTCTTCCCCAGCAAAGATTTCAAGAGGCTGCTGGACTTGCTTATTAATTAGCGCAAGGCTCCTCTACTCCTAAACTACATCCCGACCTATAAATCCACATTGCCCGACGTCCCCAAGAAGAACAAGTCTCCACCCTCAGCAACAACTCCCCCAACTACCTCGTCACCAAGGCCTGACCAAGCCTCAACATCTGACCCAGCAGAACAACCATCAACTTCCGCTCCACAACTGATTCCACCTTCTCAGCGTTAACGCCAACCTCGAGCTCCACTGCTTGCCCCCGTAGGCAGAACTCGTAGCCGAAAACGCCGAAGTACTGAGGCGTTGGCTTACGATCTAGCCAACCCACCGACTACACTTCCAGCGATCCACTTTGGCACTAAAGTCACTGTTGCCGTTGCTGAAGACCTTCTAGCCGACATTCCCAATGTTGTCACACTCCAATCTTCACCCTTACAGTCCCAGCCCAAACCGAAGCCAAAAAAGGTGAAAAAGGCCCAAGCAAAGGCAATGGTGACTCAAATTGATTCTGAGGATACCTTGCTGATTTCAAAAATGGCCGAGGCAGAAAAAAGTTCCTCCTCCGCCGCCGAGAAGAGGCCTGCTGAGGACGACCTCTCTAAATCTACCAGGTCAAAAAAGCTGAGGTCGGACTCTGCAACCACCTCGGGTTCAATTAAAGTTGATGACCCTTGGGCCCCATCTATTATGATCGAGGATAAGCCAGTTAGGACTGGTGATGGTGCTGCTGGCATTGAGGTCGGTGTTGCCCTCTTAACTGCACTGCTCCTTCCAAATGACCTCGATCGTATGGCCGAGGTCAGCGAATATGAAAATTTCACTCTAATGGTGCAGCATTCTATACTAGTAAACTCCTAACACTTGGTTCTCCCCATTCTCTATTTTCATACTTACTGAATTTACTAACTTTGTTCTTTGCATTTCTTCTAGGCAATCCAGCATGCCCACTCCTTTGCGATGCAAGTAGAGGAAATGAAGAAGGAGCCGGTCCACAAGACCAAGGAGGCTGCTGGTTTACTCAAGTCCCTGAACAAAGCCGAGGCCAAGATGAAAGCCTTGATAGATCAGGCCAAGGCAGCCAAGCAAGCTTTAGACGAGGCTGAAGAAAGGGCCGAGGCTGCAGACGTTGTCGCTGAGGTCCTTAAGGTCGAGAAAAAAGAGGCCGAAGTAAAAACAACCGAAGCCCAAGTCGAGCTCCGAGATGCCTTGGCCACAAAAGCTGCCGAGATCAAAGCGGCAGACGAGAAGGCCTATGCCGAGAAGGCCTATGCCGAGGGGGCAGCCGACATCTGCGAGGACTACAAAAAACGAGTCAGACAGGCATGTAACAAGGTTACACCCTTAGTTGGATGGCTGCTCTGAAAGAGTTGGCTGTCCCTGAGGACTCTCCTCTCAAAGATGAAGGCCGACTTGTGCTTCCATTCCCTTCCACTTTAAGCCAATCTAAGGCTAAAGCTGCGGGGGAAGAAGAAGAAGAAGGAGAGGAAGCCAAAGACGAAGAGGCCGAGGTGGCTGATACTGAAGTTCCTGCTGGGGCCAAGTCCCCAACTCTGAATGAGCAAGTCCTAGACTTGACTCAGGATGATGAGGACGAGGTTTCAAAAGGTGCCTCCTCCAATAAGACAACATCCAAGGTGCCAATCACCGAGAAGAGCATTGATCAGACTCTACAAGAGATCGACGCCGAGCTTGAGGCTGAGAAGGCTACAAAGAAGATTTTCCAATTGTCTTCTGGGACCGAGACACAGCGTGCCACCGACGTTGAGTAGTCTGACTATAAGCTTTTATTTTCTATGCATTGTAATTTTTGCTTTTTGAACGATGTATAGCTTTTATTTGATCGATGTTCCTCTTCACTCTTTGTAATTGAACAAGTAATCTCCTATGTCAAGCCGAAGTGCCTTTTTGTATCTGAATAACTTCCTTATCTGAATGCAAGTCTTTACATTTTCTTCCAAGTGTCTGAATGTATGCCTTCTTTTCCTCTATGTGCCATTCCATACTTAGAATATTTTTACATATTTTCAAAAGTGCACCTTATCTGTGCAATCTCCTCGGGTAAAAATACCTCGGACATAATTCCCAACTTGTTTATCTTGGCCTTGTCTTAACACTTAAAAAATATTGTAAAAATATTTTCGCAAGTGTTTATCTAAAACTTGCCACTTTTCTTACTGTCTTCTATCAAGACTTTAGTCTCCAATGCTTTCTAAGCTTGGCAACCTAGTAATCTTGGCAAGTAAGTAGATACTTCTTTCAATATCACCTCTACTTGACTATAACTCGTAAATGTTCCTGAAATTTTCAACAAGTGTTGTCCCAAGCATCATTCTCTAGCTCTCTGCCCCCTAATGTGAATTTAAGTTTCACTTAGGTTCTCATTAAACATGTGGCTATAACCTTGTTGCCGAAGTTATGTTCAAACAGCGACTAGCCGAGGCTATGACCTTGTTGCCGAAGTTGACTCTGCCGATATGGCAAATCCAGGTTAATTAAAACTTAGTTTAACTCCATTATATGCAAGTATAATTTCACCTCTACCATATAACGAGTCTAAGTTATTTGTCATGTTTCAATTAGAAATATCGCCAACTTAGTTCAACTCTATTATATGCAAGTATAATTTAACTCTGCCATATAGTGAGTCTAAGTTATTCGTCATGTTTCAATCAGAAATATTGCCAACTTAGTTCAACTCTATTATATGCAAGTATAATTCAACTTTGTCATATAATAAGTCTAAGTTATTCGTCATGTTTCAATCAGAAACATCGCCAACTTAGTTCAACTCTATTATATGCAAGTATAATTCAACTCTGCCATATAAAAAGTCTAAGTTATTCGTCATGTTTCAATCAGAAACATCGCCAACTTAGTTCAACTCTATTATATGAAAGTATAATTCAACTCTGCCATATAATGAGTCTAAATTATTTGTCATGTTTCAAAAAGAAACATCGCCAAGGGACTGGTCAATCATATTACACCAGTTTGGAATTAAGAATCGAGCTAAAATTTTATTATTATTTACTTCGGCTAATAACAAAAAACTTTAAAAAACAAAAAATCTAATGATAAAAAAACTTCAGGTTGCAAGTATTCCACGGTCTTGGCAACTCTTTGCCTTCACTGTCTTCAAGCTGATATGCCCCATTGCCCAGGACCGAGATGATTCTATAAGGTCCCTCCCAATTTGGGCCAAGCTTGCCCTCTCTGGGATCCTTCTTGTTGCCGACGACCTTTCTCAGGACGAGGTCCCCAACTTGAAACTTTCGTGGGTTGACCTTCTTATTGTAAGCCTTAGCAAGCTGCTGCTGGTATGCCCCTAGCTGAATTGCTGCTTTCTCCCTTCTTTCTTCCAGTAAGTCCAGATCTCGGGCTAAGAATGCATCATTAGTCCCATTCTCCACTCCTTGGGTTCTGACCCCTGGGATGTCGACCTCTAATGGGATTACTGTCTCTGTGCCATAAGCCATGGCAAATGGGGATTCCCCAGTTGATCTTCTCAGCGTAGTCCGATATGCCCAAAGTACATTGGGCAACTCTTCCACCCACTTCCTCTTTGCTGCTTCCAGCCTCTTCTTAATCCCATCCAAGATAGTTTTGTTGGATGTTTCTGCTTGACCATTGCTTTGAGGAAAGCTTGGAGTGGAGTAGTAGTTCTTGATCTTGTTTTTTGCACAGAAGCTCTTGATTAGCTTACTGTTAAACTGCGTACCATTCTCTACTATTATTGCCCTTGGGATCCCAAACCTGGTGATGATGTTCTTCCATATGAAGTTCTTTACATCAATGTCCCGAATCTTTGCAAGGGGTTCAATTTCTACCCACTTGGTAAAGTAATCTGTTGCCACCAGCAGGAACTTCCTTTGTCTAGTCGCTTGAGGTAGTTGTCCAACAAGATCCATGCCCCACTGGGCAAATGGCCAAGGGTTGGATACTGGATTTAAATCTGCTGCTGGTTGATGTATCAAAGGTGCAAACCTCTGACACTTCTTACACTTTTTGGCATAAGCTTCAACATCTTTCTACATGTAGGGCCACCAGTACCCCTGAGTAATGGCCCTATGAGCAAGTGACCTGCCCCCTGCGTGGCTTCCGCATACTCCTTCGTGTATTTCATACAGGAAGTCTTCAACTTGTGAAAGATGCACACACCTCAAAAGGGGACCAGTAAAAGATCTTCTGTAGAGATGTCCTTTTGCAGTTAGACTGAATCTTGCTGACTTCAGTCTGATCTTGTGTGCTTCTTTAAGGAATACTATTATCGCATCCATCCAACTTGGTCCCATCTCCATACGCATTGCCTTATACTCTGTGTTCAGTGGTTCTACACTTGGACCTGACAAATAGTCAATCATTATTGTCCTTGCCTCTCCTGGTTTCATTGCACTAGCCAGGTTGGCCAAGGCATCAGCATGACTGTTATCATCTCGGCTAACTTGCTATAGTCGGCAATTCTAGAATAAGGCTACCAGTTTGCCCACCTCCTTTACATAGGCCATCATCCTTTTATCTTGGGCTGCGTATTCGCCTATTGTCTGGTTGACGATAAGCTGTGAGTCACAGAAGACCATCACCTCGTCGGCTTCTATTGCTACTGCCAACTTTAATCCTGCGATCAGTGCTTCATACTCTACTTCGTTGTTTGAGGCCTTAAACCCCAAATGAATGGATTGTTCCAGCATCCGCCCATTTGGCGATACTAGCACTACTCATGCCCCCGCTCCTTGTCAGTTTAAACTCCCATCAATAAACAGGCGAAAGGAGTCGCCGATGTAAATACTGCAGGGCCTGAGTTTCTTTTCTTCCCTCTATTCTGATATCCCTAGTTGGGTTTCTCCTTGTTCACCTGGACATCGTGTACCCCGACTCAATGGAGTCTGATGTTTAATAGCGCCTGGTGTGAACTCGGCTACGAAGTCGGCCAAAACCTGGCCTTTGATTGCTGTTCTAGGTCTGAATTCCAGGTCATATTGGCCTAACACCACTGCCCATCTAGCTATCTTGCCTGTCAGATCTCCTTGCTGCAACAGGGATTTCAAAGGATGCTCAGTTAATACCACAATCTTGTGGGCTTGAAAGTAATGATTCAGTTTCTTGGAAGCCATTACTAAGGCTAGAGTTAGTTTTTCTAAAGGTAAGTATCTGGTCTCTGCATCTACTAGGGTTTTACTCACATTGTAAACTGCCCTTTGTTCTCCATTTTCTTCTCTGATTACCACTGCACTCACTGCATACTCTGAAACCGCCAAGTATCAGAACAAATCCTCTCCAGGTACTGGATTTGAAAGAACTGGAGCTGTGGTCAAGTATTTTTTCAAGTCGGCCAAGGCAACTTCGCACTCTTTTGTCCATAAGAAGTCTGTGGCTTTCTTTACTAAACTGAAGAAAGGTTTGCATTTGTCAGAACTTCTACTTATGAACCTATTCAGGGCTGTAGCCCTTTCAGTCAACATTTGTACTTGTTTTGCCGATGTTAGGCTCTTCAATTCCAAGATGGCCTTGATATGATCCGGGCTTGCCTCGATGCCCTTTCTGGTAACCAAGTATCCTAGGAACTTTCTTGACCTAACTCTAAATGCGCACTTTGACGCATTGAGTTGGAGCCGAAATGTATTTAGGATATCAAAGACTGTCTTCAGGTCGGCCAGATGATCCTCAGGTCTTCACGACCATGTCATTAATGTATACCTCCACTGTTTTGCCTATTAGATGTCTGAACATCTTAGTCACCAATCTCTGGTAAGTTGCTCCTGTATTTTTCAACCCGAAATGCATCACTCTGTAGTAATACAACCATTTTGGGGTGATAAATGCAGTCTTCTCCTCATCTGGGGGGTACATGGCTATCTGATGGTACCCCCTGTAAGCGTCTAGGATGCTCCTCCTTCTATATCCTGAGGTGGCATCCACCAATTGGTCAATTTTGGGGAGTGGGAAACTGTCCTAAGGACAAGCTTTGTTCAGGCTGGTAAAGTCCACACAGACTCTCCACTTCCCATTCTTTTTCTTCACAACAACCGTGTTTGATTGCCATGTTGGGTAGTTTACCTCTCAAATGGCTCTGACCTCTAGAAATTTATCCACTTCCTCTTCTACTGCCTCAACATGCATCAACGTAGGCCTCCTTGCTCGCTAGATGACAGGTTTGGCCGACCTGTCCACATTCAGTCTATGGCAAGTGACCTCGGGATCAATGCCAGGAATCTCGTATGGTGTCCAGGAAAACACCTCAAGGTTTGCTCTCAAGAACGCCTCTAATTCCTTTTCCTCTTCCTCGGCCAAGCCTGAGCCTTGAAGGAAGAAGTGCTCTTCATTCCATTGCTAGACTAAGATCTTCTTCAGGGCTTCCTCATTTTTCTCGACTGGTTCTTTGCCGACGTCCTCAAGGACCTCCATGTCCCCATCCTCAATCTCTATTGTTTCTGCTTCTCGTATGTTACAGGTGGATTTCATTGCTGCCATAGAGCAACTCTTTGCCCGCACCTGATCCCCTCTGACCTCCTCAATTTCATGTTCTGTTAGGAACCGCAGCAACTGGTGCAATGTTGAGGGAACAGCCCCCATTGCATACAGCCATGGCCTTCCCAGGATAGCATTGTAAGGGGACGGGGTGTCAATTATTGTGAACTCCGTTTTTACCTTCTTGGTGCCAGCCTACACCTCCAAACTTATTGCTTCTAGGGGAAACGTCGAAATTCCGTTGAACCCAACCATTGGACCATTGGATTGTTCCAGATTATCTTGGTGAAGGCCAAGCTCCTTGTAACACCTGACATACATAATGTCACAAGAGCTACCCTGGTCGATTAGAATTTGCTTTACCTGACACTCTTCAATCTGGAGGGATATTACCAAGGCATCGTTGTGTGGATGCTGCACCATCTCTAGGTCGTCTTCAGTAAAGGACACCATTGGTCCCTGGCACTCGTCTGCCCTAGGTCTCTTCTGCCAAACCTGACACACATGCTGTAAGTGTTTTACCTTCTGAGTTTCCCCACATATCTCGTTTTCATTGACCTTCGAGTGAATTACATTGATCACTCGAGGTCTGCCTGCTTGCGGTTGTGATGCTAGAGGAGGTGGTGCTGCTGGTGCCTGAGGCAGTCTTGCTTGCTCTTCTCTTGTCCTGGCCTCATCTACCAGGTCCCTTAGATGACCTTGTCTTACCAGGTCTTCCAGATGTGCTTTTAGGGCTCTGCACCCTTGAGTTAGATGCCCATCCTCATTGTGGTAGGCACAACGCTTTCCCAGACTTCTTCCCATAAATTCACCAGGAATCTTCTCTGGTGCTCTATAATAGGGTTGATTCTAGATTCTTTCCAAGACTTTGTAAACTGGAATTTGGAATACGGTAATGACTGCCTGTGCAGCCCTCAGTCCTGTCTGTTGCTTATTGTATCCACTATTACCTCAGCCTCGCGTCGGTGAGCCATTTTTCTTCTCTTGTTTTGACGCCTTTGTCCATGGCGTGTCCTCCTCGGCTCTCGCGTACTTCTCTGTCCTAGCCATTAGTTCCTCCATACTTTTTAGCAGTATCTTTGCCAGTGATTTTCGAAGCAGACAAACATCGTTCAGGTCGTTCTTAAAAGACACGACCGCCACCTCTTGGTTGCATCTTGGTATTCGGTTGAACACCTCATAATACCTTTTGAAATAGACCCTAAGGCTTTCATCCTCGCCAATTCTCAGAGCCATTAGGGAGTCCACCCTCAACGGCTGTAGTTTGGTTGTCACAGATGGCGCCAAATTGTGTGTGTTGTTTTCTGACCACACTGCCAAACAAGTACTCAGCTGGAAAACACCGGCAGAATAGATTGCGCCCGAACGACTTGTCACAGAAAGATGAGACTCCGGCGGTGGTTCTTCCACCCGGGGGCACTCCGACGATCAAGTCAATACTCAATTATCTCTCAAAGATAGCAAATAGTGCTTTAACTCACTAGCCCGGAAACAAAAAGCGTACCTTAGACCCATGAGGGTGCCTTACTTTTATAGTCAGCACTAACCTGATCCCTGTAGAAGCCTAGCTTCCCTTGGACTCTGGCCCAATGTTCATCCTGGACTCTCCAATAGATAAAGATAAACTCCCTAAGAGCTTTATCCTTATCCAGGCTGAGGTCCTCCCCCATTCTAGGACTCTTATAGCTTATCCGTTTATCCCGGATTCCGGTATCTCAGCAGATAACCTCGGCCTAGCCGAGATGATGTCGGCATCATGACCAGGACACGTGGCACATCGGTTGGCACTTCGGTGCCACCTTAGCCACGTGTTGTTATCCAAAAAATATGTCCCCACAATTACAATTAACCCAGCAATGGTTATCCGTTCTCTCTTGCAGCCAATGCTCAATACAAGTGCTGCTGCAATTTTGAACTTAATAAATGGTATGTGTTGTTTATATTTCATAACAGACGCGCGTAATCTTCTCTCATTTATGGATGACATGACATTTCCTTTCAGCTAATTATTCAGGAGGAACTATGTTTACTTTTGTGAAACAACATATTTATATTTCTGTTGAATCAAACTATTCCCCCAAGAAGCTGTATATTGGGCTTTGGCTTCTCTTTCCTTCATTTCATGATATGTATTTGTTGATGAGTAACATAAATAAATAAATCTATAATGTAATTTTCCTAGGAGCATTTTAATATTCTTCCATCTAGAAATAATTGTTGCTGAAACTTGAAGCATAACACTTTAGTTGAATTAATAAGGCTTTTGCCATATTTTATTTTTTGCAAAATGATGTGGAACTTCTTTTTAAGGGAATAATGGACCTATTTATTTGCTCCTTTATTCTGCAGGTTCACAAACATTTCCAAATTCTACATTTGGATGGGTTAATGTTAAAGATGTTGCCAATGCACATATTCAAGCATTTGAGATTCGTTCAGCTAATGGAAGATATTGTTTGGTTGAGAGCGTTGAACACTACTCTAAAGTTGTGAAGATACTATAAGACGAGTTTCTTGCTTTTCAACTTCTAGAAAAGTAAGTGATTTATCTCATATTCAGTTTGTTAAACTATGCTTCAATGTTTCTTCTTGTTGAACTGTTTAGCATGTTGTTTCAATTTATTTAACTCAAGTAAATTTAGACAATTCATCTCAGCTATTACTTATGGTCTGATAGGATTTGTTTCAATAGTATTTCCCTTACCTTTTATAACAGTCTCTGTGAGACCCATCTGCGCCTACTAATTTGTCATGTCATTTTATGTGGTTTTCACATACTACCTTTTAAAACATAGTTAATGGGACAAGTATGACATAGCCGATGAGGTAAAAAGAGGCTCAGTTGGAAAGTTCTTGAATTGTATCATTTTCTTGGAGTATATACATTGCCTCTTATAGTTTTGACCATTTGAAGAAGTTTTAGCATAATATGATATTGAACGTTGTGCAAGTTGCAAGAAGTCCTTAAGCGTTTAATGCAAGCTATAATTTAACAAAATGAGTCTAGGATAATAAATAGATAAGGAGCCACAGACTTCAGCTGTAAGACATTTTTTTAATAATTCAGCCATTTTAAAACTTCTCCCGTGTCTTTTCTTTCATCATATAAATTATTTGTTTTTATGTTATTAATGCTTTTATCAAAAGAAAAAAAAAAGGTCTAACTTTAACAAAGTAATTAACCTAGGTCCAAAAAATAATAATAAATAAATAAATTTCCAGCAATTTGGGCCTGGCCCGAGTTCATATATTATGCTCGGTTTGGGCTTAGGTACACAAGTTTGGGTTGCAAGTCGAGCTTGGGCAACATTCAACACAACTCGTGCTAGGCTTGAGCAATCTCTCAATCCGATTGAACCCGCCCGAGTTGCGCCCTTAGACAAAGCCATTCGAGTTGCTAAGCTTCCAATTTCATTGATGATTTGTAATGTGAATATACATGTAACATAAAAGTGGGACATGCATGTAGAATAGACTAAATTCTTACCAATATTTTAGATGTCTGGTGACTTTATATATTTATTTATAAATTCAAAATGTTGGGGTACTCGATGTTTTTGGTTGATGCTATCTCTATGGACATAGTTAGATATCAATTGACATGTCTTTAGTTTGATGTCCGTGACCTTTTTATTTGTCCTTTTGGGGCTTTTCAAGATTAGGCATTGACAGTTTTACTTTTTTCTTTACATGCAAATTATGTGCTATCGTGCTTCCTTTCCAATAATAATTTGTCATTTTCATTTTGTTGAATTAAGTTTCAATTCTTGGATATTGATGGAAAGCTTGGGGGCCCCGTTTGGAGATTTTTTTTTGAAAAAACACACTTTTCAATAAACACCAAAAAGTCATTTTTGGAGTTTTTGAAAACTATTTCCATGCAAAAATGGAAAATGTTTTTTTTTTTTTTTTTTGGAAAATAAAGAAAGCTAAAACATAACCAATTTTCTTACTCATGACTCTGTTTGGTCTTCTGGATTTTGAACTTAGCATGTGATCAAACAAGTTCTTGTACATTACTTTGCATCTTTATTTATATTGGGAATCCTAAAAATTGGTCTAAAGTATTGTCCACTGTGTTGCTATTTTTCTGTCGAGAAATGCGTGGGAGCTCGAAATTGCAGCGGCTCGAATGCCCTGAGTACCAAAACAACGTCGTTTTGGCACCTCTTTTTTTTTTTTTTTTTCTTCTTCTTTTTCCTTCTTCCTCGAAACTGGTTTGAGAGAAAGAAAGAGAAACAGAGAGGCTAGAGAAAGAGAGGAGGAAGAGAGGAGAAGCCAAAGCTTGATCTTCGGTTGAACCACAACCCAATCCACCGCCATGGACGGAGAGACCAAAGCTTGATCTTCGGCTGTGGGGCTGTGGATCTTCAGCTGAATCTTTGCCATGATCTTATTCTTCTTCCTTGGGTTTGGATTTGATTTTGATTTGATTTTTTTTTCGATCTCAAACTTTGACAAGGTTGTCTCTGAACAACAACCTTCGAAGAACAATTTCCACATAGCCTTTCTCTTGTTTTCACAACAACCTTCCAACAACATTTCTCTTGTTTTCAAACTCTCTCTCTTTCTCTTAAATTCTCTCTGTTTCTCTTGTTTTCATCTCTTTCTACTTCAATTCTTTCAAACCCATGTCAAAACTCAAACCCAATTCAAATAACCCATGTTTTAAATAGACAGGAAGAAAATAAGTGGAATAATAGGTGCTAGAATTTGGGTTTTCAAATAACCCGTGTCAAAACTCAAACCCAATTCTTTCAAACCCATATCAATAGTTAAAGCATGTTGGTATGTTGTCAAAACTTAAACCCAATTCAAATAACCCATGTCAAAACTTTTCCAACATGTTGGTATGTTGTTGTTGCAGAAAGGTTGGAACTTCACGAAACGAATGGGTGGGTTGGGAGGCTGCCAATGCAGAGGAGGAAGGTTGAAAATTCTGTGGCTCGGTCATGTTTGAGAGAGAGAGAGAGAGAGAGAGAGAGAGAGAGAATTGTGTAAAAAGGCAAAAACTGTTGTATGTTTGAAAGAGAGGGGAAAGGAAGAGAAAGGAAAAAGGAAAAAAAAAAAATCAAATCGAGCCATTCGAGCTGTGTTTTTTCGAGCGACCTAGCACGATTGTGCTAGAATTTGGGTTTTCAAATAACCCATGTCAAAACTCAAACCCAATTCTTTCAAACCCATATCAATAGTTAAAACATGCTGGTATGTTGTCAAAACTCAAACCCAATTCAAATAACCCATGTCAAAACTTTTCTGACATGCTGGTATGTTGTTGTTAGAGAAAGGTTGGAACTTCATGAAATGGATGGCTGGGTTGGAAGGCTGCTAGTGTAGAGGAGAAAGGTTGGAAATTCTGTGACTCGGTCATGTTTGAGAGAGAGAGAGAGAGAGGAAACTGTGTAAAAAGCCAAGAACTGTTGTGTGTTTGTGAGAGAGGGGCAAGGAAGAGAAAGAAAAAAAAAATTCTGGCCATTCGAGCCCTGTTTTTTCGAGCGACGTAGCACGGTTGGACAGAAAACGACTGTGCTACGTCACTCGAAAAAACAGGGCACGAATGGCCCGAATTTTTTTTTCTTTTTGCTTTCTCTTCCTTGCCCCTCTCTCTCTCAAACACACAACAGTTTTTTCCTTTTTACACAGTTTCCTCTTTCTCTCTCTCTCTCTCTCTCAAACATGACCGCGTCACAGAATTTCCAACCTTCCTCCTCTGCACTAGCAGCATCCCAACCCACCCATCCGTTTCGTGAAGTTCCAACCTTTCTCCAACAACAAGATACTAGTATGTTGAAAAAGTTTTGACATGGGTTATTTGAATTGGGTTTGAGTTTTGATAACATACCAGCATGTTTTAGCTATTGATATCGGTTTGAAAGAATTGGGTTTGAGTTTTGACATGGGTTATTTCAAAACCCAAATTCTAGCACAACCGTGCTACG
The DNA here is from genome assembly GCA_030407325.1 of Camellia japonica. Classification (NCBI taxonomy): domain Eukaryota; kingdom Viridiplantae; phylum Streptophyta; class Magnoliopsida; order Ericales; family Theaceae; genus Camellia; species Camellia japonica. The sequence continues at coordinate 104,865,001 of JAPPVO010000003.1, forward strand.
TCGCTCGAAAAAACAAGGCTCGAATGGCTCAATTTTTTTTTTTCCTTTTTCCTTTCTCTTCCTTGCCCCTCTCTTTCAAACACACGACAGTTTTTGCATTTTTACACAGTTTCTCTCTCTCTCTCTCTCTCTCTCTCTCTCTCAAACATGATCGAGTCACAGAATTTCCAACCTTCCTCCTCTGCACTGGCAGCCTCCCAACCCACCCATCCGTTTCATGAAGTTCCAACCTTTCTCCAACAACAACATACCAGCATGTTGGAAAAGTTTTGAGATGGGTTATTTGAATTGGGTTTGAGTTTTGACAACATACCAATATGTTTTAACTATTGATATGCGTTTGAAAGAATTGGGTTTGAGTTTTAACATGGGTTATTTGAAAACCCAAATTCTAGCACCTATTATTCCACTTATTTTTCTTCTTGTCTATTTAAAACATGGGTTATTTGAATTGGGTTTGAGTTTTTACATGGGTTTGAAAGAATTGAAGCAGAAAGAGATGAAAACAAGAGAAACAGAGAGAATCTAAGAGAGAGAGAGAGAGAGAGTTTGAAAACAAGAGAAAGGTTGTTGGAAGGTTGTGAAAACAAGAGAAAAGCTGTGTGGAAATTGTTCTTCGAAGGTTGTTGTTTAGAGACAACCTTGTCAAAGTTTGAGATCGAAAAAAAAATCAAATCAAAATCAAATCCAAACCCAAGGAGGAAGAAGAAGATCATGGCAAAGATTCATCCGAAGATCCACAGCCAAAGATCAAGCTTCGATCTCTCTGTCCATGGCGGTGGGTTGGGTTGTGGTTCAACCGAAGATCAAGCTTCGGCTTCTCCTCTCTTCCTCCTCTCTTTCTCTAGCCTCTTTGTTTCTTTCTCTTTCTCTCAAACCAGTTTCAAGGAAGAAGGAAGAAGGAAAAAGAAAAAAAAAAGTGCCAGAACGACGTCGTTTTGGCACTCGGGGCATTCGAGCCGCTGCAATTTCGAGCTCCCACACATTTCTCTTTTTTGTCTTTAGTTAGTGTTAAACAATGATTTCTGTATATTCTATTCCTCAACTATAGGACAATATATAGAGATACAAGTTATATCCTGTAAATAAGGAAACAAACCTATTCTAAAGGAAACCAAATCAATCAGTCCTACTCTAAAGGGATCTAAACATATCTAGAATCAATTAATCTAAATCTTATATACAATTCATGTACATCTCATGCCAACACTCCCCCTCAAGTTGGAGCGTAGATATCTATCATGCCCAACTTGTTGATTATACCATGGAACGCCTTTCCTGAAACTGCTTTTGTGAGTACATCAGCTAACTGACTTTCAGACCGGACAAATGGAAATTGTATAATCTTTTGATCAAGATTCTCCTTGATGAAATGACGATCAACTTCAACATGTTTGGTGCGATCATGTTGTACCGGATTATGTGCAATTTCAATGGCTGCTCTATTATCACAATGGAGATTCATAGGGCATGTATATTCAATCCCTAAATCTTTTAGTACACTTCTTATCCATAACAATTCACATACACCATGAGCCATACCTCGGAATTCAGCTTCGGCACTTGATCTTGCCACAACCTTCTGTTTCTTGCTTCTCCATGTGACAAGGTTACCTTCCACGAAAGTAAAATAACCAGACGTGGACCTTCTGTTGGTTTGATCACCCGCCCAATCAGAATCCGTGTATCCTTCAATATTAGAAACGCCATTGTTTGAAAACAACACCCCTTTTCCTGGAGCATTCTTCAAGTACCTTAAGATTCGATATACCGCATTCATATGCTCTTCACCTGGTGTATGCATGAACTGACTTACAACGCTCACTGCATAAGCTATATCTGGCCTTGTATGGGACAAATAGATTAATCTCCCAACCAACCGCTGATAGCGACCTTTGTCTGTTGGAACTTGATTGGGAACAACTTCAAGCTTATGATTCAGCTCTATGGGCGTGTCTACTGGTTTGCAAGCAAGCATTCCTGTTTCGGTTAAAAGGTCTAACACGTACTTCCGTTGTGAAAGAAAAATCCCATGGTTTGATCTCGCCACCTCAATCCCCAAAAAATATTTAAGTTGCCCGAGGTCCTTCATTTCAAAATTAGCAGCCAAATAGTCCTGTAATGCTTTCATTTCGCATGGGTCGTCTCCTGTCACTACCATATCATCGACATACACAATTAAAGCCGTTACCTTCCCTTCCTTGTGTTTTATAAACAAGGTATGGTCAGAATTACTCTGCTTATAACCGAATGCCTTCATTGTTAAGGAGAACCTCCCAAACCACGCTCTAGGTGACTGTTTCAGACCGTACAATGATTTTTTCAGTTTACACACTTCACCTCTATATGAAGAACTGCGTTTAGTTCCGGGTGGCAACTCCATGTAGACCTCTTCCTCTAAATTTCCATTGAGGAACGCATTTTTAACATCAAATTGCTGCAGAGGCCAATCCCTATTAGCTGCTATAGATATGAGAATACGAATGGTATTGAGCTTGGCTACTGGCGCAAACGTCTCTTGATAATCCACCCCATACCTTTGCGTATACCCCTTTGCAACTAACCTTGCTTTGTATCTATCAATACTGCCATCTGCCTTGAGTTTCACCGTGAACACCCATCTGCAACCAATGGTCTTCTTTCCTTCGGGTAATGGAACAATTGCCCAAGTGGCATTCTTTTGTAATGCCTCCATTTCTTCATTTATCGCCTTTGTCCATTTCGGGTCTGCCAATGCGTCCTGCACATTACTAGGAATAGATACAGTGGATAATTGATTAACAGTAAATGCACATGAGGCAGACAACCTATGGGACGACACATGGTTGCTAATTGGGTATTTAGTCTTAGCTTTAGGATCAGGTTCATATTGTTTCTTTGGAACTCCCCTATTGGATCTTTGCGGATATATAGACAATGGCAATTCTGGATATAGCTGTGTTACATTAGGTTCATCTGATACGGGGTTCGAGATTACCTGAGGAATGACATTTTGGGTTGATCCTTCAGTTAATGGTGTAGACATAGGCAACTCTGGTGATTCTGATATGTGAGGAGTACCTGAAGTAGAGTGTGGGAGAACAACCACCGCACGTTCAGTTTCAGCAAAAGCTTCACAGCTTTGTTGATCACAATTCTGTTGCTGTCTTTCACAGCTTTGTTGATCACAATTCTGTTGCTGTCTTTCACAATTCTGCTGCTGTCTTTCACAATTCTGTTGCTGATTTTTCCCGCTGTTCCCAAGCTGTTCATGCATGTCTTCTAAATCCATAAATACACCTCCTCCATCACCTCCAGGTAACACAGTCTCTTCACTAGAATTCTCCCCCTGAAGAGAAGGACGAGAGACCCCGGGAGTATAATGCGGTTCAGATTCATGAAAAGAAACATCCAAAGTGACATGGAGTTTTCGGGTATGAGGGTCATAGCATCTATATCCTTTTTGAAACTCAGAATAGCCAACAAAAACACACCGGCGTGCGCAAGGATCAAGTTTAGTGCGCAAAACTTTGGGAATGTGAACATATACAGTACAACCGAAGACTCGAGGTTCAAGATTTGGGAGGTGAGGAATAGAAAGTAAGGATTGCAGGTGGTTTTGAGGGGTTTGAAAATCTATCACACGAGAGGGTGTACGATTAATGAGGTAAGCCGCGGATTTCACAGCTTCGCCCCAGTAAAATCGAGGCATGTTCATTCCAAAGAGAGATGCACGAACCACTTCCAATAGTTGTCTATTTTTCCGCTCTGCCAAACCATTTTGTTGTGGAGTATAGGTGTTGGAAGTTTGATGGCGAATGCCAAGGTGGCTCAAAAAAATGCCGAATGATGTATCTATAAACTCAGTACCGTTGTCAGACTGAAAAACACGAATCGTTTTTTGATACTGAGTGCTCACCATGGCATGAAATGCTTTAAAAGCTGTACAAACTTCATTTTTTTTTCGAAGCAAAGACACCCAAGTCATGCGAGTGCATTCATCAATAAATGTAACAAAGTAACGAGCGTTAGACAAAGAAGAGATCTTTGCGGGACCCCAAACATCCGAATGAATGACGACAAAAGGTTCGGAACTTTTATTTAAACTTGGTAAATAAGGGATACGGTGGCTCTTAGCCAATTCACAAATATCACAATGGAAATCCAAATGATTCAAAACTGAAAACAGATGTGGTCGCAATTTGCGAAGATAACCAAAAGAAAGATGTCCGAGTCTCCGGTGCCATAACCAGATAAGGGCTCTAGCTTTGTCTTGACTGCTAGTGTGATTTGCCTGACTTATTTCCGGTCCTCCATGTTCCAATTCCAAGTAGTAGAGTTTGCCCCGTCTAACACCATAACCAAGAATCTTCCGCGTTAGAATGTCCTGAAAAACACAAAATGAGGGCCAAAAAGTGACAGTGCAAGCAAGAATAGAGGTAATTTGGCTAACAGACAAAAGATTATATTCAAGTGATGGAACAACAAGGACAGTATCTAAAGTGAGAGTTTTAGATAGAGTGACAGAACCCTCTCCAGTAATAGGAGATGTACTACCATTAGCAGTGGAGATAACAGATTGAGAAGAAGGGAAAATAGATTGTAATTGATTGGAGTCCCTAGTCATATGATCGGATGCACCTGTATCAATAATCCAAGTATTATTCTTAGAAATTGCAGAGAACACAGATGCCTTACCATTAATACCTGAGTGGGCAATGTGTGCTTTAGGCTGCAATGACTCTGCCTCCGTAGATGTACCTGAGTGGGCAATGTGTGCTTTAGGCTGCAATGGCTCTGCCTCCGTAGATGACACCATTGCCTTCCCGCCGAGCTTCTTGCGCGGTTTCTTGGTGAAATCCCACCACTCCGGATAGCCAATAAGGTCATAGCATCGTTGTTTTGAATGACCGGTTTCACCACAATGAGTACACATCAGGCCGCCAAACTTTCCAGTGGACTGATTGCTGCGATTTCTCGACGAGCCAACCGATGGTCCTGGGCGAGTATGGTTGGTCAGCAGTGCGGAGGTCTCAGAGATTTGACGAGAGCCGCTCATGGTCTGTCGCTGTTGGTATTCTCTCCGAACATATGCATACGTGCTCTCCAAATCAAGTTTCGGGTCTTTTCGTAACGTTTCACCACGAACCTGGTCAAATTCGGAATCGAGTCCACTCAAAAAAATATGGACCCGAAGCCTAGCCATCGCGGAATGCAACTGAACCACTCCTTCAACTGTTCCTTCCTGGGAGATAGTCCTATGATCAATTTCCTGGAAAATAGCTAGGAGTTCGTTGTAGTATGTGGATAAGGGTCGACCATTTTGTGAGGTGGAGAATGATCTCTGGTTCAATTCAAAAATACAAGTTTCGTCCGATCCGTCATAGAAGGTTTTCGATACAGCCTCCCATATTGCCTGGGCAGTAGGAAGACGAATAAATCGCTGCATCAGCGACGGGCTCATTGAGTCAATAAGCCAACTTTTAACTTTGTGATTTTCAGTAATCCATGTTCCCAGATTGGGATCGCCGGGCGCCGGTTTGCTGGCTTCGCCAGTGAGATATCCAGCCTTGTTACGTGCGCCAATACGCATCTCCATGAGCTGAGACCACAAGGAATAATTTGTCTCATCAAGAGTGATGCTGGTAGGAAATGCAGAATTGTCTTGGTGGACAATGATCTGCGGCATTGAGGCTGGTTCGGCCGTGGGGTTGGATACGCCTGGAGTGACATCCATTTGGACTCACAACAGAGTGATGGTGGTGTGGAAGAAAATGTAGCAGAAGGTTGATTACAAAATGCCGTAGGATCGGCGATGCTCTGATACCATGTTAAACAATGATTTCTGTATATTCTATTCCTCAACTATAGGACAATATATAGAGATACAAGTTATATCCTGTAAATAAGGAAACAAACCTATTCTAAAGGAAACCAAATCAATCAGTCCTACTCTAAAGGGATCTAAACATATCTAGAATCAATTAATCTAAATCTTATATACAATTCATGTACATCTCATGCCAACAGTTAGTGTTATCACATTCTTTCGTAAGATTGATTTATTTTTGTCTTTCAGCGTGCTTCTCTCTTTTTGTAACCATCACTAATGTTCCTTTGAGGTTTTTCTCTTTTTAATTAATAAATTTATTTTTAAAATGATAACATAATTAGATACATTTTCCAACAATATCTATCGAAGATTGACCAATAGGTGTTGGTAGTTGATCGATATTGAGATTTGAACCCTTTGATAGTAGTTAATGTTCATATTTTAGGTGGAAACCCTTTGAGATTTGAACCCTTTGAAAGTAGTTCATTCACTAGTTGTGTTTATTTCTAACCTGTGCTTCTTTCTTTTAATCTACATCTTTGGAATAATCTTTGTAGGTGCGCTGATGACAAGCCATTTACGCCGACTTACCAGGTGTCTAAGGAAAGAACAAAAAGCTTAGGTATTGAGTTCATTCCCCTTAAGCAGAGCATCAAGGAAACGGTTGAAAGCTTGAAGGAGAAGAAACTTTTCACTTGGTGAGTTGTGGCAGTCGTATTGGATAAAAATAAGGTTTGAGCCACAACATTGTTTGTGGCATTCTTGTGTGTCGCCATTTTGTTTCTCCCAACTAGAAGAATGAAAAAAAATAATAATAATAAAAATAAAAATAAATCTGCATTTTGTTTTCAAATATTTACCCAAATCGTGGAACCTCTTTTTAAAACTGCTATCAGTTGAATATTGGAAGAGTTATGTTAGGGACCCCAAATAAATTATCAAATTTTTTACCAAACTTCTCATATGGGAGTGTCACATGGGTGTGGGACCAACACACATGATTTGTGTGTCTCACACCCATGTGAGAAGTTTGATAGAAAATTTGGTAATTAATTTGGGATCCATAGTATTTTCCAAATTGGAAACCTTATAATTAGTATTAATTGCTGCAATAAAGACCTGTTCTGTCTGGGGTTGTAAGTCCACTACGGATCTCACTCCAATGGTCCATACTGTTTATCTATTAGGTACCGTTTTTCTATTAGTTCCTTTCCTTGTGCTTGTGAGTAGATTATTCATGGAAAAAAAAAAAATAGATTGATCTGATTATTGTGATTACATAGAGGCAGTTTATGTTTTTTTCTTGTTTTTTTGGAAGATGATGAAATAAATGGTTACAATTATTCGTTCAAGTTGTTTTTCTTTTCATAGATGATTCGGATCATGAAAATTATAACTATATGGTCTAGATGTCCTAGCGAGTGTCATTGCATGATTATTAGGACTGCAAATGAACAGAGTCATTCGTGAACATGCTCAGTCTCGAGCTCAGTTCAATAAGAGCTCGTTCGAATTCTGTTCATTATTTTTTTTGTTTTGTGAGCTCGTTAAAATTTTAATAAACAAGCCTAAATATACTAAAGTTCGGCTCGTAAGCTCAGCTCGTTAGTTGGCTGGTTTAACATTTGTTATATATATATATATATATATATATATATATATATATTAAATAATGTAAAAATATGTATAAAAAATAAGATAAATATGTTATTTATATATTTAAACAATGTAAATGTAAATAATAACTATAGATAATACATTTATATAATAGTGGTGGTGGATATTATTATTTTAGTAAAATATTTTTCTTTTTCTTAATATGTTTATATATATTGTATATATAATTATATAATCAAAATTTTAATTGTAACTTTAGTCTCATACGCAGCTATAAATTTATAAATTTTTTGGCTCGTGAACAGGCTCAGGCTCAAGCTCGAGTCAAGTCCAAGTCAACTCAGTTTGAGCTCGGTTCGGTAAATTTTTATTGAGCTCGAGTTTGAATTCGTTAAAATCTTAATAAACAAGTCTAAACATACTAAAACTCGACTTGTTCAATTTGGCTCGAATTGTTTGTAGTCCTAATGATTATGAACTAAGCTTTAGTTAGCCCTAATGATTATAAATAAAACTGTAGTGTGCTCCGGAAGGTAGCAAAACACGAAGGGGTTTTGTAATGTTCAAAATTTTGTAAAAGCGAATCTTTTTTATTTTTCTAAATGTTTTAACTTCAATTTTTACTACTCGGGTGGAAAGAATCTTTGGTGTTTGAGTCCTTTATAATTATGGGATCTGGGATCACATGGTCAATATCTTCCTCAGGCTTAAGTGGGATCGTTGAGAGGAACTTATGAATCGGATTATAGAATCGGTTTACGAATTGTAAGATTTTATTCTTAATATAAAACAAAAAAATCATTTATTAATAATAATGTGTTATATAATTTTAAAATTATTAAAAAAAATAAATTTAATATAATGTATTTTTTATATTAACATAAATTAAAAAAAACTGCTTGAAAATGGAGTTCATTATAGTAATGAGACTAGCAAATTAATGTTGGTTAAGACTACTGTTGTGTTTGATTATTTTTTGAAGTTATATTAGTTATGAATTATTATGAGAGTGAAATGATAAAATGGGAAACCATCAACTCCTTTTAAAAATTATGAATCGTGATAGTGAAATGACGAAATTGAAAGTTACCAAAAGTGAAAAACTCAGTTAAAAATTAGGATAAATTATAAATACATCTTTTAAAATTTGTTTAAAATAAAGATTATTTTTTGTGGTTTGAAAAATTACAAATACTCCTTTGTTAGAATTTTTTATTTAACAAAATTAATTAAGAAAATGAAATTCATAGTTGCTCTCCTATACAATAATAAAATTACTTAAATTATTAATTGGAATATATTTTTAACATCATTCAAAATTGTTAATTGACTTGATAATTTTTTAATAAAATAGGTAATTTGTTATGAAATTAAAAACTTCATGGGATGGAATAGAATTTTCAGAATTACAAGGAGCGATTCGTATTTTAATTAAATTTTAAGAGGTGTATTTGTAATTTATCGTAAAAATTATTTATCATCATAAAGTCCTAGAAGTTATTTAATTTGAAATGAAAAACTTTTGGGACTTGATGTATTTTTTTTTTTTTTTCCAAATCTCAAGAAAGATTAATAGAATTTATCTTAAATTTTTTTACTAGATAAAAAATATATTATCTTCAATTAAAAATAATCTAATAAATTATAGATATATTTTTTGAGATTTAATTAAAATTTGAGTTGCTTCATGTGATTCTAAAAATTACAAAAACTTTCTTACTAGAATTTGTCATTTAATGAGTTAACGGAAAAAAAAAATAAAAATTTAACTACCCTTTCATATTACAATAAAATTACAAAAGTTATTAACAGAAAAATATTTATAATGTCATTAAAAATTATTGTGAATAGTGAAATTATCTCTATATAAGATTAGCGAGATGATGCACCAACTCTTTCATTTACAAGAGAAAACAAATTCAATGATCAGTCCGACCTAACTCTCCAATGATCAAATTAGTGATTTGATTAGATCATCTCAATTATGATAACTGAAATGAGTGTTTTTGGGGTTGCCATGGTCTGTCATAATTGAAATGAGTTTTTTTTTGGGATATTTTTGGATTGCTTTGGTCTGTCATTTCTTCTTTATCTGGCTCTTATTTTATAGTTGATTCAGGTATTATGCTGAAGAACCCCGCTGCAGACCCCCAGTGGGGTCGCGCCCCCAGTGACGTGGCGCGCCCCCACTGGCTGAAACTTTAAAAAAAAAAAAAAAAAAAAAAATATTTTGGCCCAATCACAGGCTGTCACCTCACTGGGGGTCGACCCCCAGTGGGGTCCGAAGCAATTTTCTATGCTGAATCGTTGATCTCTTTTGACATGATGGCAGCTTTTTATCAGAGGTTACTTTTTATCAGTATTGATTGGTACTATTAATTTAACATTATTAAATTATTACTAATAAGGTGAAAAATTAAAAAAAAATAAAAAATAAAAAACAAAAATAAAAATAAGGTACAATAATACTGTAACAGTTTAGTGTCATCACTGATTAGTCGTTTCAAACATTTTTGTACTTTTATTAGTGACCAATTTGTATCTGTTACGAACTGTTGGATCTCTACTTATTGGACGATTATACTATTGTCAGACCATAATGATCAAGTTGCATTGCGAGGTGATCGTTGGATTTGAGTTGATTTGACGGTGTTGTTCCTTGCTATGACCCTTGCCGTTGGATCCAAGTTGATCTGACGGTTGTTTCCATGCCAGTCTAACCTGATCTAAAAATCATATCTTGTTTTCTGTTGATATGCTGTAAATCTGGTCGGCCTTTCATTTTAGCTTGGGCCTTGCCTAATTTTTTTTGGGTCCATATCCTTAGTTGGGTTGGGCTTGAATTTCCATCCCCACAACTAGTAATTGAGTAACAGTTGATTAGGAAAAGAGATTATTTATTATGTGATCGAAGGACATGATATAATTTTTAAAATTACAAGAAATAATTAATATTTTAAAAAAATCTCACAAGTTGTATTTGTTTTTTTAAAAAAAAAAAAAATTATATACGCCTTAAATTATATGTTACTTTTTTAATTAGTCATAGGAAAAGAAGTTATATCATACATTAACAAATGTCATGATACCACTTACTGAAAATGACATTAACATTTGTTACTAATTTTTTATTAAATGAGTTATCTGATTCAATTTCACTTTATGTAGGCTTGACACTAATCTAACCCATTAATATTTATTTAATTGAATCATATTCATGTCCGTGTAGAAAAATAATAAACCTTAACTCACAAATTTCGTATACAATTCAAGTTGAGCTATAATATTGTGTCAAAATAGCATACTCTATAAATATAGAATTGTATTGCAAAAAACTTACACATTAATATGTTAGAATTTGTAAATATAATAAAATAAGGGGTAATTAATGGGTAAATTATATGGTACGCATCTTTAAAAGAGTGTGTCATATGCAAGTTTTGACATTTGTTAGGTTAATTTTCACAAATGTAAATTACCACTCAATCCTATGGGAGTCTTGACTGAAAAAAAAAAAATAAAAATAAATAAATAAAGGACAAATACACTCCTTGGAGTTTATTTAAAATATGAATTACTCCTGTGATTTTAAAAATTACAAAAATTTCTTTGTCAACATTTTTTATTTAAACAAAATTAACATAAAAAATGACATTCCTAACTACTTTTTTCTTTTTCTTTATTATATGCAATAATAAATTACTTGAATTCTTAATTAAAATATATTTCTGATAATATTAAAAATTGTTAATTGAATTGATAATTTATTAATAAAATGTGTCATTTATGCGATTAGACACTTAAAGGGACGTGATGTAATTTTCAAAATCATAGGAAGTAATTTATATTTTAAACATATTTCAAGAGATATATTTGTGATATAAAATCACCAAATAATATAACTAAAATAATATGTATAACCGAGAAAGAGAAGAGTAAAGAGAGAATCTAACAAAGTTGATCAATGATTGAAAAACAGAATTGATTTATTATTTTGATTAACAACTATTATATACAAACACATGTCTAACTAATATCTAACTGACTAATGAGTTTATTACAAGAGAATTAATTGCCACATGTGGTCTTCCTTGTGCTAATTATTTTAACCGAACGGAATAAAAAAATTTAAAACCACTTTAATATAAAAATGTATGGAACATTATATATTTTATTGTCACATTACACAACCCATTATCACACTTAAAATTTTAATAAATAAAAATAACAATAAAAGAATAACAGAGCTCAAATTCATGTAATTAACCATCTATTCAACAGGTCTTGAGGATGTAACAAGGAGGCTTTTCCCAAAATAAGCTTTTTTTACATTGTATTTCCCAAATTAGGCCAACTTCTGACGGAATTCCAAAACTAAGCTAAAGCGTCATTTCTATTCGCGCTTTTACTATTAGGAGCGCAAAATGAGATGAACAGAAAAATCGCTATTACAAATAGCGATTTTAATTAAGAACTCGCTGTTACAAATAGCGCTTCTAACAGAAAAAAAAATTTCTGAAAAAAACGCTATTCAAAATAGCGCTTTCACTGTGCATATAATTTAATTTTTTTTTTTTTTTTTTTTTTTTTTTAGAAAACGCCATTTCAAATGGCGTTTCTACTTTTGACCCCAACCCACCCACACTCTGACACAGCCACACACACCCACTCCAATCAAACATTGAAATAATATAATATATATATATAATAATTTATAATAATTAATTATATAATTTTTATAATTTTCGTAAATATAAATCATTTTTAGGTTATGGATGGTTTGATTTATAATACGTATATAAGGGTAAAAATTTTTATAATACGTATAATACGTATTTGATAAATGACTTAAATGATAAATTTTTTTACCTTTACATACGTATGGTTTAAAGGTAAAAAATTTTAGGTTATGGATGGTTTGATTTATCATTTAAGTCATTTATCAAAAAATTTACCCTTAAATTTACAGTAAAAATTTTTATAATCAAAATTTTTTTGTAATTTTTATAATCAAAATAATTTATAAATTACCAAAAGTAATTTATAATACGTATGTATTATAAAATTTTTTATAATAATTTACAATACGTATGTATTATTTAAATCTTTACATTTTTTATTTAAAATTTTTTACAGTAAATCCATCTTCACATTTTATAATACGTATGTATTATTCAAAAATAATTTATAAAAATTTATAGTTAATACGTATGTAAATAATTTAATACGTATCTTTGCATTTACATTTACAGTAAACCCATCTTCACATTTACATACGTATGGTTTAAGGGTAAATTTTTTGATAAATGACTTAAATGATAAATCAAACCATCCATAACCTAAAATTTTTTACCTTTAAACCATACGTATGTAAAGGTAAAAAAATTTATCATTTAAGTCATTTATCAAATACGTATTATACGTATTATAAAAATTTTTACCCTTATATACGTATTATAAATCAAACCATCCATAACCTAAAAATGATTTATATTTACGAAAATTATAAAAATTATATAATTAATTATTATAAATTATTATTATTATATATATATATATATTATATTATTTCAATGTTTGATTGGAGTGGGTGTGTGTGGCTGTGTCAGAGTGTGGGTGGGTTGGGGTCAAAAGTAGAAACGCCATTTGAAATGGCGTTTTCTAAAAAAAAAAAAAAAAAAAAAAAATTAAATTATATGCACAGTGAAAGCGCTATTTTGAATAGCGTTTTTTTCAGAAATTTTTTTTCTGTTAGAAGCGCTATTTGTAACAGCGAGTTCTTAATTAAAATCGCTATTTGTAATAGCGATTTTTCTGTTCATCTCATTTTGCGCTCCTAATAGTAAAAGCGCGAATAGAAATGACGCTTTAGCTTAGTTTTGGAATTCCGTCAGAAGTTGGCCTAGTTTGGGAAATACAATGTAAAAAAGGCTTATTTTGGGAAAAGCCTCTGTAACAAGCAGTGCCATTAAGTCCTTTAGCTTGAATCAGCACACCCCATATTTTAGTTGTGGAGTATTGCAGTTGGCTGTTGCTGTTATTGTTATTGTCAACAATGCCTTCAGTTTCATCTTCATCATCAAAGAGCTTGTCTGAAACTTGTTTGGGTTTGAGTTCTTCTACCAAAATAACACCGTTGGGAATGGGGCTTATTCCTCCATCCCATCTTCCCTTAATTGTAGGCCAGCTATCGGCATCGGTTTTTTCTTTCAGCAATCTCATACCCTTTTTTGATGATGAACATTCCTTGCTTTTGTCCTTGTCTTTGTCTGAATAAATGTGCACTAGGAAAGGTGCTTCCCCAATGTTATTCACAATCTGTAAACGGTGGCCCAAAAGAAAGGAATCAGTAACAATTATACCATGCAAATTGCCTACTCAATGAAGCATAATGTTGTTGTGGAAGACTATATTACATTTCCAACAAATATTCAAATAAACCTTTTTTTATCAGTAGATTAAAAAAATAAATATCATGCAGAGTCCCCTGTTTTTGTGTTTGGAACTTTGGATTTTTTTGGATTGTAGTCTACGCTAGAGAATTTTGTTTTATAGGGTTGATTTACTTTTGAAAAAAAAAAAAAAAAAACCTAAAGGCTTAAGGAGAGGTTATGCTATGATATTCTAAACATTATTTTCAGATGTGTTTTAATAGTATTCTTGTGTTAAAAAAGGAAAAGAATTGAGTCTTGTTCCGCCCTTAATTGTGTTTTCTCTTAATATGTTCAAAACTATCTTTTTCTACCCCTATCTCTCGCAATTTCCAAAGTCAATCCAAGTTTTTGAGTTTAATATAAAATACTCTCTCCGTCCCAAAATATTAGTCCCTTATTCAATTTTTTATTGTCCCAAAATATTAGTCCTTCTTCAAAAATCAAGTACAAAAATAATATAAATTTCCTATTTTACCCTTCTTTTAAATTAATAAATAATATAAAAAGTACAATTGTGACATTGATATATCCAAAAAATGTACTATCAAAAGGGTAATTTTGGAAAATTAACTTTTTTCAAATGCAATAATTGTACTACCAAAAAAAGTTAGATTCCCCAAAATGAACCATTATTTTGGGACAGAGGGAGTATTTAGCATATTTTCATCATAATATAAGTGAAATATTATCCATGGTTACCTTCTTTCTTACCTTTTCTGTTATTTCAAACTTTGTGCTCAAAGAATCAATATTTAAAGCTCACTTGCAAAAATTCTAGAAAAATGCAAAAAAATATCATTGACCTCATTTTTATGTCAAAACCTTCCTTTAAGTGTAAGATTTTATGGAAAATTTTTTTTATTGAAAAAGACTGAATGGTTTGAGAGAAAATCCGATTTTCGTAACAGTCGACGAATTTGGATAGCGTTGAAATATTTCTTAAATAACTAAAAATCTAGGAAAGCTATGAAACTTCTAAAAAATGTTTTGAAAACTAGATAAAATTATCTACAGGTCAAGTTTAGGAAAAATCTAAAATTGTCTATGTAATTGCAATCTTTAAAGTGTAGCAAAGCTAAAAATTTTCTTTTGTTAATGAACTTATGTTATTAATTTTATGGATGTGCTTATTATCACTTGTTCATGACTTGGTATGATATTTGCATGTGTTACAATTATGTTTCATACCATAGTCCTTTGATGATGCTCAGGCTTATGTGGATATTATTGTCTTGATAAGTTTGTTCTAACTTTAATTTAAAACATCTAATTCAACGGAAAACTTAATTAGGGTTGTAATTGGGTTTCAATCATTTGAATAATATTATGAGAAAATGTTGTATTTGAATTGAATTGAATTGATTGGTGGGAAGTGTTCCCTATTTGAAGTAAAGTCCTGTACAAGTAGAGATGGCAATTTGAAACTGGCTCGACGGGGACTCGACTCCCCGACCCTGATTAGAGCGGTTTTTCCCTGAAAAATATCCCCAACGGGCCGGGGATGGTACTTAAAAATAAATCCCCAATAATTTTCGGGCAGGGGACGGTGATATATTTTTCACCCCCGGCCCGTCCCTGGCCCCAAACCTATTCCCGTTAGCCCCCCGAAATATACTTACTATATATACCCCTGGTTATAAGGTTATGTAGATTTCTCCCACCCAAAAAATATGTTCTGCTCTCTCTCTCTCTCTCTCTCTTCCCTCTACTCTCTCTCACTCTCGCACCTCACCTCTCCGTCTCCGCAGCGCAGCCGCCACTGTCTGCGATGCCGGAGTCGCTGTCTACCTCGCACCGCCGCTTCACCTTTGTCGATTCCGCCATCCCTTCCACCTCCATCGCTGCCCTCTCTCTTCCTGTCCATCAAGTCACCATCGTCGCTGTCATTCAGAGATCTCAGATCTGTGAGATCTGTGTTGATCTCCTCCGTCGTCGCCGCCGATCAGCCGATCTCTATCTATTCTGTCGTCCTCTCTCTCTCTCTCTCTCTCTCTCTCTCTCTTTGTGTGTGTGTGTATACATGTATGTATGCGTGTCTCTGTGTGTATGTATATGTATGTGTGTGTCTCTCTGTGTGTGAATGTATACATGTAAGTATGTATGTGTGTGTCTCTCTTTATGTATGATTTTTTGATGATGTTGAAAGTTGTTGTTGATGATGTTGAATGTTGAAACAGATTTTTTTTTTTGATCAGAGAATGTTGAAAAAGATTTGGATCGGGGAGTTTTGGGGTCGAGGAAACCCAATCCCCGTTGGGGGCGGGGACGGGGACTGTCATAGGTTCCCCGTCAGGGATCGGGGCCGAGGACGGGGAAATTTTTGGCATCGGGGATTGGAGACGGGGAAGGTGATCCCCAGCCTCGCCCCGGCCCGTTGCCATTTCTATGTACAAGTGTGTTTTCGAACCCTAATGTGACACGGGTGGTATTTTGGCTGCTTTACAGAATTGGAAGGTATAAGGGTGGTAGTGAGGGTCTCACTCAGGGAGAGTAGCCTTGGAAGTCTAATCCCTTGGGGTAGACTGTGATGTCACCACTTGAGTATGTAACTTCAGTGTGTGGGCTTCATTGGTAATTATTTAACTAAAAGGGAGTCAAAATCGCTCGTGGCTAGTGTTAGTGGTTGGGTAGGAACGACACTCCGCGGGGAGTTGCCTAGAACTAACTTGATTGACTGTTATTCTTGAAAATTGAAATTTATTATAAACTCTGCTTGATTATTACTTCCACTATATATGTTATGATCATATCATTATTGTGTATTGAATTGGGAAAAAGGAACAAGGTGTGTATGCATTTACTGGGCATTCAAAACTCATGATGTTTGATGTCAAGTATTGAAGACTATTAGACCGGACGAAGGTGAAACTGAAGCATTTGAGGATGTACAGCTATACCTTAGGAAAATTAGAAACTAGTTTTGTAAACATGTTTTGAGATTGTAAGTGATAAAATCTCCTGTTGTATTAACACTACAAAAAAATTGCTTTTTTGCGATGGCATACCCAAAACGTCGTCTCAAAAGGTTTTTTGCGACGGCAAGTGGCTTTTAACGACGGCAAGTGGGGGCTCGCAACAAAGGGGGTTGCAAAAAGGTTTTAGCAACAGTATAACGCCGTCGCCTTTTTTTGGTGACGGCAAAAATGCCTTTTTGTGACAGCAAAATGCTGTCGGCATTAATGCATGAAAATCTAAGTTTTTTGAGACGGCACTGTGTTGCCGTCGCTAAAAGGGTTATTTGCGACGGCAAAAATACCGTCGATAAAGGGTTATTTGAGACAGCACCTGATGTCGTCGCAAAAATATTATTGGCGACGGCAGATAATACCGTTGCTAAAGGGCTTCTGTTTCAACTATTGTCGCTATCTTTTGTGACAGCATTACTACTGTAAAAAAAAAACCTGGTTCTATTTTTTTTTTTTTTGAGACGGTGTGTGTGGTGCCGTCTCAAAAAAAAAAAAAAAAAAAAAACCTGCAATAAAATTATTAAGAATATGAAAATGATCTGTATTAAATGAAAAATAACTAAAAAAGAAACCGATAATTACATAATAATATAGAAAGTCCAGTATATAAATAAAAATTCATCCATAATTAAAATATTCTTCCATTCATAACAACACATTAGCAAAATTATCCCACTACATAATGTTGCATAATACATACATAATGTTGTTCACAAATCTAAATAACGTAAATTAAAAACAAAAGTTTTCGTCATGATTCTTCCGTGGGTTACAAAAACAAAAGTTAGTCGTAATCTTCACATGCCTGCATTCCACAAGAAGTAAACTGCTACTCAGGAAATATCTAAAAATAAAAAACTAAAAATAATTAATGACAATATAATTATGTGTTAATATTTTAATTACAAAAAAATATAAAAAATTAACTACTATATAATTACAAAGATAGTTTAGTAAATAATTTTGGCTAGATAGAAATCCGGTCCTAACTCCCAAACCGAAAACTCGATTGAAGTCCCGTCTTCTCCCACAAGTCTCTCGAGCCTAGGCGGTCGTGTGTGCCAAGTTTCGTGCTAAACCGACGCCGTTTGGTGATTTTGGGACGTCAACACATCGAATTCAAGTTTCTTAAGGAACTAGTTTGCCTAGAGTGATATCCGACTCTAACTCCCAAACTCGGAACCCGATTCGAGCACTGTCTTCTCCCACAAGTCTCTCGTGCCTAGGCGGTCGTGTGTGCCAAGTTTTGTGCTAAACCGACGTTGTTTGGTGATTTTGGGGTGTTAACACCTCGAATTTAAGTTTCTTAAAGAACTAGTTTGCCTAAAGTGAAATTCAGCTCTAACTCCCAATCCGAGAACCTGATTCGAGTCTCGTCTTCTCCCACAAGGCTCTCGTGCCTAGGCGATCGTGAGTGACAAGTTTCGTGCTAAACCGACGCCGTTTGGTGATTTTGGGGCGTCAACACCTCGAATTCAAGTTTCTTAAGGAACTAGCTTGCGTAGAGTGATATCCGACTCTAACTCCCAAACCGGGAACCTGATTCGAGCCCGTCTTCTCGTACAAGTCTCTCGTGCCTAGGCGGTCGTGTGTGCCAAGTGTCGTGCTAAATCGACGTCGTTTAGTGATTTTGGGGCGTTAATACTTCGAATTCAAGTTTCTTAAGGAACTAATTTGCCTAAAGTGAAATCCGGCTCTAACTCCCAATTCGGGAACCCGATTCGAGTTCCGTTTTCTCCCACAAGTCTCTTGTGCCTAGGCAGTCGTGTATACCAAGTTTCGTGCTAAACCGACACCGTTTGGTGATTTTGGGGCATCAACACCTCGAATTCAAGTTTCTTAAGGAACTAGTTTGCCTAGAGTGATATCTGACTCTGACTCCCAAACTGGGAACCCGATTCGAGCCCCATCTTCTCCCACAAGTCTCTCGTGCCTAGGCGGTCGTGTGTGCCAAGTTTCGTGCTAAACCGACGTCGTTTGGTGATTTTGGGGTGTTAACACCTCGAATTCAAGTTTCTTAAGGAACTAGTTTGCCTAAAGTGAAATCTGGCTCTAACTCCTAATCCGGGAACCCGATTCGAGTCCCGTCTTCTCCCACAAGTCTCTCGTGCCTAGGCGGTCGTGTGTACCAAGTTTCGTACTAAACCGACGTCGTTTGGTGATTTTGGGACGTCAACACGTCGAATTCAAGTTTTTTAAGGAATTAGTTTGCCTAGAGTGATATCCGCCTCTAACTCCTAAACCGGGAACCCGATTCGAGCCCCGTCTTCGCCCACAAGTCTCTTGTGCCTAAGCGGTCGTGTGTGCCAGGTTTCGTGCTAAACCGACGTCGTTTGGTGATTTTGGGGTGTTAACACCTCGAATTCAAGTTTCTTAAGAAACTAGTTTGCCTAAAGTGAAATCCGGCTCTAACTCCCAATCCGGGAACCCGATTCGAGGCCCCTCTTCTCCCACAAGTCTCTCGTGCCTAGGCGGTCGTGTGTGCCAAGCTTCGTGCGAAACTGACACCGTTTGGTGATTTTGGGGCGTCAACACCTCGAATTCAAGTTTCTTAAGGAACTAGTTTGCCTAAAGTGAAATCCGGCTCTAACTCCGAATCCGGGAACCCGATTCGAGCCCCGTCTTCTCCCACAAGTCTCTCATGCCTAGGCGGTCGTGTGTGCCAAGTTTCGTGCTAAACCGACGTCGTTAGGTGATTTTGGGGCGTTAACACCTCGAATTCAAGTTTCTTAAGGAATTAGTTTTCCTAAAGTGAAATCCGGCTCTAACTCCCAATCCGGGAACCCGATTCGAGCCCCGTCTTCCCCCAAAGTCTCTTATGCCTAGGCGGTCGTGTGTGCCAAGTTTCGTGCTAAACCAACTTTGGTGATTTTGGGGCATTAACACCTCGGATTCAAGTTTCTTAAGGAACTAGTTTGCCTAAAGTGAAATCCGGCTCTAACTCCCAATCCGAGAACCCGATTCCAGCCCCGTCTTCTCCCACAAGTCTCTTATGCCTAGGCAGTCGTGTGTGCCAAGTTTCGTGCTAAATCGACGTCGTTTGGTGATTTTGAGGCGTCAATACCTCGAATTTAAGTTTCTTAAGGAACTAGTTTGCCTAGAGTGATATCCGACTCTAACTCCCAAACCGGGAACCCGATTCGAGCTGCGTCTTCTCTCACAAGTCTCTCGTGCCTAGGTGGTCAAGTGTGCCAAGTTTCATGCTAAACCGACGTTGTTTGGTTATTTTGGGGCGTTAACATCTCGAATTCAAGTTTCTTAAGAAACTAGTTTGCCTAAAGTGAAATCCGGCTCTAACTCCCAATCCGGGAACCCGATTTGAGTCCCGTCTTCTCCCACAAGTCTCTTAGCTTAGAATGCAAAGACTGCAAAGATACATTTTAGCTTAGAATGCAAAGATACATTTTATACCTGATTTTCTGGTGGTGGTGTATATGGATTCTCGTCTTCTGCAGATTGCCTAAATGCCCGGTGGCCACTCGATGCATTAGGAACCTATGATAGTCAATGCATAATGTGTTAATCATATTCGAATTTTATACATAATGTTGTGTGAAAATTTAACTATCAAACAATTTAATTTATATCGAACCTGTCTGTTGGGATCTACATTCGTCCCCTATGACACAAAGGCCATCATCTCAACTCTCATCTGCTATAAATGTGTAGAGAACTCTGCTCGCATCTCCTCCCTTAGCTCCTCCCTCAACTCATGCCTTAGCTCTACACGAACCTGCTGGGTGATCTGAAAAATAGTCGATGGCTGGGGTGTTGACTGTGATGGCCCAGTACCATCTTTATATACCGCTCTCCGAGGCACAGTTCTCCCGTATATGCGACAATATCCATGTCTGTTATGACCTATCAACTCATGGAAAATGGCATTCCTAGCCTCCAAAATCCGACAATCCTCAGGTAGCATAGAGAGTTGACGATTAAACTCATCCTGCATTGAATAAGACATATATGCCAAATTAAGATGGTTGACACACAAAAAATAAAAAATAAACTTTAAATACAATCAAAGGTGTTTGGAAACTACCAAGGTCCGGATAACCTCTGGGTCATCTGCTCTACATGCCATAAGCCAAACATTCATCTTATCAGTAGACTCTCCCTTATTGGTCATTTACATTTTTTTAGAAATATGAAAATTAGAATCCAAATAATTTGCAAATATACAATGTTTATTTATATACAAAAATAAAACAATAAAATATAAACCTCATGCCCTATTTGAGCGAAAGTAGTATGCCCTGTGGTATGAGCTATGCCGTGAGCTCGCCGATTTTTAGCGTTCCTAGTTGCAATTTTCTATAACAGGTTCAACAAATGTAAGTATATAAATATGATTTGTATGTTTACATATCATACATATAACTTATTTGTATACCTCAGCATCGGAAGTACGCCAATACTCCACAAGTTCTTCCCATTGGCTTGGCACAGTGTGCAAAGGAACATCATCCTTCAGATTAGGATCAGAACTTCTAGGCTTGAAATACTTAGCCTTAATCTCATTCTTGTGATCCTTCCATAAGCTGTTGCAGTTTTTCATGCAGATTGGCTTGTACTCCTCTAGACATATATTCAAATTGTCCTATAAAACACAATTTCAAAGTTTAAATAATAATAACACAATTTTGGAATTTAAATTTTTGGACAAAAATATACTTTTACCTTCACATCCTTCCAGATAGCATAAAGAATATCATCAGGCATAGTGTTCCAGTCAAGAAAAGTAAGAGGAACAATGTTACCATTTCGCACAATAATGCCAAGTTGAGTAGTTAACTTAGACACGTTATCTCCTATTGGACAGTAATTTTCATCAAATTGTATGTCCAACTTTGTACCAGTACCCCACTCCCTAATGCCCTTGGCACATCCTCTACCACACCTACTCGAGGTTGATGAAGAACTAACATGACCTGCGAGATACAATAAGAATAAACAATACGCAATGATAATAGACAAATGCAAATTTAAATAATGTCAATACAAATCGAATTCTTATACCTGAGGTGGGCTGTGAAGAAGTCGAAGGGTCTGAAAAGTACAATGAGAATAAACAAGTTATATATAATGAGAACAAATAAATATATATTTAAATAATTTTCACACAAATCAAAGCAAATTTATATACCTGCGGATAGCTCATAAGCCAATGACTCTAGTCGGGATGATAGCTGCTGTGGTGCCACTGATAGTGGACGCACCAATGGTAGGCGTGGAGGCTGAGTAGATGATAGCTGCTGTGGTGCCACTGATGGTGGTCGATGTAGTGGCACTAATGGCCCCTCTGATGGTGCTCACTGTGATGCCTCCTCTAATGGTGGTGCCACTGATAGTAGTCGCTGCGGTGGCTGGTCAGATAGTGGTAGCACTAATGGCCCCTCTGATGGTGGTCGATGTGATGCCTCCTCTGATGGTGGTGCCGCTGATGTCCTCTTACGTACCACATCGGACATCATGCGTAGGGGATGATCAGCCTTCCTCTTCCTTGCCATAATAATTGCAAGTGCCGTGACATTAATTGACATTAGAAACGTAGAGAATGGTTTTGAATCAACTATAATATGACATTAATTGAACTAATACAATTACAAAGACAAAGTAAATTAAGAAACTGAACATTAACTACAACCTTGGCCTTAATTCAATTACTGATGTTTATTAAATATCAGTCTATTTCCACATCAAGTGTTGCTCCTTCTGCGGCTTCCCTCACCCAACCAACTTCTTCATCACAGAGCATTATGTTTTCTTCTAATTGTTGGCTCATATATGGCTCGATTTCTGGATCAGTCGAATTCATATCAAATAAACCTCTTTGAGACATCTTCACCACTACTTACCAGTTTGGTTCCAACGGGTCTACAACATACCAAACTTGCTTTGCTTGGGATGCCAAGATGAAAGGTTCATTGGTAATTCGATCATCTCGGTACAACAAATGATTGAAGTTGACCAACGTGAAATTGAAGACATCTTGTATCTTCCCGTGAATGTTGTCAATCCAATCACACTTAAATAACACATGCTTCTTCTCATTGGAATATCGAATCTCAACAATATCTGTCAATTGTCCATAATAGTACACAGACCCCACACAAGGATTCTTGTCTTTCTGACTAACATAACTTATGGTATCTGCCTTCAAAGCTACACCATAATTTTGTGTGGCTCGACGGTCATCTATGGCCTTTACTCGATACCAAAACCCATTTATTATATACCCGTTGAACCTCCTTGCCAGGTTATGAGGACCATTTGTCAATACAATAATCTCTTCAGAAAATGTGATATCACTAGTCCTTCACAAAGTTTGAACCTATTTAAAAAAAAAATTGTAAATATAAAATGTAGTTCGACTCAGGTAAATAGAATCTATAGATTTAAATACATACATGTTCCTTGAACCAAATGTGAAAAGTTTCAAAATGCTCACGCCGAAGCTGATGATCGTCAACATGAGGCATTTTGACCTTAAGTACTTCAAGGTGTTTGCTGTGTAGATTGAAATTTTATCAAAAAAAAAAAAAAAAGGGTTCAAAATTCAATGAAACATAATAAAATATTGAATGAGTGACATAACTTACTTTATGAATGGTTGAACCGCGCTTGTATTGAATAAGACATATCGATGAGTTTGTACCCAAGAAGTATTATCAAGATAAAAGCTTGTGCTTTCACCAACAGCACGACCCAGATTATCATCACCACTGTAGTTCCTCACGGGTCGATTAGATTTGGTTTCTACATCATTGAGATATTGTGCACAAAAATTCATGCATTCTTCCAGAAGATATCCTTTAGTAATTGAACCTTTTGGATGAGCTCTATTACGCACATATTGCTTCAAAGTAAGAAGATACCTCTCAATTGGATACATCCATCAAAATTGAATTGCTCCACCCAATAATGCTTCGTCAGCTAGATGTATAGGCAAGTGCTCCATTATATCAAAAAAAGTAGGAGGAAATATTTTCTCTGGATAACAAAGTGTTACGGCGATACGATCTTGAATATATTGCAAATCCATCGCACGATTCACTTTGGAACACAGTTGTCTAAAGAAATTGCTCAATTCAATCAAAGGTTCAATTACATTCTTTGGTAACGATCTTCGAATAGCCAATGGAATTAGTTGTTGCATCAGAATATGACTATCGTGACTCTTAAGACCCCCAATACTTCTATCATGTAAGCACACGCGACGCGATATATTGGATGAATACCCGTCGGGAACTCTAACTTCCTTCAATACTTTCAAGAACAAATCTTTCTCATCCTTGGTCATCATGAATTGTGCTGGTGGTAAATAAGCTTTATTCGACCTTCTTAACTGCAAATGTAGGGGTTTTCTAATATTCATTTCTTGTAAATCACGCCGAGCATTAACACCATCCTTTGATTTTCCTGCAACCCCTAATATTGTCCACAACACATTGTCACAAACATTCCTCTCTATATGAATCACATCGAGGTTGTGTCTTATTACATTGTGCTCCCAATATGGTAGTTCATAAAAGATACTATTTTTCTTCCAGCTATGGGTGCGATGTCCAGCTTTCTCCTTCTCTACTTGTCTCCTATGCCTCTCCTTAAGGTCATCCCTCTTGTATTGGGTTAAAATACCCTCAGATTCTAATTATAGCAGCTGTAGATGTGCTCGAGGACTCCAGAGCTCTGCGCGCGAAGGCGCGAAATTCGTTTGCTCTCTAGCTACTACAAGTTCAGACTCATGTCACGATTCTGAATCTAACCTCACAATGTGCGATGTAAGATCGATAAATCACCAAAGAGTCCAAATCCGGCAAATCATTTTGGAAAACTGATTTTAATAAAGAAGTGCCAAACATGGACTGCTTTGCTAGATACAGAGTCGCCACCTAAATATTTTATTTTTGGGGGAATTTAGGAAACCCTAACTCGTGCCGAAGGCCACGTGTCCGTCATCACCAAAGTTGCCTCGGCTCGGGAACTTGGGTACGAGAGGGGAAGGTCATGCAATGAGCACTCTGTAGACACCCCATTTTTGACCGTCCTCAAGACTTGGACGTCACCGCTTGAACACTCGGTGATTATCCATGTTTGTGTTTGTTTGGAGTTCCCGGAGTTCTCGGCTACGCGCCTTGCCTCAGGATCTCCGAACTCGACCGTGTTGTATCTGGTTTTGCACCAAACACTTGTGTTTTGTCTTGGAAGGGCAGGGAATGGCTTATTAACCATCCCCACACACCACCGGCCCTCCCCTACCGTCACCGGCTGCACATTGGTTCCACCGGCACTGTTTTGTTCAAATATTTGGCCGGTCGGCACTGTATTTTGCCGACCGGCACTTTTTTGTGGCCGGCGTGCATTCTGTACACCCCTGAGGCATGGTGCGTGCCAGCTGTGCCAGCTGGAATACACCCTCACACTCCCCCGTGCACAGGTGTGGCCATTTTGCACCCTTTGCACCTTTGCACCCTTTAAGCTTCTAGAAGCTTGCACCTTTGGCCAAGCTTCTTGGAGAAGCTTGGCCAGCTCTCTTAGCTTCTCCAAGAAGCCAAGGCCCCTTTGCACCTCTTGCCCCTTTTCCTTTGCTTAGCCATTAAGTCTTGTGGCTTAGTCTTGGCCTATTTAAGCACCATCCATCTCCCTTTGTCAAGGGTTGGCCATTTGAGAGATAAAAACCAGAGCTCATATATCTCTATATCTGAGATACACTTCCTCTCTCTATATTTTCCATCTCTCTCATCCTTGTGTGGGTGTTTTAGATCTAAATAGTGTGTTTTATCTTACTTTTACACCATTACACACACTATTACACCTAGCTCCGAGATTGAGGGACTTGGAGGGTTGTTTGTGGTGGTTTTGACTGGTTTTGATCATTAGAGGAGGGCTACATCATTTGTTCTTCAAGGAGTCTTCAAGGGTAAGCATGTTGCTTTAGTTTCCCCAAACTTGCACTAGCTTTCTACCTATCTTGCTTTGTGTTTTTGGCTTTGTGTTCAACATAAAAAAGGCTTACATTTTCATGCTTAAGAACATTCATTAAGGGTGTTTTGTGGTTTGGGTACCAACTCACCCTTTTAGGCCTTGTTTTGGTCATTTTAGTGCTTTT
Source organism: Camellia japonica (assembly GCA_030407325.1). Lineage (NCBI taxonomy): Eukaryota > Viridiplantae > Streptophyta > Magnoliopsida > Ericales > Theaceae > Camellia > Camellia japonica. The sequence continues at coordinate 104,890,942 of JAPPVO010000003.1, forward strand.
TTTTTGAAGCTTTGTTTAACTTGGTGTTCTTGGTCTTCTCACCACTGAAAACCAGTGGGTTTTCAGTGGTGAGGAAGGGATTTTGAAGTCATGAATAGGGGAGGGACACCCCTCTCCCCTTGGCCCCTTCCTTGCCTTTGTCTTTGGCTCACAAGGTAGCATGTATGCATACTTGCATTTGGCTTCATTTCAGAGTTTTCTTGGGTGTTTTAGGTCATATCTAACCTCTGTCCAAGGTTGGATTTGTACCCCTTAGCATGCTTCTCATACTTGTTTTGTAATGCTCTCTTATGCTTAGAAGTGTGCCATGCACCTAGTCCATGTTCTTTGCATGTCTTAGCCTAATTCCATGATGGTATTAGCATCATTTTGCCATGTTTAGAGGCTGTGGGCCACTGATTTCGTCACCTTTGGCATGCTTGACATGTTTGTTTTGCATGATGGCTTGTTAGTCTTGAGCATATGGTCCATGAACATGCATTGGTTAGGCTATTTAAGTGATTTGGAGTCCTTTCATATGCTATTTCAGTCCCTATATCATGCCTATATGTTTCCATTTACCATCTTATTCATGCTTTGAAATGTTGCAATTTTATGCCTTGAAATAGGCCTTTTGCATGCTTCCATGTTTAATGCATTTTAGGGCTGCCATATCAAGGTTTTGGGGTGTATTTTTGCATGCTAAAAATCTGTTTTGCTTGTCTAATATATGCCATGAGTGGCCATTTTAATGGTAGCAAGGAGTGCTCCCTTTGTGCCTTAACCTTAGACCCTTTGACTTGCATGTTTGCATAGGTAATTGGTCACCATTTCGGGCATCTTTTGCCACTGTTTTGGGGAGGTTCAAGGCCTCCCCCATTGTGGTTAAGTCCATCATTGTATACTTACCATATGCTTATTGCATGTTGGGTCCATTAGGTGTGGTAGCATGATGATTCTTCTTACATATGGCCCATATTTGCATGACATTTGCATCTTGTATACTCTAGCATTTTGCATGCTTAACATGGTAGTTGCATGACATTTGGTGTGCTTGCATCCTAATTCTCATGTTGCATCATTTGAGCTATGTTGCATACATGCATTTCATAGCTTGGTTTGGGGTTGTCAAGCCAAGCATGAGGGTTGAGTGGAGTTCACACTACAAGTGGTGCAACTTGTTTCAACCCTTGGTCACCAAGGCCTTTGATCCATGCATGATAAGGTTTTGGTCTCATTTGTGTGTTGCATGCATTTTCACATTAAAATGCAATCTTGGTTCCTTAGGCTATCATACACCAAGATGCATAATTGATGGCCCAAGAACCAAGGGTCATGCTTCCTTGAGTCCCATACATGATAGGGAGCATTGACCATGCTTACATTTACTCTAAAATCCATATCATGCACTGTCTGCCTGCTGTTGCTGTCAAACTGTCCTCTGCAGGAATTTTGTGCCGACCGGCAGTATATGGTGCCGACCGGCAAACATTTTGTGCCGATAACTTCACTCATGGCCGGTGACTTTTGTACACGGCCGGTGGGCATCCTATTCAGCCGATGATAATCCTCAGTGTTCAGGGAGCATGTCCTAAGACTTTGGCTGTTTTCCAGAGAGGCAGGGCAGCAAAAGCAGAGGTAACAGTGTCATGATGCGGGTTTCCGGGCAAGTCGGATTCAAGCATGCATCATTCACGCATCTCGAGGCGGGGGCTGCGGCCATCTTCCCTTCGCATTCATTTTAATTAGATTAGAATTTCTGTTGTAATAATTAATTTGTTTATTATTTGGACTGTAATATTTATTTGGTCCCTCCGAGTGAGGGCGTATTTGTAATAAGTGTGTGTGGGTGTGTGTATGTCTTCCAACCCCACGTCTTTCTTCCCTTTTATTTACCTGCTTATGATGGTAGATTAGGGCACGTTTATTTTAGCATACCTTATGCAATGCATGCGTGCATCCATGCATTTGTTAACATGCACCGGGCTCGGTACATCATTCAAAATGCATCTGTATTTCAATTCCAAATTGAATACGTGATAGTTGTAGCATTTCACATGCCACGCTTAGGGTTAGCCGAGCCTGCTCTAAACTGCATCTCTGTGTGTGTTGCATTAGCCACTTGACATGAACTAGGGCATGCATTTTTGCTAACTAGTTTACTGTTTTGGCACGGAGTACGATGTAAGTATTTACGCTTTAGCATATCGCATGCGTGTGAATGTTAACATGATAGCATGATTACCATGTGGCTAAATGCTTATATGAGATAAACTGATTGAATGCCTATGGGTGAAGGTTGGATTGCTTGAGTTGGAAAAACTCGTTGAAATCCGTGTCTTAGCCTACTTGCGAGTAGCAAATTCCAAAGCCTTTTTAAAACGAACGGATATGCAATGCTTATTTCCAAATTAGGCAATCTAGTCTATACTTGTTTGCTGTGCGCATAACATAGTAAAACTAGGCTAATAACCGGAATAAGAACATATAACGTTTTCAAAATCGGATATCACGGTTAGTAGAGGCCGGTCTTCGGACCGGGCGAAAGGGGGTGCTCATAGCTGACCTTCCCCGATCGTACCCAAGCTCCCGAGCCAAGACATTTGGTGATGACGGACACGTGGCCTTTGGCACCGAGTCAGGGTTTCCTAAATTTCCCATTTTAAAAATATTTAGGTGGCGACTCTGTATCTGGCAAAGCAGTCCATGTTTGGCACTACTTTCAAAAAATCTGTTTTCCTTCAAAACGATTTGCCGGATTTGCACTCTTTGGTTCAGATTAAGAACCGCAACAAAAATCGAGTCCGAACTGTAGCGAGGTCCCCCGCGGGCTTGTTACACACTCCCGCTCGTCCGATCAAAAGATCGGCCTTTACCAAGCATGACATTTTGTTTTTGAAAACACATGTGTTCTTATTCTGGTTATTAATCTAGAATTACTATGTGATGCACACATCATACAAGTATAGACTAGATCGCCTAAGTTGGAACAAAACATTGCATGTTCGTTTGAAAAATGATTCGAAGTTTGCTACTTGCAAGTAGGCTAAAACGCGGATTTTGATGAATTGTTCCAATTCAAGCAATCCAACCTTCACCCACAGGCATTCAGGAAGTTATAGCAAATAAGCAATTAGCCTCATGGCAAGCATGCTTTCATGGCAACATTAACACACATGCAGTATGCTAAAGTGTAAACACTCACAGTGTACTCCGAGCCAAAACAAAGAACTAGTTAGAAATCATGCATGATCCTAGTTCATGTTAAGATGGCTAATGCAACACATGCGAAAATGTAACTAAGATAGGCTCGGCTACCTAGAATGTCATGTGAAACGCAACTTGATAACATGCTATTGAACACGTATTCAAGTAAATGTATTGAAAATACAATGCAATTAGTATGATGCGCCGAGCCCGGTGCATGCAAGACAGATGAATGGATGCACGCATGCGAAGCATAAGGTATGCTAAACAAAATATGCCCTAAAACTAACCATTGTAAGCGGTTAAGTAAAAGGGAGAAAGAAATGGGGTTTGGAAGACATGCATCACACACACGCACGCTTATTACAACATGGCGCCCTCTCGATGGAGGGACCGAATAAGAAGCTAACTAGCTAATCTAAGCTAATTAAACTAATTATTACAAAACAAACTAATTAACTAATCCTAGTTAACTAATTATTACAAAACAAATTGAAATAGCTAAACGCATTAACTATTAAAGTATAAAACGAATGCCTAATCTAGCTAAGTAAAGAAGCTAAATAAAGCAGTAAAACAAGAGGTTCTCAGAGGGAGAAGACTGGATGCATGCTCGGTCGCCTCGTTCGGAAATCCGTCGCGATGTCCCAATTTGCCTCTGTTTGCAATTGTCCTCAGAACATTGCACCAAGCTCCAGAAAGCTTCCAACTCACCTTGGAGACCTGTGGGAGGTTGGCCGACCACCTAGGGATGTCACTAGCCACTGGCCGACCACTTTTTGTGCTGAAAACCAGAAAAAGTGGTCGGCCAGCTAGTTTTTCTGGCTGGCCGACCAGTTGTTGCTGTATTTCTCCAGTTTGCTGCAACAGAGAGCAAGAAAGGGCATGGCAATGTATTTGCAAGATATGTGTGCACAACCACCATCCCTATCATTTCATGAGCTCAAGGGAGTGTAGTTCTCGACCCTCGGGCCACCAATCGCGCATTTCAATGCGTGATGGCCGAGAAGTCAAATTGCACAATTCAATATAAAATGAATGCACAAGTAAACACATAAAGCCTAAAACTCTATCATACTTGATCAAGAGCATCGGCGACCGAGAATTGAGGCACGTTTCATCACTTCAAGTATGAAACGTTCCTCGTTTCTCGTGCTCGGATTAACACTTGATCCAAACAACAATGCAACAACATGGCATACACAATGCAAACAACAACATGGCATACTCAATGCAATGTGACATGATCAACTTAACAAAGCTAATGACATGTGAACAATGCTAATGCATGCATGCACAATGCAATGCTACAAGGGCAACTTAGCAATGTTAGGAACATGCATACTCAATGCAAAGAAACAACTTGGCATACACAATGCAAATAACCACATGGTATGTACAATGCAATGTAAGATGGCATACTTAATGCAATGAACAATAAGCATGTGAACAACATGTAAATAAACATGCTAAATGGACTTAAACCAAAAGGGGGTAGACCTCAGTGATGCCCAAATTAGTGGCCAATGGTGATAAAATTAAGGCACATGAAGCATATACAAGCATGCACATGCAATGGCCCATCAAAGAGGCCTAAGAGCATAACTCTCAAGAGTGCTCAAAGAGTGACAAACATGGAAGTGTAACAACACCAAGTGCACTGAAATAAGGTAAGAAATGATGCCAAATCATTCAAACAACACAAGCAAAGCATGCAATGGTCCTTAAAGCATTAAAGCTAACAAAGAGGACCACAAAGGGGGCATGCAATACATGGCACAAATGCATGAACCAAACATGGATAGAGCTTAAATAGGTCAAAACAAAGACCTAAACATGCTGAGATAGGGGCTCAAAGACCTAGACATGCAAGCATACAAGCTAAGCCATAAAAGAGGCAACAATGCACAACACTCAAAGGCACTTAAAGAGTGAATGAAGTGAGAACATGGCAATGTGATAAGCTCTGAAACGTCATGAAAAATGATGCCAAATCAAGTACATGATACAAATGAAGCATGTTATGAAGCATGTTATGAAGCCCAAAGCTTGAAGCTAGCAAGAGCACTTGTACTATAACTATGTGAAACATGAAGCATATGGCAAAGGCAACCGAAAACAGTCCTAGAACATGTCAAAATGATACTAAAACATGTATGGAAGGAAGCCAAAATAAGCTAGCATGGAGGGCATAAGGCATGATGCGTACAAGGCAAATAAGGTGGATTACACTACACCTATTATGACCAAGCATGGAATGACTTAAGAAACAAAAATCAGAGTTATATCATGGCATAATAACCCCAAAAACACATTGAAATGATAGCTCGCAAGCTTAGGCATGAAGGCATACGCAATGACCTATTCTTAAGGCATAAAGGATCAACCCTCCAACGCATTGAATAAGTGAAAGATGCAAGTGTATGGCCATGAAACATGCACTGAAATAACATAACAAATGATGCCAAATCATTCAAATAGGCCAAGCAATGCATGCTAGTGGACTCGATACATAAAGCTAACAAGCTAGAATGCACTATAGCTATACAAAGCATGGCATACATGACCAAAACAACACAAATTAGAGCTAGAGCATACTAAAACATAGACAAAAGCTTCTTAGAGTTAAGCCAAAAGCACGCTAGAATGACATGTCAAAGCATGAGACACATTAGGTTAATTCATGGAATTGCACTACAAGTGCATGGAGCATGCATGGGGCTATCAAACCAAACCCTAACAGAGGTATGATATGGAAAAATACCACCAAAAACATGCTGAGATGGACTCAAATCAAGCTAGAATGACATGCTACTTCATGAAACATACAAGACTAGTTTTTGACGATTACACTACAAGTGTACAAGGCATACAAGGGGTGACCAAACCAAACCAAAACATTGGTATGACATGCTGAAATAACCCCAAATACATGCTAAGAACAAGCCAACACAAGCTTAACAAACATGCTCAAACATGAGGCATATGAAACAAGTATTCAAAATACAAGGAGAGGGGATGACCCTCTCCTATTTAGGACCCCAAAACCACCTTTCCACCACTGAAAATCCTCTAGATTTCAGTGGTAGAAAGGTCATGCAAAGGCTACAACAAGAGCCTAGAGGGATGGCTCAAAACAAGGCCTAACAAGGCCTAAGAGGGGGTAGACCACCCTCAACACAAAAGTGACCATAAACAAACATTTAAAGCATGCAAAAACAGAACTCTTTGTAGTATAAAGTTAAGCTTAAATCAGCATGCAACTAAGGCTAAAAGCTTAAGCAAAAATGGGGGATTTAAGGGTTAGAAACTCACCCTTGAAGACCACCTTTCAAGCTGCAACTTGTAGACAACCCATTTTTGACCGTCCTCAAGACTTGGTTGTGCTTGTAGGTACACCCAACAACTGGTTCGATTGCTCGCCCTGCACTCGACTGTCGCGGCGGAACATCATCGGTTCGAGTTTCCCGGACCTTGTATCCTTTCTGCCTCATTTTTGGACCCTAATTTGGTCCTTTCAGAGTGGCCCTCCGGGTGCACTGCCGGCCATGGATTTGTTCCTGCCGACCACTGATGAAGCCCTGCCGGCCATCAATGTGCCATTGCCGGCCATTACTGATGGTCAGCACCCCCCTATCTTAGCTGGTTTTCCTCCAGATCTTTTGAGCCAGCTGGATTTTTGTTTACTCCCCTCCATACACGTGTATGGAGGGATGAAGGCCTTGCAAAGCTTCTTGAAGAAGCTTTGGCTTTTCATTTCTCTATATAAGGAAGCGGTTTCTTCTTTACACCAGGTTCTGAGTTTTTGAAGAGCAAAAACTCCCTTTCTCTCTATATTGCTTGTGTTTTGTGCCTTGAAGTTGGATTTCCTTGCACTTTTACACTAAAACACATAGATATACACCACCACCATTGGATCACGCTTCTTGGGAGGAATTCTTAAGCTCTGAAAACTGGTTTCCACCCCCTGAAGTTGCTGGTTTCAAAGAGGGTCTTCAAGGGTGAGCATTTCCCCCATTTTTGCACTTTCTTGCACCTTGCTTTAGCCCTCTTTGCATATTGTTTTAGGCTTTTCTTATAACTGAAAAAAGTCTTGTTTTTAAGTGCTTTTTAAGTTTGGTTAAGGTCATTTTGCTGTTTGGGGTGTGTAGCCCCCTTGCATGCTTTGTTTGGCTTTGTTTTAAGCCATATTTGGAGGCCTCCGAGCTAGCCTTGGTTTGGCCTTCCTACCACTGAAATCCAGTGGATTTTCAGTGGTAGAGGTGTGGTTTTGAGGTCCTAAATCAGAGGGGGTAGTCCCCTCTCTTTGTATTCCTCTTTGCTTGCATTTTTGGCCTTCCAAAGGACCATCCCTCTATGCATTTTTGGGATTGGTCTAGGCCTCTTTTTTATGACTTATAGGACCTACCTTGGCCCTGTCCAAGGCTGGTTTGGTCATGTCTTGCTTGCATCTAGCATGTGTAATGTAACTTCATTTATAGCTCATCAAAGTAGCATGTGTGCATAGTCTTTGTTGAGTCCATTTCAGTCCATTTTTGGTGATGTTTTACCATGCCATAAATCTTTTTTGGGTTGGTTTTGTTACTCCATGTTTGCTTGATGCACTTGTAGTGTAAATCCCCTAAACTAGCTTCATATGCTCCATGCCATGCCATGTCATTTTAGCTTGTTTGGTTTACATTCCAGCATGTATTTGGTCATCATTTGGCATGTTATGACCCTATCCATAGTTGGTTTGATCATCCTTTGCATGCTCCATATAGGTGTAGAACAAATCATGTTTACTAGCCTTTTGTGCATGATGTTTTGACTCATCATACTAGCATATTTTGGCTTTGCTCAAACTTGATTTTATGCTTATTTTGAAGTGTTCTAGGACTGTTTTGGGCTGCCATGACCATATCACTCATGCTTTGTATAGCTATAGTGTAAATGCTTAGGCTAGTCTTGGGTTTTGAGACCTCTATCATGTCATACATGTGACGTTTGCATGCCTTGCCCTCATTCCACATGCTATTTCAGTCCATGAAATGTTTTCATACATTTGCATTTGACATGCCTTGAATGCTTTGTATAGCTTGTGCTTTATGCCTCAAGAGTGGACTTTTGTGCATGCCACTTAGCCTAAGCCTTTGGCTCATCATTTCAGTGCATTTTGGGTCCTAATATACCATGATGTAACTTTGTTTTTGGTTGTCCAAGTCATGCCATGATTGGTTCTCATAGGTGTAGTGCATTGCCTCTTTAAAGCCTTGCATGCTCCATGCTTTTAGACTTGTGTTCTAGCCTTTGTTGGCTAGCTTTGAGCTTGATTTTGGTCTTGTTTGGGCCTGCCCTAGGACTGTTTTAGGTCCCCTTGGCCCTTTGGGGCTTGCCTTGTATGGCCATGGCTTAAGTCCCTTTGCTTACTTTGAGCCTTGAGCATCATAACATGCTATGCTTGCATTGTTGAGTTGATTTGGCATCAATTTACATGGTATTTCAGAGCTTACCTCATTGTCATATATCCATGTTTGTTGCTCCTTAAGTGTGCTTAAGAGTTGTCCTCTTTGTGCCTTAATACTTGAGCCATTTGGCATGCATGCTTGCTTGCCTTTCCATGCTTTTCATGCCATCAATTCCATCACTTTGGCTACTGATTTGGACCTAGTTGAGAGCCGTCCATCTTTGGTGTAAGCCAATTTTACCATGTTGTCGCATGCTTGTTTCATTTCGTATGTTGTCGCATACTTGTTTAGCTTTGCATACCTTGCATGCTCACATGTTCATATTGCATTTTGTCATATTGTCCAAGGTTGTTGCCTCACATCATGCTTATGCGCTTGTTGCATGCTTGGGTTAGTTGCATATTTGCACACTTAGGTCATGTTGCATGTTTGCCATGCTTATATGTTGCATTGCTTGGATTAGTATTAATCCAAGCACGAGGAACGAGAGGCGTTTCATACTTCAAGTGATGGAATGAGTCTCAATTCTCGGTCGCCGAAGCTCTTGATGATTCATGATAGAGTTCTAGGCTTTACTTGCTTTATTTGTGCATTCATTTTCATATTGATTTGCACAAGTTGGATCTTTGGCCATCATGCATCGGGATGCGTGATTGATGGTCGTGGATCCGACTTGGCCTCTCCCTTGATGTTTTGAGGTGATTTGGAGTGCCATGGTGCGTACATGTCCTTGGAAAACCATCTATTTTCTCTATTTTGTGCTTCGTTGCAGTTTGGTGTCACAGCACACCAGTGGCCAGCAGCCTGCCGTTGATGGCCGGCAGTGTGCCACCCTTGGCCGGCAATGGACCACCCTTGGCCGGCAGATCTCCCTCCATGGCCGGCAGGCCACTGGTGACTTCCCCTGTAGTGTTTTGGTAAGTTTCAGCAACAAGCACTGAAAGACACCCTGCAAACAGAGCCTCTAAAGAGCAACCGGAAGGCGTTTCGAGGCGAAGAACTGAAGCGAGCATGCATGCCTTCCTTCTTCAAACAGAGCTGGAATAGCACCGTTTACTGTTTCCCTACTTGCTTGTTGTCATTCATTAATCAGTTAATTAATTTGTTAATTAATTAAGTTGTGTAATAATTAGTTGTAGCTAGTTATTCATTTGGTTGTAATAATTAATTAGCTTGTGAGTTAGTTAATTAGGTGGCCTGTATTATTCTTTCGGACCCTCCGAGCGAGGGCACAATTCTAATAAGTGTGCGTGCGTGTGTGCATGTCTTCCAACCCCCATTTCTTTCTCCCTTTTACTTACCTGCTTTGATGGTTAGTATTAGGACATGTTTAATTTAGCATACCTTATGCTATGCATGCGTGCATCATTCATTAGTATTGCATGCACCGGGCTCGGCGCATCATACGAACTGCATAAGTGTTTCAAATCTAACTTGAATACATGCTACTTGTGCATTTTCACATGTCATTCATAGACTAGCCGAGCCTACTCTAGTGACATTCCGTATGCGTTGCATTAGGCATTTAAACATGGACTTGGATCATGCATGATTGCTAACATGTTCTTGTTTTGGCGCGGAGTACTAGGTAAGTCTTTATGCTTTAGCATACTCGCATGCGTGTGAGTGTTTCCATAATAGCATGCTTACCATGAGGCTAGCTGCTTATGTGATAAACTGCTTGAATGCCTGTGGGTGAAGGTTGGATTGTTTGAATTGGGATAACTCATTGAAACCCGTGTTTTAGCCTACTTGCGAGTAGCAAAATTCAAACCATTTCCTAAACAAACGGATATGCAATGCTTTGTTCCAAATTGGGCGATCTAGTCTATACTTGTTTGCTGTGCGCATCACATAGTAATTCTAGGCTAATAACTGGAATAAGAACACATAATGTTTTCAAAACTCAATATCATGGTTAGTAGAGGCCGATCTTCGGATCGGGCGAGAGGGGGTGCTCATAGCTGACCTTCCCCAATCGTACCCAAGCTCCCGAGCCGAGGCAACTTTGGTGATGACGGACACGTGGCCTTTGGCACCGAGTCAGGGTTTCCTAAATTCCCCCATAAAAAAATATTTAGGTGGCGACTCTGTATCTGGCAAAGCAGTCCATGTTTGGCACTTCTTTCAAAAAAATCTGTTTTCTCAAAACGATTTGCCGGATTTGGACTCTTTGGTTCAGATTAAGAACCGTGACAATTTGAGTCCTGAACTGTAGTGAGCCCCAAATGAACGAAACGGGATTTCCCTCCCGGGACGTTCGGGGACGTCTACAGTTTCTGGCGACTCTGCTGGGGAGTTAGAGAACTTGACTCGAACTCATGATATCTTGTTTTGTTCACACTTATGTGTTTCTTTGCATTGCATGTGCATTGGTGCGCCTAGGACACCGTGTTTGCCGTATGCTATTCCTGAACGGTTTACTGGAGGCTCGCTTTGAGAAGCGTGCCATAAGGCTGACCGGTTGCGGGCTCTACCACGACGGAAACACAAACCCCGGTTTTCACCGGGGCACCCTTTTTGACCATTCGACCTAGTGCATAGTCGGAATCCATAGTGACCATTCCAAGCTAGGACAGGTTGCTTACCCGATCATAGGTTGTTTGAAACTGCTGCGTGCGTAGTGAAACCCTAGTTCCTGACAAAATAGGACAGGGAAACCCTACCCCAACATAGGGGTGTTTTGGCTCTCATTTACTTGCTATGTGCTCTTGGAGTGTATCTCTACAGGGAACGCGCGTATCAGTTTACAAGTTTGAGTGTCAGGCCTGAGGGCACTAGTATCAGTGTTTTTGAGAATCAGTTATCTGCGGGTATCCGATTCAGCTTTGGGGACAGTGATTCGGGGATAATACCAGTGTTTGAGGAATGGTGTATCCAGCTTATCAATAGGGTGTTGTGATACCCAACTGTGTGTTGTGTATTTATTTTACGCCGTTATACTGTCCGTTTATTTGGTGGTTTTATTTCCTTATTATTACTTTATTTTATCTTTTTGCTAGGGTAATTGACCACGATTGCTTCTGACCTAGCAGATATTCCCCAAGCAATTTGGACTAGAGGTCGTCGACTCCATCGATCTGAGGATCTGGTAGACGGACAACTAGTGTACCACTCTCTACCCCCGGTTACTAGACGGAGGGCAGTTAGGTAGAGGGCATCAGTTCAGCAGTCAGTTCAGAGGGCCTTATCTACCCCACTTGAGTACAGTAGGGACCAGGGTTCTGTTTCTCCCACAGAGAGGGAATATATACCGGTAATTCAATCAGATCAGAACAGTATGGCCAGCTTAGAGGAGATGGTGCGCCAACTCCAAGAGAGTATGAAAATGATGCAGCAGGATGCTGTCCGACAGGCAGAGTTCGCCAAGCAGCAGGCCACGGTTATGAATGAACAAGCAGAGTTAATCGTGAGGTTACAGCAGCAAGCCGGAGCATCTGCTTCGCAGCAAGCTCCTCCCCCGCCAGGAGTTCCAACCCTCGGGGAGACAGCTAATGTTCAGAATGATACAGACATTCCCACAGGACCCCCTCCACCCCCGGTCCTACCCCAAATCCAACCCCAGTTATCTAAAACACCCACCAACCTACCGGACTCTCCCTTTGAGTTCGAGACAGATCCCACAGCACTGAAGTTGAGCAAGCTTGAAAAGCTGTTCAAGAGATCCCAGGGAGTCAAGACCATCCCTGACATTGAAGATGGATATACCGACGCAGCTGTGACACTGCCTGACAGATTCAAAATGCCTCATATCGACCGATTTGATGGATCCGGGGACCCCATGGTGCACCTGAGGTTGTTTTCAGATATTTTAAGGCCGATGGGCCTCACCAGACTGCAGAAGCTGTCTCTATTCGGCCGGACCCTGTCGGGTGTGGCGGCCATATGATACGCCAAATTAGAAGATGACGTCAAGAGAAATTGGGATGAGATGGCTGAGGCCTTCATTGCACAATACTCATACAATACACAAATCGAGATTACGACCCGTGATCTCGAGACAACAAGGCAAGTGCCTAAAGAGAGCTTCTCGGAATTTGTGACTAGATGGAGGGCCAAGGCTTCGATGATGACCTTAAGACCCACAGACAAGGATCAGATTCGGATGATTGTGCGCAATCTTCAGCCGAAGTTGATGCAGAAGATGATTGTACTCCCCTTCCCTACCTTTTCGATCTACATGAAATGGGGGTACAGATTGAGGATGCCTTGAAGCAAGGCTTAATTGATAATGACCGGGAGCAACCCCGAAGAACTTTCAACGCAACACTAATGCAGGCCCGAGCGGCGCTACGACTACAAGAGCCTCCGAAGTGAGCATGGTCACCACCAACCCCCCTCCAAGAACCATGGCAGCTACGCCATTCTCCGGCGCGTCCGGAAGCCATACACAAACAGCCAAATACCCACCCAAAAACACAAGAACCTTCGCTCCACTGTATATGCCCCTGTCCAAAGCTCTGGGGGTTTTAATCAAAAAAGGGCACTTGAAGCCCCTAGAGCCGCGGCCATTACCGGAAAAACTTCCCCCTACCCACAACCCAACCAAATATTGTGCATTTCACCAATAGCACGGTCATGACACCGATCTGTGCTACCGATTACGTCATGAGATTCAACATCTCATCGATAATAGGGTGATTCTGCCTCCCGAGAAACCCAATGTTACAACAAACCCTCTCCCTACACATAACCAAGCTCCACCTCCCAAAAGAATCAATTTCATCCAGACTGGGGTCGTGTCTTACGATCCTAGCATCTATATCACTCCTTCCCACCTACCTAAGCCGGAGGTACTCCTTCCTGATTGCACCGACTTGTGCATGATGGACATCTCCATAACCCAACCTAAGCCAGTGCTGGTGACAGTCAAGGACAGAAGGGAGGAGATTTCAGAGGAAAAGAGGGTTGTTGAGCCAGAGTTTGAGAAATCTGGGAGTTCTGTTGAGAAAATGTATAATCCGAGCGACTACATTTCGTCAATAGGCCAGAATGGGCTAGATGTGGAATTGCCGACGGAGGCAGAGCTGTGTGCGATCCAAGGGGATAGTTTGGGACAGAGGACGGATGATTTGACGACTGTGGAAGAGGACCTTGCCAATCTCCAGTTTTACAGTGACCAAGATCCAGGGGACGCAGCAGTCAACTGGTTTGATTATGAGGAATCGGCAGAGGCTACTGGGTGGTTGGATGATCAACCGGATGTGGTGGAAGAGTTCCAACCAGAACAGGGCCCGACAGGGGCAAGAATGTCAGTGACGGCCGGAGGGGTCGGAGAACAGAGTACATTGCCGGAGAGCGCCGGTGTCAAGAGTTTCGCTCAGGATTGGAGCATTTCGAATACAGGAATTATTGAGCAACCAGCTGTGTTGATACAGTCGGAACAGGAAAGATTTGAAGATTTCGAGAGAATCAGGAAGGCAAAGGCCCATGTGGGGACTGAAACTGCTATATGCACAGAAACAGAGAATGCTGCGAGCATATGGATGGAAGGTACCGCGAGTACGAGAACAGTCATACCAGAGCCGGACAGGTGTCTGTCGGCTGCTGATGGAATGTGGTGGGAGGATGAGGATTTATGTCTTGCCCACACAGATGAAGATTGGGGGAACAACCAACCCGATGACACCTGGTACCTTGGAGAAGTCGACCATATGACACGGAGCGGGCGGTACTTCAAACCCCCGCACCTAGATCAACCAGAGGCTTCTGGGAAAGATAGGGAGGCTGAAAAACAGAAGGAGAAACAACTTGAAGAGGAGGCTGTGCTCAAACAGTTAAAAAAGATACAAGCAGACATCTCCATCTGGGGACTGCTTATGGCATCACGAGTGCATAGACAGGCTGTCTTATCAGCCATGGACAAGGCAAAGCTTTCGATAGAAACCACGCCAGAACAGCTGGTAGGATTAGTCTTTCCGGGAGGGGCTACCCCGACGCTGACTTTTTCCGACAAGGAACTGCCACCTGAGGGGGCAAACCATAACAAACCACTCTACATCTCTGTGGAGTGTAGGAATAAATGGATACCGGTGGTTCTTGTTGATACCGGATCCGCCATCAACGTCTGCCCGGCAAGGACAGCGTATGCGATCGGTTTGAAAACCGCGGACTTTTTACCAACAGCCCAGGTAATTCGGGCATACGACAACACAAGTAGAGAGGTCATGGGGACGGTGAAAATTCAGACTAAAGTTGGGCCAGGACAGCATGAGATAGATTTCCATGTCTTAGAAGTTCCGGCAACTTTCAACCTGCTTTTGGGGAGGCCGTGGCTGCATCAGGCAAAGGCAGTGTCGTCCACTTTGCATCAAATGGTGAAATACCCCTATGGGAAGGGAGTAGCCATTGTTTTTGGAAATTCATCGATTCATCCACCACCGGAGGTATCTACGCCTGTTCTAGAAATTGAGCATGGTATGGAGGATGTGTTCATATCAGGTTTTACCCTGGCTAAGGCTCGGGTTGTACAGAACATCATGGCTACTAACGAAGGGATATATGTCAGTGCTCAGGTAGTATATCTCATGAACAAGCTCCAACACATCCCCGAGATGGGGTTGGGAAGGAGCGGCCGGAAGGGCGTTGCAACATTGGCCGAAGTGCCACACAACCCCATACCTTTGGCTTGGGTTATCTGCCCACCAAGGAGGATTGGGTAAGAAAAGGAAAGGAAATGGCTGGAAGAGCCAGAGCGAAACAAATGGGGAAACCTTTTGAGTTGATGCACCGGCCCATCCGGGGTACCCTAAACGGACGCTTCGTCCGGGAGGGGGAGGATTTTCCATTCTGTGGCTTTCCGGAGCCGTGGCTGAACGCGGAGAGGAAGCGTGTGCCGGGGTTCGAGATTTTCTTTGACCTACAGTTATCTGGGGATGATGTTGCCGAAGAGCAGACAGACCCGACAGTTGAGGCTGAGCATAGCAGGGAAATGGAGTCTGAGGACACCGAACTTGAAATGGGGGTAGCACTGGCATGTCTACTTTCAGATCCTTCGATCGAACAGAAGTGCTTGGGGGATAACTTCTCGGTGTCCATGATCGGGAATGAAACGGCTGCGGGCCTACCATCAACTATTTTGGATGCATCCATCGCACCCTCTCTCGTTTGGCAGTACGAAGAGGGATTTTTGTCAAGCAGCACCGGGTCAGGTAGTGAGCCGGAATCTGATTCCACCGAGTCTTGTGAGTCGGAATCAGGTTCCAGCTCAACTGAGTCTGAGTCCGGTATTCCTGGGGGTGATAACCCGGATGCCACAGTCCTGTCCAGGTCGTCTTTTTCTTTCTCTTTTGAGTCTGTTGTAACAGAAGAATCGGACGGTTTGGAAGTACATAATGAGAATGATATGGATGTGGTTTCTGAGTACTTTTCTGTGCCTTTGATTTATTGCTTGAATCAGGACTTTCAAAATTTTGACAAAACGACGAGGAAGAAATTCCTCCGGTTTTGCAACGATTAATTGATCAAGAGCAGAGAGATTTGTTAAACCTTTAGTTGATGAAATCACTACTGTGAATATTGGTACTGAGAAGGACCCGCGGCTGGTCCAGATCGGGTCCACGTTGTCTTCGGAGGAACGCGAGCGCTTAGTCGCTTTATTAAAAGATTTCAAAGATGTTTTCGCGTGGTCCTACGAAGACATGCCTGGAATCGATCCTGAGATTGTACAGCACCGGATCCCTCTTGACCCCGAGGCCCGACCTGTCAAACAGAAACTCAGAAGGATCCGCCCTGACTGGGCCATCAAGATTAAGGAAGAGGTCACCAAGCAAATCGATGCAGGCTTCCTGCTGGTATCCGAATACCCGACTTGGTTGGCCAACATTGTTCCAGTGCCGAAGAAAGATGGCAGAATCCGGTGTGCGTGGATTTCAGGGATTTGAACAGAGCTAGTCCGAAGGACGACTTTCCCTTGCCACATATTGATGAGTTGGTGGATTTTACAGCGGGGCATGCTTTGCTTTCGTTTATGGATGGCTTCTCAGGCTACAATCAGATAGTGATGGCACCTGAAGACCGGGAAAAGACTGCCTTCACCACCCCGTGGGGGACCTACTGCTATAGAGTATGCCATTTGGGTTGAAGAATGCTGGAGCTACATATCAACGGGCCGCGACCACGATATTGCATGACATGATCCACAAAGAGGTTGAGGTGTACGTGGACGACATGATTGTCAAGTCCAAAGAAAGAGAGGGCCACTACACCGCCTTGCAAAAGTTCTTCCAAAGGATCAGAGAATTCCGGTTGCGGTTGAATCCTCAAAAGTGTACGTTCGGTGTTACAGCAGGAAAAATGCTGATTACACAAAGGGGCATCGAAGTCGATCCTTCCAAAATCAAGGCCATCTTAGAAATGCCACCACCAATGACTGAAAAAGAGGTGCGAGGCTTTCTGGGTAAAGTGCAATTCATAAGACGGTTTATCTCAAAATTAACCTTGACTTGTGAACCACTTTTTGGTCTCTTGAAAAAAGGAAAGAAATTCCAATGGGACGACCGATGCCAAGTTGCTTTTGAACAGATCAAGAAATAGTTACAGAACCCACTCGTGTTGTCACCACCAGAACCAAGGAGACCGTTGATATTGTACCTTTCAGTGACTGAAACTACAATGGGCTGTATGCTCGCGCAGGAATCAGAGGACAAGGTGGAGAGGGCCATTTACTATCTGAGCAAGAAGATGCTGGAGTATGAGACTCGCTACACACCGTTGGAGAAGGCTTGCTTAGCTTTGGTATGGGCTACCAGGAAGCTGCGGCACTACCTGTTAGCTCACTCTGTAATGTTGGTTTCACGATTGGATCCCATCAAATATCTTTTCGAGAAACCGGCACTTACGGGTAGGCTAGCTCGTTGGTTGCTGTTGCTTTCCGAATTTGATCTGAAATATGTGACACGCAAGTCAGTCAAGGGAAGAGCAGTGGCAGAGTTCTTAGCCGATCATCCAGTGGAAGGGGGTGAAGCAGTTGAGTACTTATTTCCAGATGAGGCCATTTTGCACATCGAAGATGAAACTTGGACGATGTACTTTGACGGAGCGTCAAATCAGTACGGGTATGGGATAGGGGTGTTGCTGATAGCACCCGACAATTCCCGTATCCCTCTAGCATTCAAACTCCGGTTCAAAGTCTCGAACAACGAAGCAGAATATGAGGCATGCATTGCCGGTCTAGAAGCAGCCCTGGAACTAGGGGCAAAACGGTTGGACGTCATCGGGGACTCGAACCTTGTTGTGTCTCAAGCAAAAGGAGACTGGAAAGTCAAAGAAGAAAAGATGATAATGTACCACCAGACCTTGGATTTGTTAATTCCTCGGTTTGAGCTAAACTTTGCTCATCTAGCAAGAGAGAACAACAGGTTCGCAGATTCACTAGCAACTCTATCTTCCATGATAGACATCCCGTTCGGAGTCCGGATGCGTCCAGTCATCATTGACCAGAAATTTGCGCCAGCCTACGAGTCGATTGCTGCTATAGATGAGGCTCAGGACGAAAACCCTTGGTATTACGATATTTGGAATTTCTTGGAGAAAGAGGAGTATCCACCAGGGGCAAATGCCAAGGATAAAAGGGCAATCAGAAGAATGGCTGTTCAGTTCATCATCTGCGGGGGTAAACTGTATAAGAGAGGTCATCTGGGAATGCATAAGCTGTGTGTAGAAGCTGAAGAATCAAAACGCCTGATGGAGGCCATCCATGGAGGGGAATGTGGTGCGCATATGAATGGAGTAATGTTGGCTCGGAAGATCCTCAGACAGGGTTACTATTGGTCCACCATGGAGGAGGATTGTATTGGCTTTGTTCGGCGATGCCACAAATGTCAGATCCATGCAAACCGCATGAACATCCCGCCGTCGAAGCTGTACAACATGACTTCGCCATGGCCATTTTCAGTTTGGGGAATTGATATGATCAGGGCTGTCACTCCAAAGGGGTCAAATGGGCATGAGTTCATCTTGGTCGCAGTAGATTATTTTACAAAGTGGGTCGAGGCCCAATCTTATGCGGTGTTGAAGGCTTCACATGTCGCGAAGTTCATCAGAAACAACATCATCTGTCGTTATGGGGTCCCAAATGAGATCATTTCAGATAATGGTTCCCACTTCAAGAAAGAAGTGATTGACTTGTTGGAAAAATACAATGTGGCTGTTCATAAGTCATCCACATACCGGCCGCAAACCAATGGGGCAGTTGAGGCCGCCAACAAGAACATCAAACACATACTGCAGAAAATGGTGGAAACCTACCGGGACTGTCCAGATAAGTTGTCGTTTGCTCTGTGGGGCTACCGGACTTCAATTAGAACTTCTACAGGGGCGACTCCGTATTCATTGGTTTATGGGATGGAGGCCGTTCTACCTATCGAAATTGAGGTTCCGTCTTTGCGAGTGCTGGCTGAGTGTCAGATAGCCGAAGCAGATTGGCAGCAGAGTAGATTTGAAGAACTCATGCTCTTTGACGAGCGCAGACTGAAAGCACTGTACCATGTTCAAGGTTATCAACGCAGAATTGCCAGGGCTTTTAACAAGAAAGTTAAGTCCAGGAATTTAAAGGAAGGAGATTTGGTGCTCAAGGACAACCGAGCTCCCATCCACGACCCAAGGGGCAAGTTCAGACCCAATTGGACTGGTCCCTACATCATTAAGTCTATCTGGTCAGGTGGAGCTGTGGTTTGATGGACCTAGATGGCCTAGAGTTCTCACAGCCGATCAACATGGACAAGTTGAAGAAATATTATCCCTGAGAGGCTCGCTAGGCCGAAAACCCGAAAGGGCGACCTAGGCAAAAGTTAGAGCACGAAAAATTTGAAATTATAAAAACTGAGCTCGCAAGGTTGAAAACCCGCAAAGGGCGGCCTTGGCAAAAGTTAGAGCGTAAAAGGAGAGTGAAAATACTCGAGTGAACCCAAGCCTGAACTACGTAAGGCTTGATTCCCATCTTTGGGATACGTAGGCAACTTCATCCTGAAGTTCAGCCATAAACTTTTCCCCGATCAACTTTGTCCATTTGATCATCTCGGCCATCTTTGTCTATTCAGCATTCAAGAGTTCGGTTATGATCTCTGGTGCAGTGCTTTTCAGACTAGGGGCAACTTTCCGTTGCTGTGCAGTGCCGCGGTACTAGTCAGACTAGGGGCAACTTTCCAGTTGCTGGGATCCGGGTTGTGCATCTCAGTGACAGATCTCAGGCGTGTCCAGTTCTGATCCATATCGAAAATAGTTTTGAAAAGTTTTAATAAAAGTTGACTTTGTTCAAATAATCTTTTTACAACTAAGACCATTTCTGGACCAAAACGGGAAATTTTCAGTACCACAACCTTCAATTTCATTGATTTCAATACAGAGTTCTCCTGCTCTTGCATACAAATTGAAGTTGCTTTTTATTACATTCATAAGGAAAACTTGAAAGTACTAATAAAGCAATAAATCCGGGGCATAGATAAGTCAGGTGTTCCTGCGCCCCCTCCCAGAGCTGGTCGAAGCCTCTGATGCCAAGCTGGGCCCGATCTGTGCCTCTTCATTAAGCCAATCCAAGCACTCATCAGACAAAGTGCAACTGAAAGTGGGAGCGGGGGCCAGGAGCTCTCTAGTCCTCCATGCTGTGGCATACCGGGCAAGCTGTGCGCCTCGAACCGGGAATGCAGCAGGGTACTCTATCCCCTCTGGCGGGCAAGTCTGATCGTGTCCGAACTGACGCTGGATCCGAAACGGAAAATAGAAGACACAGTGTGTCATGCCAATCAATTGAATCCCGGGTTGACGGGTCATGTTGTAACTCATTGCTGGTAGATTGAGCCAAGGGCACCGCCAAGCAATGCGGTCTGTGGACAAGCTGCACATCCAGTCGAACCACCAACCCTCATCACGGGCATCGACCAGGCGTTGCCTGAAGAAATAGCCGCGAGCTGAGTATGCGGGGCAAGACTCCACAATCTGTAACTTGTCCATCAACCATACCTGGGGAGGGATTGAAAAATGAGAGAATAAAGAATAGAGAGATGTACGATGAGAGAAAAGTAAGGAAAAGGGTTTTGTGAGAAAACCGAGCCTGAGGGCCGAGTGATGTGAGCAATACATATGTGAGATTGGGTGGGAAACATTACCTGCAATAGTAGCGGGCTCCCCGCAAGCCTAGCCGTCTCCCGGCGATGAAAAGCGTCTAAGCCCATCAATGTCTCAGCCAATGTCATGGCAATACAGCTCTTGCCCTCCTTCAAGCCTTGGGCGACCTCGATCAATCGGACACTGAATCCACCAGAGCCCGGGGCAAGTAAGAAATGAGATAGCAAGCATAGGCAAAGCGCATGTCGCCGATAGCCCTGCCAATAATAGTCGCCGCGATCGCCGGCATCAGAAAATCGGCAAACCAAGCTTGGGATGTCCAGCTCCCCGTCATGAATCAATGATCGAGCATCATGAAAAGTGAGGCCGCACATTTGTCCTAGGGCTTGGACGTGGCCGAATCGGAGTTGAGGCAAGATTTCCTCGTTACGCTCGGACTCCATCAAAGCTTGGAAATCCTCAAAGGTGGGACACATCTCTTGCCCGCTGAAGCTAAAGACGTGTGTTATCGGATTCCAAAACCTTGCCGCGGCATGGAGGAAAGGAAGATGCAGCGGAGTACGGCCCAGCGTGAATAGTGCATTCAAGCCGAAGCCCCGGAAGTTCAACTTTTCCGAGCCATCTAGAGAAGCGATCCAATTTGTGAGGTTTTGAGCAAGGAACACTTCCATTTGGTGCAAATTTGAGCTGAAATGAAGGGAATCCCGAAGCTGGTACTCATATAGAAGATAAGGTAGTGAGTGAAGGACAGATGTCGTCATTTCGGAGAGTCTGCCATAGATGGCCGGCAGTGGCACACTGATGGCCGGCAGGCATCCATTGATGGCCGGCAGTACTCCCCTCTTGCTCACTGGCTCTCTCACTGAAGACCCAGTTGTCCGTTGCAGTGGAGTCCGGTTCCCTGTGTCTTTCAAGGTCTTGTTTTGTCCTGTTGGAGTTTGTCGTGTCTTGTTTAAGGCGTATTATTTTCTTTTTCTGTGTCAGGTTGTAATTATCTTCCTTTCATTCATCGAGTTGTTGCAATTTGCTTATCGAGTTGTAAATTTGCTAGAATTTGTTTTGTTTATCGAGTTGTTTTGTTATTAGTCGGTCCACTACCTGATTAGTGCAATTTAAGCGTTTGGTTTTCAAAACAAGACTTCAATTTCATTTACATTGTTGTGTAAAGTAATGCGATGCGATGCAATGCATAGAATGTACAAACGAAACACTTTTCCAACAAAAAAGCTGTTTTCATTCCATCATAGTTTCTTTTTACAAAAGAGTTTGGTTTTGAAACAAACCCGCCTAACGCAGTACAATGTGCAAAAACTACTAGTAAAAAGGAAAATAAAACAAAAAAAAACAGGATCAGCATCTGGAGTAGCAAAATGTCTGGATCAGTGTCGGTGGTCTCAAGTGCGGGAATCCGTCCTGGTCCTCTTCCTGGACGAAGGTCCAGGATCTCCACCATCAGCATCTGACTCTGACTCTGACTGCGGACTCATCGCCTCCTCGTCAGACTCATCATCATCAGAGACAGGTCCCTGTGAACTAGTCCCTCGTCCTGCTCCCTCTGCTGCTCGAGGAGGTACTGAAGGGCCCGTCCCTGCTCCTGCTGGAACACCCGATGGGCCTGGCGGCAAGAAAGGAATCTGAAAGAGGGACAAGCCACCCAAAATGCATTAGTAACCAAGGTATATCAGATGTAGCAAAGTGTTGTGTTGTGAATAGTGAATGATTTGCAAGGAATGTATACTGTGAGTGGTGTATGAGAACAATGTATCAGATAAATGCAGTGTGCAAGCTGTACAAATGATGGTGTGTTAAGAAAAGACTTCAGGGCACGAAGTGCAGTTTGAACGAACTTACCGGAATGCTATAGATACTGAGTAGGTCCATGCTCGTCTGCAGCATCCCTATCACTGAAGCCGTCATCGCCAGAGACTGACGAGTGTACTCAATGGGAGCCTACAAAAATGGTTGAAATCATTAGTACTCTGTATAATATCAAGGGAAATCAAATGACAGTACAAGGGATGACAGTGTAGTATATACCGGAGTCGAGCCATAACCTCCGACAAGCTCGTGACCAGCTGGAGGAGGAGCAAAGGGAACCTGATAAATCTCTCCAGCTCGCCCTCGAAGTGTCATAGTAGCAGGCAATACTGGCCATCCAGACCCCTGTCTCTCCTCAGGACCTCTCCTCCTACGAGACCTGGTCGCTCCGCCTCTACCTCTCATAGCTGGAGCCCTCACTCCCTCTCCTCCTCGGACACCAGTCAAAGGCGGCATCAGATGTGTCTGAATGAAGGTCGCGTAGTCGCCCTCAGCACGGAAGTAATCTGTCTCCAGCCTTACCATGAACTGGATCACCTAGTCGGCGGATAACATGTGTGTCTCCCTCATCAATGGTGGAGGCGCCATCAGTACAAACGGGGCAGGCAACCCCAAAGTCTGACGCACAAAGCGCTCACTCAGAAACTAGGCCCGACAGATCGGTCCCTCGAAAAGGATACGGTACTGAGACATGATCTGGGTAGTGTGATACTGATCCTGGAGTCTTGACGGAATCACCTCCCGTGGTCGCCATGAAATCCGAGAAAGAGAACCAACGAGACGATCAGTCGTCAAATGACTAAGGCAGGTGCATTGGGTTAATCGAAATAATCTTATTGCAGACTTACCTCACACGCCGCGACTGTGTCAAAATACTGTCAGAAAAACATGAAGCCCTCCCGGGTCCTACGACGGAGCGGACCGTCATATACATCAGAAAATGGGACCGTCACTGCAGTCTCCTCCACTGGATCTGGAGCAAGCGCCGGGAAGTATGCATATACCCAAAGTTGTTGAATGGAGGTGATCAGTACAGCGTATGAACAAGAATGCAGAAGACAGTACAGTACATAACAGATGCAGGCCTAGAAAGATGGACATTAGATCTTGTGCATATAGTGTATCGTGAGCTGTGTGTAGATCCTGTGTGTGCAGTGTATGGTGTGCAGTGTGCAGTATGTATGGTGTACAGAAAATGCAAAGCAGAAAGCATACAGGATGACAGTGAATACGGAGAGTATAAATGTTGAACAAAGCAAACCTACAAATGCTAAGCAAAGTAATGAAAAGGGAAACTAGGTTGCGTACCTCCCAAGCTCGCCAGTAGCCTCCAATCACTCTCCCGCACATCCGAGAAGTGGAGCTCATGTATCCATAAAGAGTGGTGAGGCCGGCTGCGCCCCAATTGTAGGAGCGGACCCGCGGAAGCACCACCAGGGCGCTCAAGAAGTACAAACCCACGGTATTCCACCTGTTCGAAAACAAGGTGGTACCAAAAAGGAACAGGAGAAGCCCCTAGCATACTGCTCCACTCCCTCATCGGTCTGAGGATCCTCCCCGCGGAACTGCTCCTTGAACCAAGAGTATCTAACCATACCAGCTCGAGCAAGGGGTGGACATGCTCCAAGCAACACATCCCATGCAGCCACCCACTCCCCCATGTCGGGATCTAGGGGAATCGGATCACCTCTCACTCCCAGACCGGTGATCATAGCAAAATCAAAAGGAGTCATGGTCATCTCCCCTGCTGTGGAAAAGTGAAAGGAATTGGTGGTGTCCCACCACCTTTCCACGAGAGCCCCCAGGAGAGGGTGACTCGCTATAACTCGCGTCAGCCCGCAGCAAAATATACCGAAGCCGGTCTCGTTGACAATCCGGTGGACCCCCGCGGGGAGCACATCGTACCAGTCGCGAGCGGTCGTGGCGCCGTAGCCTCGAAAGGAGCGAGATCCCTCATGTTGAAAATACAGTTTCAAATTAAATGAGTAGTGTATTGAAGATACAGTTCAAACCAAATCAGCACAGTTCGAATTAGATCAGCAGTATGTCGAAAATACAGTTCAGATAAGATTAGTGATGTATTGAAAATACAGTTGCATCCCGAGCAGTGATGTGTCAAAGATGCATTCGAATTCAGAATAGTGAAGCATGAGATGCGGTTATGTGCAGTGTATACAGGGCAGATCAACAATGTATGAAATGCAGTCAGATCAAAGCATGCGATGCAATCAGATCGAAACAGCGCAAGAAATGCAGGTATTCGAAAGTAATACTACACAAAAGACAAAGGTGGTACCTCTACGGCAATGGCCGACAAGTGAGACATCGGCTCTCTCAATAAGAGGTCGTCTGGTACATCCTCATCAAAATCGGTGAAGGTATGGATGCCTCCTGCCACTGGAATGACGTGAGTCTCCGGATGGTACACCGCGGGGTCGAAGGGACGTACGTCCAATGGTAATGGCTGAGGCTCAACCTCTGGCTCAGCCGCAAACTCTGCCGCCAACTCTACTGGAGGGAGTGCGGGGAAACCCTCGTCATGAGGCACATCGTCAGCCATCTAAGATAGATGCAAAAGAATGGTGCGAAAATGAGCAAAATGATGAAATTTAGAATAAACTCAAACCCTAAGAGAGAGAAAATTCAAGAAAAGTTGAAAAACCCGGGAAAGTGAACTAACCTCGAGAGAAGATCGGGGGAAATGATCCTTGAATGCGGGAAATGATGAAAGAAGCCTCAGATGCAATTTCTGATCGGTTCAAATCGAAGAAAACCAAGAATCTTTAGTGATGCAAGGTTGAATAGGGTGTTGGGAAACGCATAGAATGCGCGAATCTAGAGAGAAGGCACACCTAGGAAGGAAGAAAAGTGGTTTCTATGGAAGGGTTTGTGAAGAAATGGGTTGGTTTTGAGCCTATTTAAAGACCCACGGCCTAAAGGCCCCTTTTGCACGAATCTGCCACCGATGGCCGGCAGCATGCTGTAGATGGCCGGCAATGGATGCAGATGGCCGGCGCCGGCGGTTGTCCCTGGTGACCAGCAAGCCTCCTCCAGCTTTCCTGGCCTATTTGATCTTGGGATCTGTTCCCGGGTCCCAACAATCCTGTGGAATGCTCAAAACTTGATTCGAGATGTCTCCGTGGGGGCTCGGGAGTCATGTCCCCAATGTACGATGGTTTACACCCATCAATGCGTACGAGGTGTATCCTTTTGACGCATCCTAAACCCTTCGGGAGGTAAACCGGAGGTCTCCTTTTAAGATGTCTTTATTAAGCATCTTTCTCTTCTGTTGGTGTCAAATAGCATTCGTCTGTTACAATGAACACCCGTCTGGTTCACATGCGTTGTTTTCCTTATCCCTATTATGCATTGTCATGCATTTTCTCTATCATGCATTGTCATGCATTTCCTTGTCACACATCGTTGTGTACTTCCTTATCATAAGTTGTCATAATTTACTTACATGTGTATATGTTTTTCCAGGTGGTTACACATTGTGCACGTTTCAGCGTGTGCTTTACTGATATGTGTTCATACCTTTGCTTGCTTTACACATTGCTTGCGTTACTGCATGCTTTACTTACATGTGTTTTGCATCTTATAGGAGGTTACACATTGCTTGCATCATTGCATGCTTTACTTACATGTGTTCATTCCTGCTATACACATTGCATGCGTTGTCGCGCATGCTTTACTTACATGTGTTATGTTTTTCTAGGTTTACACATTGTGCACGTTTCGCGTGTGCTTTACTTACATGTGTTCATATTTGCTTGCTTACACATTGCATGCGTTACTGCATGCTTTACTTACATGTGTGTTTTTTCCAGGTTCACACATTGCATGCGTTGTCGCGCATGCTTTACTTACATGTGTTTCAATTTCTTGTTTCACACATTGCATGCGTTGTCGCGCATGCTTTACTTACATGTGTTTCAAATCCCTGTTTCACACATTGCATGCGTTGTCGCGCATGCTTTACTTACATGTGTTTCAAATTCCTGTTTCACACATTGCATGCGTTGTCGCGCATGCTTTACTTACATGTGTTTCAAATTCCTGTTTCACACATTGCATGCGTTGTCGCGCATGCTTTACTTACATGTGTTTCAAATTCCTGTTTCACACATTGCATGCGTTGTCGCGTATGCTTTACTTACATGTGTTTCAAATTCCTGTTTCACACATTGCATGCGTTGTCGCGTATGCTTTACTTACATGTGTTAATGCACACTTCGCATGCGTTGTCACACATTTTTCAAATGCATTGTTATGCATGTTTCTAACGATATTGTACCTGTTAAGTTCATTTCTTTTTCAGGCACGATATTGTATGTACGGTTCATTTGAAGCTGGTGCAACCAGACGAGCCGCACAGGTATTGTATGCACTCCGCGTGAAACGTGGTAAGAATTGCATAATTTTCTTACATCCTTCCTATCGGAATATGTAGGACTGTTGTTCACCTGCTTAAAACTGTTGCATGATTTGCTTCATTACAGCATCTTTGGCGTGATAATTGTCATGCTCTTGCATCTTGCATACATTTGCATTTTGCCCCAACTTCGGGCGCATCTCTGCATGCCATATTGATTGATTGTCTGAGTCTTCGGCCTTGTCAAAAATGGGTCGTCTCTGGGTTTTGACATTCACTCCCGTCACTTTGTGACTATTGAGTTCTGTCAAAGAGGGGCAACTGTAGACACCCCATTTTTGACCGTCCTCAAGACTTGGTTGTGCTTGTAGGTACACCCAACAACTGGTTCGATTGCTCGCCCAGCACTCGACTGTCGCGGCGGAACGTCACCGGTTCGAGTTTCCCGGACCTTGTATCCTTTCTGCCTCATTTTTGGACCCTGATTTGGTCCTTTCAGAGTGGCCCTCCTGGTGCACTGCCGGCCATGGCATGGCACTGCCGGCCATGGCTTTGTTCCTGCCGGCCACTGATGAAGCCCTGCCGGCCATCAGTGTGCCACTGCCGGCCATTACTGATGGCCGGCACCCCCCCTATCTCAGCTGGTTTTCCTCCAGATCTTTTGAGCCAGCTGGATTTTTGTTTACTCCCCTCCATACACGTGTATGGAGGGATGAAGGCCTTGCAAAGCTTCTTGAAGAAGCTTTGGCTTTTCATTTCTCTATATAAGGAAGAGGCTTCTTCCTTACACCAGGTTCTGAGTTTTTGAAGAGCAAAAACTCCCTTTCTCTCTATATTGCTTGTGTTTTGTGCCTTGAAGTTGGATTTCCTTGCACTTTTACACTACAACACATAGATATACACCACCACCATTGGATCAAGCTTCTTGGGAGGAATTCTTAAGCTCTGAAAACTGGTTTCCACCCCCTGAAGTTGCTGGTTTCAAAGAGGGTCTTCAAGGGTGAGCATTTCCCCCATTTTTGCACTTTCTTGCACCTTGCTTTAGCCCTCTTTGCATATTGTTTTAGGCTTTGCTTATAACTGAAAAAAGTCTTGTTTTTAAGTGCTTTTTAAGTTTGGTTAAGGTCATTTTGCTGTTTGGGGTGTGTAGCCCCCTTGCATGCTTTGTTTGGCTTTGTTTTAAGCCATATTTGGAGGCCTCCGAGCTAGCCTTGGTTTGGCCTTCCTACCACTGAAATCCAGTGGATTTTCAGTGGTAGAGGTGTGGTTTTGAGGTCCTAAATCAGAGGGGGTAGTCCCCTCTCTTTGTATTCCTCTTTGCTTGCATTTTTGGCCTTCCAAAGGACCATCCCTCTATGCATTTTTGAGGCTTGGTCCAGGCCTCTTTTTTGTGACTTCTAGGACCTACCTTGGCCCTGTCCAAGGCTGGTTTGGTCATGTCTTGCTTGCATCTAGCATGTGTAATGTAACTCCATTTATAGCTCATCAAAGTAGCATGTGTGCATAGTCTTTGTTGAGTCCATTTCAGTCCATTTTTGGTGATGTTTTACCATGCCATAATCTGTTTTGGGTTGGTTTTGTTACTCCATGTTTGCTTGATGCACTTGTAGTGTAAATCCCCTAAACTAGCTTCATATGCTCCATGCCATGCCATGTCATTTTAGCTTGTTTGGTTTACATTCAGCATGTATTTGGTCATCATTTGGCATGTTATGACCCTATCCATAGTTGGTTTGATCATCCTTTGCATGCTCCATATAGGTGTAGAACAAATCTTGTTTACTAGCCTTTTGTGCATGATGTTTTGACTCATCATACTAGCATATTTTGGCTTTGCTCAAACTTGATTTTATGCTTATTTTGAAGTGTTCTAGGACTGTTTTGGGCTGCCATGACCATATCACTCATGCTTTGTATAGCTATAGTGTAAATGCTTAGGCTAGTCTTGGGTTTTGAGGCCTCTATCATGTCATACATGTGATGTTTGCATGCCTTGCCCTCATTCCACATGCTATTTCAGTCCATGAAATGTTGTCATACACTTGCATTTGACATGCCTTGAATGCTTTGTATAGCTTGTGCTTTATGCCTCAAGAGTGGACTTTTGTGCATGCCACTTAGCCTAAGCCTTTGGCTCATCATTTCAGTGCATTTTGGGTCCTAATATACCATGATGTAACTCTGTTTTTGGTTGTCCAAGTCATGCCATGATTGGTTCTCATAGGTGTAGTGCATTGCCTCTTTAAAGCCTTGCATGCTCCATGCTTTTAGCTTGTGTTCTAGCCTTTGTTGGCTAGCTTTGAGCTTGATTTTGGTCTTGTTTGGGCCTGCCCTAGGACTGTTTTAGGTCCCCTTGGCCCTTTGGGGCTTGCCTTGTATGGCCATGGCTTAAGTCCCTTTGCTTACTTTGAGCCTTGAGCATCATAACATGCTATGCTTGCATTGTTGAGTTGATTTGGCATCAATTTACATGGTATTTCAGAGCTTACCTCATTGTCATATATCCATGTTTGTTGCTCCTTAAGTGTGCTTAAGAGTTGTCCTCTTTGTGCCTTAATACTTGAGCTATTTGGCATGCATGCTTGCCTTGCCTTTCCATGCTTTTCATGCTATCAGTTCCATCACTGTGGCTACTAATTTGGACCTAGTTGAGAGTCGTCCATCTTTGGTGTAAGCCCATCTTACCATGTTGTCGCATACTTGTTTAGCTTCGCATACCTTGCATGCTCACATGTTCATGTTGCATTTTGTCATGTTGTCCAAGGTTGTTGCCTCACATCATGCTTATATGCTTGTTGCATGCTTGGGTTAGTTGCATGTTTGCACACTTAGGTCATGTTGCATGTTTGCCATGCTTATATGTTGCATTGCTCGGATTAAGTATTAATCCGAGCACGAGGAATGAGGGGCGTTTCATACTTCAAGTGATGGAACGCGTCTCAATTCTCGGTCGCCGAAGCTCTTGATGATTCATGATAGAGTTCTAGGCTTTACTTGCTTTATTTGTGCATTCATTTTCATATTGATTTGCACAAGTTGGATCTTTGGCCATCATGCATCGGGATGCGTGATTGATGGTCGTGGATCCGACTTGGCCTCTCCCTTGATGTTTTGAGGTGATTTGGAGTGCCATGGTGCGTACATGTCCTTGGGAAACCCTCCATTTTCTCTATTTTGTGCTTCGTTGCAGTTTGGTGTCACAGCACACCAGTGGCCGGCAGCCTGCCATTGATGGCCGGCAGTGTGCCACCCTTGGCCGGCAATGGACCATCCTTGGCCGGCAGATCTCCCTCCATGGCCGGCAGGCCACTGGTGACTTCCCCTGCAGTGTTTTGGTAAGTTTCAGCAACAAGCACTGAAAGACACCCTGCAAACAGAGCCTCTAAAGAGCAACCGGAAGGCGTTTCGAGGCGAAGAACCGAAGCGAGCATGCATGCCTCCCTTCTTCAAACAGAGCTGGAATAGCACCGTTTACTGCTTTCCCTACTTGCTTGTTGTCATTCATTAATCAGTTAATTAATTTGTTAATTAATTAAGTTGTGTAATAATTAGTTGTAGCTAGTTATTCATTTGGTTTGTAATAATTAATTAGCTTGTGAGTTAGTTAATTAGGTGGCCTGTATTATTCTTTCGGACCCTCCGAGCGAGGGCACAATTGTAATAAGTGTGCGTGCGTGTGTGCATGTCTTCCAACCCCCACTTCTTTCTCCCTTTTACTTACCTGCTTTGATGGTTAGTATTAGGACATGTTTACTTTAGCATACCTTATGCTATGCATGCGTGCATCATTCATCAGTATTGCATGCACCGGGCTCGGCGCATCATACTAACTGCATAAGTATTTCAAATCTAACTTGAATACATGCTACTTGTGCATTTTCACATGTCATTCATAGACTAGCCGAGCCTACTCTAGTGACATTCCGTATGCGTTGCATTAGGCATTTAAACATGGACTTGGATCATGCATGATTGCTAACATGTTCTTGTTTTGGCGCGGAGTACTAGGTGAGCTCTTTATGCTTTAGCATACCGCATGCGTATGAGTGTTGCCATAATAGCATGATTACCATGAGGCTAGCTGCTTATGTGATAAACTGCCTGAATGCCTGTGGGTGAAGGTTGGATTGTTTGAATTGGGATAACTCATTGAAATCTGTGTTTTAGCCTACTTGCGAGTAGTAAATTTCAAACCATTTCCTAAACGAAACAGATATGCAATGCTTTGATTCCAAATTAGGCGATCTAGTCTATACTTGTTTTGCTATGCGCATCACATAGTAATCTACGCTAATAACTGGAATAAGGGCACACAATGTTTTCAAAACTCGATATCATGGTTAGTAGAGGCCGATCTTCGGATCGGGCGAGAGGGGGTGCTCATAGCTGACCTTCCCCAATCGTACCCAAGTTCCCGAGCCGAGGCAACTTTGGTGATGACGGACACGTGGCCTTTGGCACCGAGTCAAGGTTTCCTAAATTCCCCCATAAAAAAATATTTAGGTGGCGACTCTGTATCTGGCAAAGCAGTCCATGTTTGGCACTTCTTTCAAAAAAATCTATTTTTCTGAAAACGATTTGCCGGATTTGGACTCTTTGGTTCAGATTAAGAACCGTGACAATTTGAGTCCTGAACTGTAGTGAGCCCCAAATGAATGAACCGAGGGATTTCCCTCCCGGGACGTTCGGGGACATCTACACAACTCCAGCAGGTTTTTCAAGCTCAAACCAACCCAAGAACACCAAAACCAGCTCCTAAGCACCTCAGCAACAAAATGATGGTGTTTGAGTGTGTGTTTGTGTGCAAAAGTGAGACAAACTGACACTTTAAGGCACAAAACAAGAGCAAAAGAGAGATATAGATACAAGTGTGTATGTATAACCCAAACCACCAAATTTTTGAACTTAGAGGAGGGAGGAGGAGCCTCCCTCTTATAGAGAACAAAAGCTAAAGCTTCTCAAGGAAGCTAAGCTTCAAGGCCATCCCTCCATACACGTGTATGGATGATGGTTCTGGTGCCTTCCAGCTGTGCCAGCTGGAAGAAAATATCTCCAAAAAGGTGACAAAAAGCAGCCGACCACTTGAAGTGGTCGGTCAGCTACTAAAAGTGGTTGGCCAACCACTACAAGTGGTCTCCCACAACAAAAAATGGTCGGCCAGGGGTAGGAGAAGTCTACACACTGAAAACAAGCAAGTGGTGTGGTGGCCGACTAGAAAAGGTGGCCCAAAGACCAAGAAAGCCAGTTATCCGACCAGAAAACTGGCTGGCAGGAAGGAAAAGTGGTCTCCAAGGGGTAAAACCGGTCTCCCACCCTTGTACCACCTTCCAAACAAGGAAAACAATGTTTGTACCAAAAACAAACCAAAACGGATGCAAGACGAGAGATCGGGAGGCAAAGCACGCGGCTGAAAGCCTCGAAAGCTAGTCTATTGGCATCAAAAGTGGTATACGACCACAAAAGTGGTCTCCCAGACCACAGTGTTCCTCTAGGCAGAGGTAACAAGGCATGGTTTAAAAACCACGCCAAACGGAGAACGTTAAGCGGTCCCGAGACAAGGCGCGCGGCCGAAAGCTCCAAAAACGAAAAACTAGTCTCCAAACGGGAAAAGTGGCCTACGACCACAAAAAGTGGTCTACGACCACAAAGAGATGGTCTACAAGACCTCTCCCTCCCTTCGGGAAGAGAAAACAAGATTCGGTCCACAAACCAAGCCAAAGCACAAAGAGTTCAGAGGCCCGGAGGCAAGGCTCTCAACCAAAAAAACTCCGAAACCTTAGAACGAGCACAACATGCACAATCACCAAGCACTCAATTGATGACGTCTGAGTCTTAAGGTCGGTCAAAAATGGGGTGTCTACAGTTGCCCCTCTTTAATAGAACTCGGAAGTCATAAGTGATGGGAGTGAATGTCAAAGCCCAGAGACGACTCATTTTTGACAAGGCCGAAGACTTAGACACACAGGCAAGATAACAAAGAGATGCGCCCGCAGGTTGGGGCAAGATGCAAAGGACATGCACGATGCCGAACATAACTTGTGATCATGCAAAGAAAACTATAATGAAGCAGTTATACACAATAAATGCAACAGTTTTACGCAAGTGAATTCAAACCAAACTACATTACATGCAGAAAGGATGTAAGAGAATTATACAATTCTCGTTACGTCTCACACGGAGTACATACAATACCGTCTGGTCGCACCAGCCTCAAATGAACCGTACATACAATATTGTGCCTGCATAAGAAAACAACTCAACAGGTACAATATAGTTAGAAGCACATGTTCAATGATTACATCAAGATGCAATTCCAATGCGAGATAAACGCGTGCATACACAACGC
Source organism: Camellia japonica (assembly GCA_030407325.1). Taxonomy (NCBI): domain Eukaryota; kingdom Viridiplantae; phylum Streptophyta; class Magnoliopsida; order Ericales; family Theaceae; genus Camellia; species Camellia japonica. The sequence goes on from JAPPVO010000003.1 coordinate 104,924,177, forward strand.
CAATGGAAACATGCATAGCAATGCAAGTGAAAAGTGCATAACAATGCAACCGGAACGAGCATAACAATGCAAGTGAAAAGTGCACAACAACGCAAGCAAAGTGAAAAGTGCGTGACAACGCGAGTGAAGTAGGTGCATAACAATGCAAGGTAAACGTGCGTGACACCGCAAATAAAGTGCATAACAATGTAACAAGTGGTGTGCATAGCAAATGCAAGAAAAGTGCAACTTCAAAAGCATGTTTGAAACAAAATGCTGAGTAAAGAAGTACAAGCCTTAAAGAGAGCAACTCAACCGTAACCTCCGATTTACCTCTCGAAGGGGTCACAACATACTCAAAAAGGATACACCTTGCTCTTGACGAGTAACGATGAGCCACGCATCGAAGACTTGAATTGAAGTTCCCGCGGAGACATTTTTGAGTCGAAAAGTGTACTTTTTCTTGTACTTTCTCGAGAGCCGAGAACTCCAATCATCATCAAAACACACAGGGAGAACAAAGGGACCTTGGAGACCACCCAGGAGGGATGGCCGACCACCTAGGCTAGTGGCTGACCAGTTGTTGACCACCAAAGTGGTCGGCTGACTAGAAAAACTGGCTGGCCGACTAGTTTATGCAAACAGGGGCAGTTTTGTCTTTTAATGCTCGGATCTTTAAGTACACAACTCCAAATCAGTTTTGCTCACACCTCCAAGGCCGAAATCAACTTCTTTTCCTCCCTAGACCCTTTTCTCTCTCAGATCTGCACTTTATACGCGTTTTCCAACGCCCCACGCGAAGTTGTTTCCCGAAAACTTTCGATTCTCTTCCTTTTTGAACCGATTAAAATTTGTTTTCAGAGCTTCTTTCTTCATTTTTACCACTTGAGGTATGTTTGTCTGAAAGTTTAGCACCTTTTCTCGGACATTGACTTTTGTTGACTTTTTGCAATTTTGGCTCATTTCGCTCATTTTTGCATCATCTTGTAGATTTCTTCAGATAGCCGACGACGTTCCGTATGGCGGAGGTTCTCCATATGCAGAGGACGAGCCCGGCATTATACCGTTGCCTCTGAGGATTCGGCCGTTCGACCCGGAGGAGTACGGCCCGCAGGAGCACATTCTACCTCCTAGCACCTTCCACCACTTCACGGACTTCGCGCGTCGGGCGCCTGCAGACCTGCTGCTACGGGAGCTAGGGTCCCATCTATCTCATCGCACGCATGAGGTGCATACTTTACTTTTGCGTTTCTCACACATCCCATGTTTTCACTATATATCATATCTGCTCGTTCTGAACATATTCACATACACAGCACTCCACTCATTCTGAACACACGGTTCATACACAACATTCTGCTAATTTGGCACGCAGCTCACCACACAACACTTTGTTAATTCGGCACACAGCTCATTCTGGGCACACAGCTCATTATACTGCTTAATCTGAACACACAGTTCATAACACAACATTCTGTTTAATTGGCACACGGCTCATAACACTGCTTAATTTGAACACACAGTTCATAACGCAGCATTTTGCTTAGTCTGAATACACAGCTCATTTGGGCACACAGCACATTACACTACTCAATCTGAACACACAGTTCATAACACAATATTCTGTTTAGTTGGCACACGGCTTATAACACTGCTCAATTTGAACACACAGTTCATAACACAGCATTTTGTTTAATTGGAACACAGCTCATTTTGCTGCTCAATCTGAACACGCAGTTCATAACACAACATTCTGTTTAATCTGAACACATAGCTCATTTGGGCACACAGCTCATTACACTGCTCAATCTGAACACACAGTTCATAACAAAATATTCTGTTTAGTTGGCACACAGCTCATAGCACTGCTTAATCTTAACACGCAGTTCATAACACAGCATTCTGTTTAGTTGGCACACAGCTCATAACACTGCTCAATCTGAACACGCAGTTCATAACACAGCATTCTTTTTCATAACATAGCACACTGCTCAATCTGAACACATAGTTCATAACACAGTATTCGGTTTATTGTCATAACATAGCACACCGCTCAATCTGAACACGTAGTTCATAACGCGATATTTGGTTTATTGTCATAACATAGCACACCGCTCAATCTGAACACGCAGTTCATAACGCGATATTCGGTTTATTGTCATAAGATAGCACACCGCTCAATCTGAACACGCAGTTCATAACGCGATATACTTTTTCATAACATAGCACACTGTGGGGAAGTGGTTTTGGAAATACTCTTCAGATCCTGGGAGACGCTCTTGATACTCCGCTAGTCACCTGCAAAGACAAATACTCTGGTCGGGGGTGCCGGGATTAGCACTCCGACGGGCAAGTCAGTTCTTATACTCAAGAAAGCTTGTCTACAAAGTTTAGTGAAGTGTTTTCTACATACCTTTCTAAATCTGAAGCTCTTGTATTTATACTCATGCTCTGGACCTCGGGCCCAGAGCCCACTTTTTGTTTATTATCCTTTTGTTTATTCCTACATAAATCTCCCCATCTATTCGGCGATCTCAATATATTCGGCATCTTAGTTGATTAGTACGGAGCCGAACAGTCTCTGACTGCTGGGATATATCCCTTCTAACTCTTCTAACTATTCGGCTCCCACAATTGCCCCCCAAGCATTCTCCCAACATCTATTGGCTAGAGTGCTTGGTTCTGAATTCTGAATATTCAACCAAAACTTTGGCGATTGGGCCCACAAAATATTCGTCTAAGTGCACCCCCTTTTGGTTGTCGTACCAACTTCCCGCCTCTTCGTACATACCCATTCATTGTGATTTTAAAGATTGGCGTCCCTTCGGATTCGCATTCCATAGTACTGGTCACTGGGTTGCCTTTTGGATCGTTCTTGCAATTTTGTCTCCTCCAATATCTTCTTCACCCTCTGTAAGTTGTCCACTTCTTTGCTTTGAGAACTATTCCCGTTTTATTTTTTGGCATATTTGCGTCAACTGTAGGGTATGGCGAAACATTTGAAAGACCTCCTCTCATTAAATCGAATTGCTGGTTTTAGACGCCATTTCTCTATCCCGGATGACGTCCGTCTGTCGCTTTTGGCAGACGGCACCCTTGACATGGAGAGGGAGGACGAAACCACAATTGTCTTTCCTCTTTTGTCAATTGCAGAGGGTGGAGTCCGCTTCCCTCTACATCCATTTTTAAGGGCTGTGCTTCGCCATTGGGATTTAATCCCTTCTCAACCTAACGTGAATTTCTTTAGAATTATAATGGGGATTGTAGCGTTGAATCGCCGCCTTGGAATTAACCTTGGCATTCCGGCTATCCGGCACTGCTACGCCTTGGCTAAGTCCTCCGGTCGGCAAGGGCGTTATTTCCTTAGAGCTAAGGACACCGACCATCAACTAATCACTATGCTTTCCAGCTCTGGGAAACGAGTTGATGACGTTATGGTCGTTGTCCAGGGTAACTGGGAATTTGGCGAAGGGGAGGATCATGTTGACCCTATTCCTAGACGGAGGGGCGAACCAGGTCACCGAGTATCTCCTTGTTTTTGTCATGTGTTCATTTTTATTGTAGAACCTATTCCATCGAAATCTTACGGCTTCGTCTCGTGCAGGGAGGGGTTTGAAAAAGATACTACCTTCAACCCACGACATTGCTCTTTCGGATATCAGGGTTGCTCTCAGGTTTTTCAGCCGTCGAAGTCTTCAGAAACAGGGGAGGGCGGCTCACATTCTGCTTTGTTACGAGCCGACATACACAACCTTCTCGGCGGCGGAAAACATACCGATTCCGAAGGGTGAAGATTCCCTTACTGCTCTTATTCTGTCTGACTTCAAAAACATGAGGCAGGTAGGCTTTGAAGGGTCTGATTCGGAGCGAAACGAGGTAGTTGACATCGCCGAATCAGATCAATCCGAGGCCGAATCTGAGGAGGTATTGGATTCCGCCGCTCCTCCATTTACGTCGGGATCAGGGAATCTTCCTTCTGCCGACGTTTTTCAACACGTAGAGGATCTTCCCGTCACAGACTCCGCGGATATGGTCGGATTGAGTCTGACAAAGCTTGCCAAAAAGGCGAATGCGGAGAGGCTAGCCGTACGGCGAAGAGCAGAGGGCCTTTCGTCTGAGATACCGCCCGCCACCGAATCTCGACTCCCCCTCCCTGTTGCCGAATCAGAGTCTTTGGGAGTTCTAGAGGAGACGGAAAAAGATCGGAATGCCGAATCTCCGTTGGTCGGGGAAGTCGGCCAAAAAGTTGAGGAAAAGGCAGAGAAATGCCCTGCTGACCTTAAGGCCGGTTCAGACGAACATGGTGGTAAGCGTCCTCGATTGGAGGGATCTACTGAGGTTGTTCCTTTTGTCATTCATCCAATGGTAAAGGACATGCCGGTTCCCTCTAACGCTTCGGTGCTTAAGGATCCAGAAGTCGCATTCGGTGTGGCTATGTCCGTGTCGTTGCCGTCTGATATCGAGGCTTTCCGGGTGGAACCGGATATGAATGCGACAGCATTGGCCGCGCAATCGGCACTCCTGGTACGTATTCTGACTTTTCTTCACTTTATCCAAGTACTGTTGAGGTTATGTTTTTGGGTTATTCCTTTGCAGACCGTCGGCAGGATAGCCGACATGGGACGTCGGCATCTCGACGCCATCAAACAGATTGACCGCTTACGAAAGCAAGTAGAGGGCCAGAGGAAGAGGGCCGAGGATGCAGTTTTGAGAGTGAACAAGGAAGCTTCTCGGGCCGAGGCCGAGGTAGAAAAGGCTCGCATTGCAGATCAATCCTGAGCGGACGCCGAGAAGAGGGCAGACGCGAGCGAAACAACGCTGGGATTGTCCCAAAAGGCGGTTGCCAGCCTGGAGGCTGAGTTGGCTGACGTGAAGGCGGCTGCTTCCAAAGTATTCGAAGCCGGGAAAGATGTTGGGCTCGCCGAATATGTGGACCAGGTCTCGCGCTTCGAAAATAGGGGGTTCAAGCATGGCTGGCACAAAGCCCTTGCTGCAGCTGGAGTTTCACTGACTATGCTAGTGCCGTATGAGCAAGTGGATGTCGAGCCATTGGAGACTGATTCCGAAGGTTGAGCTGGGCGAATGACTTAGGATTTCACAAATGTATTAGGATTTTATAAATGTATTGTTTAAGCTTTGTCAGACATTTTTGTGCGGGCTTATAGCTTATTGATTTTGTATATATAAAATGTCACGAGTTGTGCTCGATTTTGCTGTTGATGAAGAATGACATTACTTAATTTTGAGCCCGGACGATCGGGCTAAGGAATCTGCCCTTGCCTTAGCCAGGGCGCGGGCTCGCGAAGCCGAATGAGCCGATGGCTTTGAATCGTGGGCTGGCTTAGGCGTAGGTTACTCGGTGATCTCTTGAAAAGATAGCCGGATAGATTAATGAATCTGGCCCTTGCACTAGCGATACCGGCGATAGCGCTTGAAATATAGCCGAATAGATTAATGAATCTGCCCTTGCCTTGGCCAGGGCGCGAGCGAGGGACCGAATGAGCCGATGGCTTTGAATCGTGGGCTGGGTAAGGGGCATACGACTTTTGGCGCTCAGTCTTTCTGACGTTTTCTTGGGGGAGCTGCATGTACCCCAGAATAAATGGGCGAGTTCATGCCAACAACTTGACTCATTCCTTATTCAGGCTTGATCCAGACCTGGCAGGGGCCAACATTGGCTGGGTTTAGAGGTTAAGATGAGTCGTAGAGGCGAGCCTATTCACACGGGAAGGAGAGCATCCATGGATCGGGAAAAAGAGCGACCCCCCAGTCGTCGAAGCAGATCGCCCCGAAAGGACGGACCACGGATAGACTCCCCGCGCCCACGACCCCTTGTTGAGCCAGACGCGGCGCCACGACCGTTGAGTTTTGCGGTTCTCGTGAAGAATAGACCAATGACGGAGGCGGATTCTATAATTAAAGACCCGGATGTGGCGGTCGAGTTTGCTCAGCAGATTTTTCCGCCAGAGGTCCAACAGTCGATGGTCGGACGCCGAGATTTCGAAGTATTTCGGGATGGCATTCATGGGGCTGTCAAGGGACTGTATAGCGCTTATGAAATCGGGATGCGTCTGCGCGAAGCCCGACGTGAGAATGAGAAAAACAACGAAAGGAATCGCAGTCTGGAGGCTCGCGCGAAAAAGGCTGAGAGTGAGCTTCGGGAGCTGAAAAGTGTTCGAGCGGCCAAGTCGGTGGTGGACAGCCAAACGAAAATCATGGGGGAGAGGGCGAACCGAGAGGCCTCGGGTTATGAGAGCGGATATCAGGACGGCTTGAAGGCCGGGATCAGGAAGGCCAAAACAGACCTAGCGGAGGAGGTCTGCTGATGCGAAAATCGTGGTTTCAAGCATGTCTGGATCAAGGCCCTTCAAACTGTGGAAGCTCTTGGGTCCGTGGGCATAAATTTGGCTTCGCCCCTATATCATCGGCATTACCTTCCGTATTCCGAGTTCGAAATTGAAAAAAGCGACGACGAAGACGCCGACTTAGTGGGCCACAATGTTGAATAAATAGAATTATTTTATCAAATGCTTCAAATGTATAGCGGCTTTTGAATAAATAGAATTTCTTTATTAGCAGATTTTGAAATGTTTTGCGCGTAATTAGACGCTCTATCTCAATTTATTGTCAGCTTTTGTATTGCGTGATGTAAACGTTCGAACACACATCGATCGGCTCCAATTTAGGAACCACGTAGTTGGTGAGTTAAATCGTGATCCCCACGAAGAGCGCTCCGAATCTGGAGACTTATTCGGCCGATCGTGGTATCCACGAAGGGCGCTCCGAATCCGGAGACTTATTCGGCCGATCGTGGAATCCACGAAGGGCGCTCCGAATCCGGAGACTTATTTGGCCAATCGTGGTATCCACGAAGGGCGCTCCGAATCCGGAGACTTATTTCACCGATCGTGGAATCCACGAAGGGCGCTCCGAATCTGGAGACTTGTTTGGCCAATCGTGGTATCCACGAAGGGCGCTCCGAATCCGGAGACTTATTCGGCCTATCGTGGAATCCACAAAGGGCGCTCCGAATCCGGAGACTTGTTCGGCCAATCGTGGTATCCACGAAGGGCGCTCCGAATCCGGAGACTTATTTGGCCAATCGTGGTATCCACGAAGGGCGCTCCGAATCCGGAGACTTATTTCGCCGATCGTGGAATCCACGAAGGGCGCTCTGAATCCGGAGACTTGTTCGGCCAATCGTGGTATCCACGAAGGGCGCTCCGAATCCGGAGACTTATTTGGCCGATCGTGGAATCCACGAAGGGCGCTCCGAATCCGGAGACTTGTTCGGCCAATCGTGGTATCCATGAAGGGCGCTCCGAATCCGGAGACTTATTTGGCCAATCGTGGAATCCACGAAGGGCGCTCCGAATCCGGAGACTTATTTGGCCGATCGTGGAATCCGCAAAGGGCGCTCCGAATCCGGAGACTTGTTTGGCCAATCGTGGTATCCACGAAGGGCGCTCTGAATCCGGAGACTTATTCGGTCATCAAGAGGCGTATGAGCTGAAGCATAAAAACGAGCAACTTTTGCATTACAGCAGAGTATGTACAAGTGCCAAGCCCACAAATCGGGTCATTGGTAAAATTTTCGTAGATGCGTCGAATTCCAAGGCCGTGGCAAGCTTCTTCCTGACATGTCCGAGAGCTGATATGCCCCTGTTCCTGCGATGGAGTCTATTTGATAGGGACCGTCCTAATTCGGACCCAGCTTTCCGTCGGCCGGTCTCCGGTCGGCTGGAAGTACTTTCTTTAGGACCAGCTCTCCTGGAGTGTAACGACACAACTGAACTCGTTGATTGTACGACTTAGCGAGCTGCTGCTGATACCGTGCCATGGAGGCCAAGGCGCGGTCTCTTCGTTCCTCGATCAGATCCAGGTCCAGGGCGAGCATCATGTCATTTCGGCCCGTATCAAAGGCTTATGATTTCAAAGTCGGGAAGCCGATTTCCAGGGGTAAGATTGCTTGGGTTCCGAAGCATAGAGCGAACGGCCTTTCTCCGGTGGACCTCCTCGGCGTTGTGCGGTGCGCCCACAGTACACTTGGCAATTCTTCGACCCATTTGCCTTTAGCTCTTTCCAGCCTTTTTTTGATGCCGTCCAAGATGGTTTTGTTAGAGGCTTCGGCTTGACCGTTACTCTGGGGTACGCGGGCGTAGAGAAGTAAGGCACGATACCGTATTTGCTGCACAGTTCTCGGTATATGCCACAATTGAACTGGGTGCCATTGTCCGAGATGAGAGCTCTTGGAATGCCGAATCGCGTAATGATGTTTCTCTATACAAATCGCTTTATGTCGGCATCTCGTATGTGCGTTAGAGCCTCCGCTTCGACTCATTTTGTAAAGTAGTCTGTTGCTACGATTAGGAATCGCTTGTTTCCTGGGGCCCTTGGCAACGGTCCTACAATATCAAGCCCCCATTGAGCAAACGGCCAGGGACTGGTGATAGAGTTCAACTCTTCGGTGGGCAAATGGGTTAGTGGAGAGAACTTTTGGCATTGTTCGCATCTTTTAACATAATTTTCTGCGTCGGCTCTCATTGTCGGCCAATAATACCCCTGTGTTATAGCTCAATGGGCCAGAGAGCGTCCGCCATAGTGGGCACCACAACTGCCCTCATGTATCTCAGTTAGAAGCTCCTCCACTTTATCCGGGTGTACGCATTCCAAGTAGGGACCGGAGAGGGACTTTTTATAAAGCCCTCCTTGTGGATCCAGATAGTATCGCAGGGCCTTATTGCGTAGCTTGTGTGCTTCTTTTTTGTCCTCTGGGAGTTGTTCAGAAGAAAGGAATCCGGCTATGGAGTCCATCCAACTTGATGCGGATTCTATAACATTAACGTGGGTTTCCTCCGAAGGGCCAATACTCGGCTCCGGGATGAAACCTACTTCAATGGTCCGTTTGAGCTCAGAATTGATGGCGGAGGCTAGGCATGCCAGGGCATCTGCATGTGTGTTCTGATCACGAGTTATTTGGTTCAGTTCGTGATGGTCAAACTTCGTTAGCAAAGAGTTGGCCGCTTTCATATAGGCCGCCATACGGTCGTTTTTTGCAACGTACTCCCCCTTTAGCTGGTTGATGACCAATTTGGAGTCACAAAACACTAGCAGACGCCGAGCACCAAGAATATGTGCATTTCATAGACCGGCTAAGAGGGCTTCATACTCGGCCTCGTTATTTGATGCTTCGAAGCCAAGCTTGACGGCCTGCTCTATTATTGCGCCGTCGGGAGACATGATTACTACGCCGGCGCCGCAGCCCCGTTGGTTAGATGATCCATCACAGTATAGCTGCCAAATATCCCCGACATAAATTCTCTAGTTTGACTTTGATCGAACTTCAGCCTTTGGAAGAACGTCGGCAGGTTTAAGGTCGGAAAGCCCGCCTGTGAATTCGGCGACAAAGTCGGCCAATACCTGTCCCTTGATTGCGGTTTTGGGTAAAAACTGAATGTCATATTGGCCGAGTTCAAGAGCCAATTTTGAAACACGTCTTGATGCTTCCGCACTCCGTAGTACTGATCGGAGGGGATAATCTGTTATCACCCCAATGCTATGCCCCTGGAAATAATGCATCAGTTTTCTTGCTGCCATGACCAAGGCTAGGACGAGTTTTTCCAGCGGAAGGTAACGTGTCTCAGCATCGACCATTGCCTTGCTCACATAATACACTGGCCGCTGCTACCCTTCCTCTTCTTTTAATAGTACGGCGCTGATGGCCCTATCGGAGACTGCCAGATACAGAATGAGGGGGTCACCGGCAGCTGGTGTTGTCAAGAGAGGCACTGACCGGAGGTAAGTCTTGAGCCCAGTGAAAGCTACTTCGCACTCGGCGGACCATTCAAAAGCTTTGCCCTGACGTAGCGTCTGGAAGAATTGTCTGCATCGGTCTGTTGACCGACTGATGAATCTATTGAGTGCAGCAGCCATCCCCATCAACTTTTGGACTTCTTTCACTGATCGGGGGGAACTAAGTTCCAAGATTGCTGTGACTTGCCTCGGGTTGGCTTCGATTCCACGGTGGTTGACGATATAACCCAGGAATTTGCCGGAGCCGATTCCAAACGCGCACTTGGAGGCGTTCAGTTTCATTCTGTATTTGCGCAAGATGCCGAACGTCTTCTCTAGATCGGCAATGTGATCCTTTTCTTCTTTGGACTTGACCACCATATCGTCGATGTAGACTTCCATAGTGTGGCCGAGTTGTTCTTTGAACATAGCGGTGACCAGTCTTTGGTAAGTTGCCCCTGCATTCTTCAGCCCAAAAGGCATAACTTTGTAGCAGTAGGTTCCTCTTGGGGTGAGGAATGCAGTTTTGCCCTGGTCATCTGGATGCATGGCGATCTGATGGTAGCCTCTGTAAGCATCGAGGAAACTCATGCGTTGATGGTGCGCCGTGGCATCGACGAGTTGGTCGATTCTAGGTAAGGGAAAGCAGTCCTTGGGGCAAGCTTTGTTTAGATCCATGAAGTCGACGCACACTCGCCAAGTTCCATTTTTCTTCTTCACCACCACTGTGTTGGAGAGCCACGTGGGGTAGGTGACTTCTCTAATTGCCCCGGCGTCAAGCAGTCTGTCGACTTCTTCTATGACGGCAGCAGCGTGCTCTGCGGCAGACCGACGGCCTTTCTGAATGATGGGCTTGCATGTGGGATCGACGTTCAGGTGGTGCTGCGAAACTGATGGGTCTATACCCGGCATCTCGTACGGAGTCCACGCAAAGACGTCGAGGTTGGCAAGTAGAAAGGAGATCAGCTGCTGTCTATCGGCTTGGTTTAAAGAGGTGCCGATCATGAAGAACTTTTCCGGGCTTCCATTGATGTCAACTCGATCTAAACCCTCTGTGGCCTTTTCGCTTGGCTGCCGCCCAACGTCATCCAGGATTTCCCGATTAGGTGCCTCAATGGAGTTTACTTGCAATTCCTTTGGCATTTTGGCGGCCAGGAGGTAACATGCTTGTGCCGATTTTTGGGAGCCGTAGATCTGCTCAATGCCGTGTTCTGTTGGGAAACGTAACAATTGATGGTAGGTGCTTGGCACGGCCTGCAAGGTATGCAGCCACGATCGCCCCATGATGAGATTGTACGGCGATGGCAGCCGGACGACCAGGAATTCTACATCCATCGTTCTGGAACTCGCTCGAACGGGTAGGTTGATTTTTCCCAGTGGGTATTCGGGATTGGCGTTGAAGCCGAATAGTGGATAAGGGGCCGGAGTCAGATCTGATTCGGTGAACCCGAGTTTGATGAAGGTTCTATAGTACATGACCTCCGAGGTGCTGCCCTGGTCAATAAGAACGCGTTCGACGGTGAACCGGTTTACGCGTAGCGCGACAACCAATGGATCGATGTGAGGGAGTGTTACGCCGATCAAATCAGAATCGTCGAAGGTGATGCTTGGCGATTCTCGGGGTCGCTTTGCTGGCGTGAGTTGCTGTTGAGGGCCTGGGAGGGACTGGATTGCATGTATGGCCGGGGCTTTCGGCAGGCTGTATATCATATGGATGTTATCATGCGGAACACTTCGTTGGAGACGTTCATCTTGTGTCAACTCCTCAAAGTAATCGGCTGAAGCACAACGAGCATCGGTGTTTTGCTGTCGGGCCCGAGACCGTGGATCGCTTGCCCTTGGGGGTCGCTTAGAAACATGGCGCACTGTTTGTTTGGACTTTGCTATTTCCGAGGCCAGATCGCGGCGAAGGCGCTCGTTCTCAGCGATGGTGTTGTCTAAACTGTGTTTGGTCTTTTTGGCTCGTTCCATGATGGCTAGCATCGTTTCCTGTGCTGAAGTGGTTTGTGAATCGACATTCAAGGCACGTCTTGCAGCGATGATTTCCTTCTCGAGCATGTTTGCCGGAGTGAGGTCGACTCTCTGTGTGATCGCGTCGGTGGCTATCGGAGAATCTTGAGTTACGCCTTCCATGGATGTATTTGAGTATTCCCATAGACGGCGCCAATTGTAGGGAAGTGGTTTTGGAAATACTCTTCAGATCCTGGGAGACGCTCTTGATACTCCGCTAGTCACCTGCAAAGACAAATACTCCGGTCGGGGGTGCCGGGATTAGCACTCTGACGGGTAAGTCAGTTCTTATACTCAAGAAAGCTTGTCTACAAAGTTTAGTGAAGTGTTTTCTACATACCTTTCTAAATCTGAAGCTCTTGTATTTATACTCATGCTCTGGACCTCGGGCCCAGAGCCCACTTTTTGTTTATTATCCTTTTGTTTATTCCTACATAAATCTCCCCATCTATTCGGCGATCTCAATATATTCGGCATCTTAGTTGATTAGTACGGAGCCGAACAGTCTCTGACTGCTGGGATATATCCCTTCTAACTCTTCTAACTATTCGGCTCCCACATACACTGCTCAATCTGAACACATAGTTCATACCATAGTATACTTTTTCATAACATAACACACTGCTTAATCTGAACACATAGTTCATACCACAGTATACTTTTTCATAACATAGCACACTGCTCAATCTGAACACGCAGTTCATAACGCAGTATTCGGTTTATTGTCATAACATAGCACACCGCTCAATCTGAACACGCAGTTCATAACACGATATTCGGTTTATTGCACACTGCTCAATCTAAACATGCAGTCCATAACACAGTATTCGATTTATAGCACACTGCTCAATCTGAACACGCAATCCATAGCACAATGTACTTTTTCCTTGGCACGCAACTCATATTTTTCATTTTGAACACACAGCTCACACTTTTCAAATTTGAACACACAGCTCATAGTTTTCATTTTGAACACACAGCTCATACTTTTCAATCTGAACACATAGCTCATACTTTTTATTCTGAACACACAGCTCATACTTTTCATTCTGAACACACAGCTCATACTTTTCATTCTGAACACACAGCTCATACTTTTCAATCTGAACACACAGCTCATACTTTTCATTCTGAACACACAGCTCATAGTTTTCATTCTGAAACTGAATACATCGGTTCATTCTGAATGCAGGTATCCTCCCGTTTCACACGGGGTTATGGATTGATCCTCGCGAGGGAGTGGTATACGGAGCTTCCAGACGCTGTCCGACATATTGTGGACGAGGCTGGGTTTGGCCTATTCTGTGCGGGATTGTCGAGTCATCCAGCGAGCAGGACCCTCCTGGGCGCACTTGTAGAGAGATGGTGGGACACCACCAACTCCTTCTATTTTTCATCCACTGGGGACATGATGATGACCCCATATGACTTCTCCATGCTGGCGAGCCTTGATGTGACAGGCCGGCCGATCCCATACGATGCAGATATGGGTGAGTGGGAGGCCGCTTGGATTTATCTGCTCGGAGCCCGTCCGCCGATCGACAGATCATCAGGCAGGGTCAGGTACACCTGGTTCTCCGGCGGTACTGGGGACTACGCCCGCAACCATTGAGGCCATACAGCAGTATGCCCGGGGATTTTTGATGTTCCTCTTCGGGACCACTCTGTTCTCCGACAAGGGGAACACAGTCAGGCTTTATCTTCTTAGTGCCCTGGTGGACCTATCACAGGTCCGGCTTTTTGATTGGGGTGGCACTACCCTCACTACCCTTTATTGCTACATGAGCGCGACCTCCCGCGAGCGGGGGACCATAGTTGGAGGCTATTGGCGAGCCTGGGAGGTACATTATGCCCTCTTGATTTACATTACTGCTTTTCATTATCTGTACACTGCATACTACACATATTACATTCTGTACTCTACATTCCGTACTCAGCATTCTGCATTTTCTATACATTCTGCATTCGCATTCTATATATCCTGTATTCGCATTCTGCACTCAGCATTCTATATTTTCTATACATTCTGTACTCTGACAGCCACTGCCTTGCCTTTCACAGTTGTGGGTTTACGCGTACTTCCCGACATTGGCCCCTGAGCTCGAGGTCGAGGCACCTCTTGAGATCTCCTACTTACGCAGATTTGAGGGTCGGTGCCGGCCCAGGCCTCGGGAGACTCTGCTCTACCTCCGACAGTTCTTCGATACTGTACGGGCGACGGAGGTGATCCAGAACTCTCAGTTCTTCATGCTTTCAGCTTTGATTCATTTTACATATTTATGACATCTAATCAATTTATGCACTTGTTACCCGCAGGTGACCTGGCAGCCTTGGATCGACATGCCAGGGAATCCTCGATTTTTGTTTGCTGGGGCATGGGGCTCCTCCCGATATAGGGTCTTGTTTGAGGGATCGGTCAGCAGGGCCTGGTTCCTCGGAGAGCGCTTCATGCGCCAGACGATGGGCAACTCCGATCAGGACATCCCCTCACTGCTTCCACTAGAGATGCGGTTCGCAGGGGGTCTCACACCCCGGAAGGCGGAGGACCTTATGTTGGGTATTGACGTGGTCCTTTTCCTGGAGGAGGGGGATTACGCGACATATTGCCATACGTACCTGATGCCTCCGCTGTTAGGTGTCCCTACCCCCAGTAGAAGAGCTGCTGACATACCTTCCTCAAGTCGCGCCCGAGTCGGAGACATTCCTTCGACCAGCGGGGGCCTGCATATCGAGAGGCGGGACTGGAGGGATGCCCTCGACTTGGCAGTATGTTGGATGGCCAGATCTTCTGACCGGGCTGACAGGCTGGCAGTATGGGACACCATACCAGATTCCACTGGAGCCTCCGCTGCCAGATCATCGATACGTCGGTGACCCTGACTCACCACCGGTATGCTCCACAGTTTTCATTTATCACTCAGATATTTAGACATTCATTCATTCACTGATGACTTGAACTTGTGTCTGCAGCCTCCCAGGGAGTATACTGAGGGGTTACTCGGGGTGGTAGCCTCGCTCGAGGGCATGGTCTTCCGGAGGGAGACACTGCTGCACTTCTATAGTATCCCGGTATTCTCTAGTCTTCTTGCATTATCATACTTCTGATGACATACAAAACTGAACATTTCACCATACTGATTCACTGCATGTGTAGAGCACATCTGACACACCACATTCACATACTATATCTGCATGCACTCACTCCATGCATCATTCTTGCATTTGATATACATACTCTGGCTGATGTATTCAAACTGTCTTTTCAGGTCGCACCTGTACAGCCCGGGCCATCCTGGCCTTCTCAAGCAGCTAGGAGAGGGGCATCGACTCGCAGCCGTAGGGCACCTGCCAGACAGGATTACAAGGAGTCCAGTAAGGAGGAGGAATCGGCGCATCCACAGTCAGAGACATCTGCAGGCAGGGATGATGACTCTGGTTCCGGTTCGGAGGGTGGAGGCGACACCGAGGAGGCTTCTGAGGATGGTGGCTCCCATTCAGACGGAGACGCCGACGATGGTGGCGCGGAGGCTGCTCAGCTGAAGAGGGTGAAGAGGGCCTCTCGGTGTTGAGCTTGATAGCATTGATGCAGATGTTCCTGCTTTATTTTTCTTTTTACATGTAGTTATAGCACATTGTACAGCTTAGGCAGCTTTATTTTCTTCAAAACTTGTACCCTGTTGTAAAATGTTGTAAAAAGGAAACATGATGGAATGAAAACGACTTTTCATTCAAAAAGTGTTGTATTTGTATTCTAAGCATCGCATCGCATCATTTTACACAAAAAAAATGGATTGAATGGAATTTGAACATCGTGCATTGCCAAGTCAGGTAGTGAACCAACGCAACAAAATGACTCAATCCTAAAAACAACAACAAGACTTTAACAAGTTTACAACAACTCGATAAACAAATGAGCAACAACTTGATAAGCTAAGAGCAACAACTCGATAAACAAATGCATTTTAGACAAACAAGGCGACAGAATGCATCCGAAACAGAGGTAAACTCGGACCTTCAGCACTCTCCGCACACAGGAAAGCTAGAGACTTTCTTCTGGAGGCAAGGAAAAGGCTGTAGACAACTTTTGCTCCATGGCCAACCACCAAAAGTGGCTGGCTGACCACTTTCTTGGCCTGGAGACCAGAAAAGTAGCTGGCCGACTAGAAAAAGTGGTTGGCCGACCAGTTAGCCTGGGGACCTCCAGTTTTCTGACACTTGTCCTCCAAATAGTGCCTTATCTTTTATAAAGGTTCCAGCTTCGTGGTTCCCTCATTCTAACTCAGTTTTGCACCAAAATGGAGGCATTTCTTGTCCAAAATCTCACAAATTGGATTGCTACCTTGGATAGCTCGGAAAAGGTGAATTTCCGGGGCTTCAGCATAAATGCACTATTCACGCTGAGTCACACCCCGCTGCGTCTTCCGTTCCTTCATGATGCGACAAGGTTTTGGAATCCGGTAACTCACGTCTTTAGCTTTGGCGGACAAGAGATATGTCCTACTTTTGAAGACTTCCAAGCTCTGATGGAGTCCGAGCGCGAGGAAGAGATTTTGCCACAATTCCGTTTTGGCCACGTCCAAGCCTTAGGATGCATGTGCGGGCTTACTTTGCATGACGCTCGATCATTAACTCGCGACGGAGTACTGGATATCCCCAGCTTGATTTGTAGGTTTTTTGATGTCGGTGACCGTGGCAACCATGACTGGCAGGGTTTTCGGCGACATGCACTTTGCTTGTGCATGTTGTCTCATTTCTTGCTCGCCCCAGGTTCCGGAGGGTTTAGCATCCGTCTGGTCGAAGTCGCCCAGGGCTTGAAAGAGGGCAAGAATTGCATCGCCATGACACTGGCTAAGACATTGATGGGTTTGGACGCTTTATATCGCCAAGAGACGACTAGGTTCGCGGGGAGCCCACTCCTGCTGCAAGTAATGTTTCTCACCCTATCTCTCATATATTTCTCACATCACTCGGCCCTCAGGCTCAGTTTTTCTCTCAAAACCCTTTTCTCACTTTTCTCTCCATGTATATCTCTCTATTCTTTAATCTCTCATTTTTTTATCCCTCCCCAGATATGGTTGGTGGATAAGTTGAAGGTTGTGGACCCATGCCTAACATATTCAGTTCGCGGCTATTTCTTCCAGCGACGTCTAATCGATGTCCCTGATGAGGGATGGTGGTACGAATGGATGGGCAGTTTGACTGCTCTTGACATTGCTTGGTGCTGCCCCTGGCTTAATCTACCGACGGTGAGCTACAGCATGACTCGCCAGCCCGGGATTCAGTTGATCGGGCTGACACACTGTGTACTTTACTTCTCGTTCCGGTTCCGGCGCCAGTTCGGACATGATCAGACTTGCCCAGAAGAGGGGATAGAGTACCCTGCTGCATTTCCGGTCTGAAGCGCACAACTAGCTCAGTATGCCACAGCATGGAGGACGAGAGAGCTTTTGGCCCCGCTCCCACTTTTAGTAGCACCCTCTCTGATGAGTGCGTAGCTTGGCTCATTGAGGAGGCGCAGGTTGGGCCTACTTTGGTATCAGAGGCTTCGACCTGCTCTGGGAGGGGGCGCAGGAACACCTGACTTATCCATGCCCCGAATTTATTGCTTTATCAGTACTTTCAAGTTTTCTTTATGAATGTAATAAAAAACAACTTCAATTTGTATTCAAGAGTAGGAGAACTCTGTACTGAAATCAATGCAATTGAAGGTTGTGGGTACTGAAAATTTTCCGTTTTGGTCCAAAAATGGTCTAAGTCATAAAAAGATTAATTTGAGCAAAATCAACTTTTATTAAAACTTTTCAAAACCATTTTCGATATGGATCAGAACTGGACACGCCTGAGATCTATCACTGAGATGCACAACCCTGGATCCCATCAACTGGAAAGTTACCCCTAGTCTGAATAGCACTGCACTGGAGATCACAACCGAGCTCTTGAATGCAGAATAGACAAAGATGACCAAACATGATCACATGGACAAAGTTGATCGGGGAAGTGTTTATGGCTGGACTTCGGGATGAAGTTGCCTACGTATCCCAAAGATGGGAATCAAGCCTTACGTAGTTCGGCTTGGGTTCACTCGTGTATTAACACTCTCCTTTTGCGCTCTAACTTTTGCCAAAGCCGCCCTTTCTGGGTTTTCAACCTTGCGAGCTCAGTTTTTATGATTTCAAATTTTTTATGCTCTGACTTTTGCCTAGGTTGCCATTTCGGGTTTTCGGCCTAGCGAGCCACTTAGGGAAAGTATTTTTTCAACTTGTCCATGTTGATCGGTTGGGAGAACTCTAGGCCATCTAGGTCCATCAGAACTACAGCTCCACCCGACCAGATAGACTTGATCATGTAAGGACCAGTCCAATTGGGTCTGAACTTGCCCCTAGGGTCGTGGATGGGAGCTCGGTTGTCTTTGAGCACCAAATTTCCTTCTTTCAAATTCCTAGACTTAACCTTCTTGTTGAAAGCCCTGGTAATTCGTCGTTGATAACCCTGAACATGATACAGTACTTTCAGCCTCCTCTCATCAAAAAGCATGAGTTCTTCGAACCTACTTTGCTACTAATCTGCCTCAGCTATCTAACACTCAGCCAATACCCGTAATGACGGAACCTCAACTTCGATAGGCAGAATAGCCTCCATCCCATAAACCAAGGAATACGGAGTTGCCCCAGTAGAAGTTCGAATTGAAGTCCGGTAGCCCCAAAGAGCAAACGACAACTTATCTGGCCAGTCCCGGTAGGTTTCCACCATCTTCTGCAGAATGTATTTGATGTTCTTGTTGGCGGCCTTAACAGCTCCATTGGTTTGCCGTCGATATGTAGATGACTTATGAAATGCCACGTTGTACTTTTTCAACAAGTCGACCACCTCCTTCTTAAAGTGGGAACCATTATCCGAAATAATCTCGTTCGAGACCCCGTAGCGACAGATGATGTTGTTCCTGATGAACTTTGCAACATGCAATGCCTTCAACACCGCGTAAGATGGAGCCTCAACCCACTTCGTAAAGTAGTTTATCGCTACTAGAATGTACTCATGCCCATTACCCCTTCGGAGTGACAACCCCGATTACATCAATCTCCCAGATTGAAAACGGCCATGGCGAGGTCATATTGTACAGCTTCGACGGCGGAATGTTCATGCGGTTTGCATGGATCTGACATTTGTGGCATCGCCAGACAAAACCAATACGCTCCTTCTCCATGGTAGACCGGTAGTAACCCTGTCTAAGGATCTTCCGGGCTAGCATCACCCCGTTCATATGCACTCTACACTCTTCTCCATGGATGGCCTCCATCAGGCGCTTGGATTCTTCAGTGTCAACACACAGTTTATGCATCCCGAGATGACCCCTCTTGTACAGTTTACCTCCACAGACAATGAACTGAGTAGCCATTCTTCGAATTGCCCTCTTATCTTTGGCATTTGCCCCTGGCGGATACGCTTCCTTTTCCAAGAAGTTCCAGATGTCGTAATACCAAGGATTCTCATCTTGTACCTTATCTATGGCAGCAATTAGCTTGTAAGCCGACACAAATTTCTGTTCGATGATGATCGGACGCATCCGGACTCCAAAAGGAATGTCTATCATAGAAGATAGAGTTACTAATGAATCAGCAAACCTGTTGTTCTCTCTTAACATATGGGCAAAATTCAGTTTCTCAAACTGAGGAATCAGCACGTCCAAGGTTTGGTGATAGATTCTCATCTTTTCTTCTTTAACTTTCTAGTCTCCTTTAGCTTGAGATACAACAAGGTTCGAGTCCCCGATGATATCCAACCGTTTTGCCCCTAGTTCTAGGGCAGCTTCTAGTCCAGCAATACATGCCTCATATTCTACTTCATTGTTCGATACTTTGAATGGGAGTTTGAATGCCAGAGGTATGTGGGAATTGTCGGGCGCTATCAGCAACACCCCTATCCCATACCCATATTGGTTTGACGCTCCGTGAAAGTACATCGTCCAGGTCTCTTCTTCAACATGCAGAATGGCCTCGTCTGGGAATAGGTACTCAACTGCTTCATCCCCTTCAACTGTGTAATCGGCTAGGAACTCCGCTACTGCTCTACCTTTCACTGATTTGCGCGTCACGTACTTCAGATCGAATTCGGAAAGCAAAAGCAACCAACGGGCTAGCCTACCCGTAAGTGCCGGTTTCTCAAAGAGATATTTGATGGGATCTAATCTCGAAACCAGTATTATGGAGTGAGCTCACAGGTAGTGCCGTAGCTTCCTGGTAGCCCATACCAAGGCCAGACAAGCCTTCTCCAGCAGAGTGTAGCGGGTCTCGTAACCCAGCATTTTCTTGCTCAGATAGTAGATAGCTTTCTCCACTTTGTCCTCAGACTCCTGTACGAACATGCAACCCATTGTAGTTTCAGTCACTGAAAGATACAGAATCAACGGTTTCCCCGGCTCAGGCAGTGACAACATAGGTGGGTTTTGTAAATATTGCTTGATCTGCTCGAAAGCTGCTTGGCATCGGCCGTCCCATTGGAACTTCTTTCCTTTCTTTAGGAGACCAAAGAGTGGTTCACAAGTCAAGGTTAATTTTGCGATAAACCGTCTTATGAATTGCACTTTACCCAGAAAGCCTCGCACCTCTTTTTCAGTGCTCGGTGGTGGCATTTCTAAGATGGCCTTGATTTTGGAAGGGTCGACTTCGATGCCCCTTTGTGTGATCAAGAACCCCAGTATTTTCCCTGTTGTAACACCAAACGTACACTTCTGAGGATTCAGCTGCAACCGATACTCTCTGATCCGTTGGAAAAATTTCTGCAAGGTGGTGTAGTGGCCCTCTCTTTCTTTGGACTTGACAATCATGTCGTCTACGTACACCTCAACCTCTTTGTGGATCATGTTGTGCAATATTGTGGTCGCAGCCCGTTGATATGTAGCTCCAACATTCTTCAGCCCAAACGGTATCACCCTATAACAATAGGTTCCCCACGGGGTGGTAAAAGCAGTCTTCTCCCGGTCTTCGGGTGCCATCAATATCTAATTGTAGCTTGAAAACCCATCCATGAACGAGAGCAACGCATTCCCAGTCCACTAATTCATCGATATGCGGCAGAGGAAAGTCGTCCTTCGGACTGGCTTTATTCAAATTCCTAAAGTCCACACATACTCGAATTTTGCCGGCCTTCTTCGGCACCAGAACGATATTGGCCAACCGAGTTGGGTATTCAGACACCAGCAGGGACCCTGCGTCAAGTTGCTTGGTGACCTCTTCTTTGCTCTTGAGAGCCCAGTTTGGGCGGATCCTTCTGAGTTTCTGCTTAAGAGGTCAGGCCTCTAGGTCAAGAGGGATCCGGTGCTGTACAATCCCAGGATCGATTCCAGGTATGTCTTCGTAGGACCACGCGAAAACATCTTTGAAATCTTTTAACAAAGCGACTAAGCGCTCGCGCTCCTCCGAAGACAACGTGGACCTGATCTGGACCAGCCGCAGGTACTTCTCAGTACCAACATTAATTTGGGTGATTTCATCGACCAAGGATTTAACAAACCTCTCCTGCTCTTGATCAAGCAAATATTGCAAAATTGGAGGAACTTCTTCCTCGTCGTTTTCATCAAAATTTTGAAAATCCTGATTCATGCAATAAATTAAGGGCACAGAAAAGTAATCGAAGGCCACAGCCGCACCTTTCTCATTAATCTCTTCCAAGTTGCCTGATTCCTCTGTTACAACAAACTCAAAGGAAAAAGAAAAGACGACCTAGACAGGACTGTGGCATCCGGGTTGTCACCCCCAAGAATACCGGACTCAGACTCAGACTCAGACGAGCTGGAACCTGATTCTGACTCTACAGACTCAGTGGAATCAGATTCCAGCTCACTACCTGACCCGATGCTGCTTGATAAGAAGCCTTCCTCGTATTGCCAGACGAGGGAGGGTGCAATGGATGCATCCAGAATGTTTGAAGATGGGCTCACAACCGTTTCATTCCCAATCATGGACATTGAGAGGTCATCCCCCAAGCACTCTTGTACGATCTGAGAATCTGAGAGTAGACAAGCCAGCGCTACCCCCATTTCAAACTCTGCGCTCTCGGAAACCTCCTCTTTGTACTGCTTAGCCTCAGCTATTGGGTCTGTCTGCTCCTTGGCAACATCATTCCCGGACAATTGCAAGTCAAAGAAAATCTTGAACCCCGGCAAGCGCCTCCTCTCTGCATTTAGCCATGGCTCTAGGAAGTCGCAGAACGGGAAGTCCTCCCCCTCTCGGACGAAGCGTCCGTTGAGGATACCCCAGATTGGTCGGTGTATCAACTCAAAACGCTTCCCTGCCTGCTTTGCTCTGGCTCTTCCAGCCATCTCTTTCTCTTTCCTCACCCAGTCCTCCTTGGTAGGCAGATAACCTAAACCAAAGGTATGTGGGTTATGCGGCACTTCGGCCGATGTTGCAATGCCTTTCCGGCCACTGCGCCCTAATCCCATCCTGAGGATATGCTGTAGCTTGTTCATAAGGTAGACTGATTGTGCGCTGACATAGATCCCCTCATCAACAGCTAAAATGCTCTGTATAACCCGAGCCTCGGCTAGGGTAAATCCTGACAGGAACACATCCTCCACGCCGTGTTTAATTTCCAAAACTGGTGTAGAAACCTCTGGTGGCGGATGGATTGAAGAATTCTCAAAAACAATGGCCACCCCCTTCTCGTGAGGGTATTTGAGCATCTGGTGCATGGTGGAAGAGACTGCCTTCACCTAGTGTAGCCATGGCCGCCCCAGGAGTAGATTGAAGGTTGCGGGAACGTCCAAGACATGAAAGTCAACATCGTGTTGTCCTGGACCAACCTGAGTCCGAATCTGTACAGTCCCCATCACCTCTCTGCTGGTGTTATCATAGGCCCGTATCACCTGGGCAGTAGGCACAAAGTCGGCGGGCTTCAACCCAATTGCATATGCTGTCCTCGACGGGCACACATTGATAGCGGATCCTGTATCAACAAGAGCCACCGGTACCCATTTGTCTCTACACTCGACATAGATATAAAGCGGCTTGTTATGACTTTCCCCCTCAGGCGGCAACTCCTTGTCAATGAAGGTCAACGTCAGGGAAGCTTTTCCCGGAAAGACCAACCCTACCAGCTGCTTAGGCGTGGTATCGATTGATAGTTTGACCTTGTCCATTGCAGAAAGGACAGCTTGTCTATGAACTCTTGAAGCCATAAGAAGTCCCCAGATGGAGATGTCTGCTTGTATCTTCTTAAGCTGTTTCAACACAGCCTCCTCTTCGAGCAGTTTATCTTTCTGCTTCTCTGCCTCTTTATCCTTTCCGGACACCTCTGGTTGATCCAAGTGCGGGGGCTTGAAATACCGCCCACTTCTAGTCATGTGGTCAACCTCTCCCACGTACCAGGTATCATCCGGTTGGCTCTGCCCCCAATCTTCATCGGTGTGGGCAAGACATAGAACGTCATCTTCCCACCACATCCCGTCGGCCATCGACAGGCAGCTATCCGGTTCTGTTGTAACTACTCCTGCTCGCACAGCACATTCCGTCCCCTCAGGGGCTTTGGCCTTTCTAGCCCTTTCCAGATCTTCGATCTTTTCCTGCTCAAACTGCTTTAGCGCAGCCTGCTATTTAGCATCTTTTGTACTCAGACTACCCGTATTCTGAGCAAAATTCTTAACATCAGTGCTCTTCGGCGGTTGCTCCTGATTCCCGGCCATTCTGGCCACTGTTGATGTTCCCATTTCTGACGATCCTTCTTCTAGTTGAGGTTGTTCAATAACGTCCGGCTCGTCGCTAAGCCATCCTGTAGCTTCCGCTGACTCTTCCAGATCAAGCTAGTTGACAGTCACGTCCCTTGAGTCCTGTTCATTGAAGAATTGAAGGTTGGCTATGTCCTCTTCCAACTCCCCCAAGTCATCTGACCCCTGATTAGGTCCATTCTCCTGTACGACATTGATCTTTGCCCCCATTGGCAATTCCACCCTTGGCTTAGGCTGACTTGTTGGTGTGATGTAACTGCTAAGGTTATACCTAAATCTCGCAGACCCCTCAGGCTCTGAATGATCATTCGCATCTGCTCCCACAATCATCTCGGTTCTATCCTCGATAGTCACCACCACAGTTTCGGGTTGGATTAGGGAGGTACTCAACATGCACAGATCGGTGCTTTTTGGAATGAACACCTCCGACTTGGGTAAGTGGGAGGGTGTGATATATATGCTAGGGTCGTATGGCACAACCCCAGTTTGGATTAGGTTAATGCGTTTGGGAGGTGGAGCTTGGTTATGTGGTGGGAGAGGGTTGGTTGTGACGTTTGGTTTTTCTGGAGGTGCGATCACTTTATTGTCAACGAGATCTTGGATCTCGTGACGCAGTCTAAAGCACTGGTCGGTGTCATGACCATGCTGTTGGTGGAAGGCACAGTATTTAGCTGGGTTATGGGAGGGAGGAAGTTTTTCTGGCAATGGTCGCGGCTCTAGGGGCTTCAAGTGCCCTTTCTTGATCAAAACCTCCAGAGCTTTGGACAGGGGCATATATAGTGGAGTGAAGGCTCTCTGGCCTCTGGGTGCATATCTGGCTATTTGCGAGCTACTACCGGACGCACCAGTGAATGGGGTAGCTGTAAGGGTTTTTGGGGTGGTGGTGGTGACCATACCTACATCTGAAGATTTGGCAGTTGCAGCACTGCTTGTGCCTACATTCGTACTGCGGTTGAATGCCCGCTTGGGCTGCTCTCTCTCATGATCAATGAGGCCTTGTTTCATGGCGTCCTCGATTTGCACCCGAATCTTATGTAGATCTACAAAGGTAGAAAGGGGAGGACGATCATCTTTTGCATAAGCTTGGGCTGGAGGTTGCGCACAACCATTCGTATCTGATCTTTGTCAACCGGCCTGATGGTCATCATCGAGGCTTTGGCCCTCCAATGGGTTAGGAAGTCGAAGAAGCTCTCCTTCAGTTCTTGCCTAGTTGTCTCGAGATCACGAGTTGTGACCTCGATGTGCGTATTGTAGGAGTATTGAGCTATAAAGGCCTCAGCCGTCTCCTCCCAACTCCTCTTGACAGAGTCCTCCAATTTTGCATACCAGATAGCCGCTACACCTAACAGGGTCCGGCCAAATAGAGAAAGCTTCTGCAATCTGGAGAGGCCCATTGGCCTTAGTATATCCGAGAACAGCCGCAATTGCACCATAGGATCCCCAGACCCATCAAAGCGGTCTATGTGCGGCATCTTAAACCGGTCCGGTAGCGTCACGGCTGAGTCGGTATATCCATCCTCTATATCCAGAATGGAATGAACTCCTTGAGACTTCTTGAAGAGCTTTTCTAGCTTGCTCACTTTTAATGCCGTTGGATCCACCTCGAACTCAAACGGTGAATCCACTAGGTTGGTGGGTGCTTTGGACAACTGGGGTAGGATTGGGGGTGGAGCTGGCCCCGTTGGTACGTTCGTATTTTCCTGGACGGTGGCTGTCTCCCCGAGTATTGGAACTCCAGGTGGGGGAGGGGGTGGATGTGAAGCAGATGCTCTGGTTTGCTGCTGTAGTGTAGACACCTCATTTTTGACCGCCCTTAAGACTTGGGCGCTACTGATGGTTTACTTGCTGATGAAAGATGTGCAAGACGAAGTTTCGATTTCTTCAGCGAGAGGAGAGTCATATCCTAACCTCATACCCCATTTCCGGACTAAAACTATTTTGAATGGTTTTTAGACCTTAAAACCCTCTCTTTCAAAATGTTTTTGAAATAGAATTCTTACGATGTTTCGACGCTCGCATTTCGTTAAATGTTGCGCTTTTCGGTAAACCGAGCAAGGACAAAGTGGAAATGAATGAAAGAGAGATGAAATCTTTGAAAAATCTTTCAAAACACCTTGTTTAGGGGTTTGGAGTTGAAGAAAAGAGGAGTCGAGGGAAGAAACCTAGTTGAAGAAGAAGTTGGGTATGAATCGCTAAGAGAAAGTCGAACGGTCCTCGCTAAATTAGGTCTATCTGTCTATGCACTTGGATTTAAGCTATGAGGCCACCACAATTGGAAATCTTACTTCCGGGGCTTCATTTTTCATTCAAGAATCTCCTAAAGCCAAGTCCGAATGGGAGAGATATGGTTGGTTGAAGTTGGGCATCATTCCGGTTGGACCGAAACTGAGCAGCTTCACAAAAATATGCATAACTTTTTCACAGTTGGAATTTTGATGCAAGGCTGCCACCATTGGAAAGCTTACTTCCGGGGCTTCAATTTGGACACAAGAATGACCTGAAAAAGAGTTCATATGAAGGAGTTATGTTTGTTTGAAGTTGGGCCTGAAAAGCAGATTTTGTTGGCCGATCAGCCAAAAAAGTAGCAGATAAGTGGCAGATCGGCACCAAAGATGGCCGATCGACCAAGAGTGACCCAAACTCAGATTTTTTGAAGATATTTCATCTCCAGCTGTTCCACACAACCTCCAGTCCCATGCTTAGATATTTTCGACCAAACCATTGCCTTTTGCTATATATGAAGCCAAATATCTCATTTCTAAAGGGTTAGAACTTCTTGAAGAAGTTTGAGAGCTTCTCTCACTAAAAACTCCTCTCTCTCTATAATTTTCAGACAAAAATCTCTGCCTCTCTCTCTAGTTGGCTCCCTCTCTTGCCCTCTTGTGCATAGAAGTAGAAAAACATGCCTAGTTTGCCTATGCATCCTTGATCAAAGTTGCCTATCTTTGGGAGGAGGTTGCTTGAAGCTTACTTGGGACTTTGTTGGAGCTCCAAAAGGTGTTTTGGCTAAGATTTTGGGCTGGTTTTGCAGCTGTGCATCAAGGGTAAGATCTCTCTCCCTTTAAGCTTGTTTTACACACTTGCTTAGCCATCTTTTCACACTACTTTGGGGCTGTTTTTGGGGTGGTGTTGAACTACAAAAACCTCTATTTTTCCTCTGTTTTTCAGTCCTAAAAGTCTTGGTTTGTGCCTTGGTTGGATAGGGGGTTGTCCTCCCTTTTGCTCCTTGGCTTGTAAGGCCTTGTGAGCTAACTTTCAAACATTTCAAACAACTTCTTTTTGGCCTTAGAACCACTGAAATCCAGAGGATTTTCAGTGGTAAAAACCCTATTTTGAGGGCCCAAATAGGAGAGGGTGGTCCCCTCTCCTCTTGTCTTGCTTGCTAGTGTTGATGGCCAACCAAATGAGCATGTGTTTTTACTTCTTTGTGGCTTTGTTTAGGCTCATTTTTGTAACTTTTGGGACCTGCCATAACTCTATTTTAGGTTGGTTTGGTCACCTCTTGCATGCTTTATACACTTGTAGTGTAAACTTGCACACTAGCCCAACATGCATCATGCTTTAGACCATCATTCTAGTGTGATTTTGGCTTAACTCCAAGAAGATTTTGGCCATGTTTTAGCATGCTTAAGGTCTGATTTATGTTGTTTTAGTCATGCATGCCATGCTTTGTATAGCCATAGTGCATTCTAGCTCACTAGCTTTGAGTTTCCAAGCATCCAGCATGCATTACTTGGACCATTTGCACGATTTGGCATCATTTTTTATGTAATTTCAGAGCATGTTTCATTGCCATGCACTCACATCTTTCACTCCTTCAATGCTTTGACGGGTTCATGCTTTATGCCTTAAAAAAGAGCCCATGCGTATGCCATCTTGCCTAGGCTTTTGGACCACCATTTCAGTGTGTTTTGGGTCTTATTTTGCCATGATATAACTCTGTTTTTGGTTGGTTAGGGCATCCCTCATTTGCTTCTTACACTTGTAGTGTAAGTCCTCTTTACTAGTCTTGCATGCCTAATGAGTGAGCTTGTTATTCTAGCATGTGTTGACTTGGTATTAGCCCATTTTTGGTGTTAGTTTGACATGCCATAACTCTAATTTTTGTTGGTTAAGTCATCACATGCTTGACTTTGGCAGGTGTAGTGTAAACCTCCTTATTGGCCTTGCATACTCCATGTTTTGACCCTTCATGCTAGCTTGTTTTGGCTTTGCTCCATGCAGGTTTTGTCATTGTTTTGGCATGTTCTAGGACTTTTTTGGGTTGCCCTTGCCATATGCTTCATGTTTTGCATAGTTGTAGTGCAAGTGCCTTCCTAGCCTTAAGCTTTGGGCACCATAGCATGCTTCATTTGTATCATATACATGATTTGGCATCATTCCACATGACATTTCAGAGCATGTAGCATTGCCATGTTCCCCCATTCACCCTTTGAGTGCCTCTAAGGGTTGTGCATTTGTTACCTTGTTTGTGGCTTAGTGTGTATGCATGCATGCCTAGGCATTTGTGCCTCAATCTTAGCATATTTTGGTCTTTGTTTAGACCTATTTGAACTCTGTCCATGATTGGTTCATGCCTTTGTACCATGTATTGCATGCCTCCTTTGTAGTCCTCTTTGGTAGCTTTATGCTTTAAGGACCCTAGCATGCCATGCTTGTATTGATTGAATGATTTGGCATCATTTCATATCTTATTTCAGTGCTTATAGTGTTGTTACACTCTTGTATTTGTCACTCCTTGAGCGCTTTTGAAAATTATGCTTTTATGCTTAGTTGGCGGGCTAGAGCATGTGCATGCATTGTCTTGCATTTCATGCCATCATTTCAACATTTTGGCCACTGTTTTGGACCCTCTTAGGTCTTTCCATATGCGGTTTAAGTCCACTAAGTATTGCATTACATGGTCCTTGCCATTGCATTGTTGTTTGCATATTGTTGCATGACATTATTATTTGCATGTTGTTGCATGTTGATTAGATAGCATGTTGTTGCATGTTTGACATATAGCATGTTGTTGCATGCTTGTTCCATTGTATTGTCGTTGCATGCTTGAGTTGCATTGCATGATGCTTGCATGCTCATGTTGCATTACATTGTTTGCGTGCCATTAGCTTGGTTAAGTTGTGCATGCATTGCATTGTGTTTGGTTTGGGTGTTAAGCCAAACACGAGGAACAAGGGACGTTTCATACTTGAAGTGATGAAACGTGCCTCAATTCTCGGTCACCGACACTCTTGATCAAACATGATAGAGGTTAAGGCATTTATGTGTTTTTGTGCATTTCATCCATATTGATTTGTGCAACTCGGCCTCTTTGGCCATCATGCATCAAAATGCGTGATTGATGGCTCGAGAGTCGAGCACTACACTCCTTTGAGTTGCAAACATGATAAGGGGTGTGGTTGCACACACATTTTCTTGCAAATACATTGCCATGCCTTTGTTTGTGCTCAGTTGTAGCAAAAAGGAGAGTTTGTAGGAAGAGATGGCCGATCGGCTATCTGGTGTGCCGATCAGCTAACAATTTTTGGCCGATAGTCTCAAAATTGGTCGATGACCATTATCCACTGGCCGATGGCCACCCCTCTTGGCCGATGACCTCTGAGAGTGTCCATGAGGTGGTTCAGAAGCATCACAGAAGTTGGCATAATTTTCAGAGCTGCAAAAGTGTGCAAACAGAGGCAACATGAGGCATGGCAACGGATTTCTGAGCGAGGCGATCGAGCATGCATCATTCATCACTTCGAGGCAGAGCTGTGGCAGCTTGTTTTAGTTTCATACTTGGCTGTAATTTGTTTAATTAGTTAAGGGTTTTGTAATAATTAATTAGCTAGGATAGTTAGTTAACTACTTGGCTTGTATTATTCATTCGGACCCTCCGTCGAGAGGGCACAATTTTGTAATAAGTGTGCGTGAGTGTGTGAATGTCTTCCAACCCCACGTCATTCTCCCTTTTACTTAACTGCTTACGATGGTTAGTTCTAGGTCTTGTTTTGATTAGCATCCTTATGCTTGCATGTTTGCATTCATTCATCTGTCTTGCATGCACCGAGCTCGGCGCATCATACTAACTGCATTGTGTTTCAATTCCGATTTGAATACATGTTATCTAGTTGCATTTCACATGACATCTTAGAATAGCCGAGCCTATTTCTAGTTGCATTTTGCATGTGTTGCATTAGGCATTGTTAACATAACTAGGATCATGCATGATTTCTAACTAGTTGTTGTTTTGGCTCGGAGTACACTGTAAGTATTTATGCTTTAGCATACTGCATGTGTGTTAGTGTTGCCATGATAGCATGCTTGCCATGAGGCTATTTGCTTAAGTGTTTAACTGCTTGAATGCCTGTGGGTGAAGGTTAGATTACTTAAATTGGAACAATTCATCGAAATATGAGTTTTAAGCCCACTTGAGAGTGGCAAAATCATGTTTTTCTAAGCTCACTCGAGGGTGGCAAATCCACGTCTTAGCCTACTTGCGAGTAGCACCTTCAAACCATTTTCAAATAAACAAACATGAAATGTTTTGTTCCAATTTAGGCTATCTAGTCTACACTTGTATACTGTGCGCATCACCTAGTAATTCTAGGTTAATAACCGGAATAAGAACACATGTGTTTTCAAAAACAAAATATCATGTTAGTAAAGGCCGATCTTTGATCGGGCGAGCGGGGGTGCTCATTGCATGACCTTCCCCTCTCGTACCCAAGTTCCCGAGCCGAGGCAACTTTGGTGATGACGGACATGTGGCCTTAAGCACGAGTCAGGGTTTCCTAAATTTCCCCCAAAATAAAACATTTAGGTGGCGACTCTGTATTTGGCAAAGCAGTCCATGTTTGGTACTTCTTTATTAAAATCACTTTTCCAAAACGATTTGCCAGATTTGGACTCTTTGGTGATTTATCAGTCTTGCATTGCATTTTGCGAGATTAGATTCAGAACCGTAACACGAGTCCAAACTGTAGTAGCTAATGAACAAAACGGATTTCGCGCCATTTTGCGCGCGGAGTCGGGACGTTCGGGCACGTCTACATGTAGCCTGGCAATTAACTCTGTCTGCTGGGCTACAACCTCAGCTTGACGGACAGCATCCCGCTGCATGGTTTGCATAGTTTCCTGGAGCTGACGCATCATCTCTTCCATACCTGCCATATTGTGCTAATTTACCTGAACAATTGGTATATCTGTGTCTGCAGTAGACTCGGAAATCTCAACCCGACTACTCACTGACCACTGATTTGGCAACCGCTATACTGACGCACTGCGCCTTACTGACCTCTGTCTAGTAACCAGGGGTAAAGAATGGAACACTAGTTGTCCGTCTATCAGATCCACAGATCGATTAAGTCTTCGACCTCTAACCCAGAGTGCTCGGGGAATATCTGCCTGGTCGGATGCAATAGTGCTAAACTACCTTGCAAAAAGATAAATAAAGCATAATAAGGAAATAAACAACCAAAACATGCAATGTACTATGTTATGAGATGAATAAATTAAAGAAAACACATAGTTGGCCTGACAACCCACAGTTGGCACTTGTAAGCTGAACACACTGTTCTCAATACTAATCACTGTTCCCCAAATTACTGTCCCAAAACTAATACCCTTGGGTAAAATTGATTCTCCCAAAACTGATGCCCGTAGGCCTGATACCCAGACTTGCAAACTGATACACACAACCCTGTAGAGGCACACTCTGACAGCAAATATCATGCAAGTAAGAGCCAAAACACCCCTATGGAGGGGTAGGGTTTCCCTGTCCTATTTTGTCAAGAGCTAGGGTTTCACTACGCACATAGCGGTTTCAAACAACCTACTATCAGGTAAGCAACCTATCCTAGTTTGGAATAGTCACTATGGATTTCGATATGCACTAGGTCGAATGGTCAAAAGGGTGCCTCGGTAAAAACTGAGGTTTGTATTCCCGTCGTGGCAGAGCCCGCAATCGGTCAGCCTTATGGCACGCTTCTCAAAGCGAGCCTCTGGCAAACCGTTCAGGAATAACATACGGCAAACACGGTGTCCTAGGCGCACCAATGCAAATGCAATGCAAGGAAACACATAAGTGTAGTCAAAACAAGATATCATGAGTTCGAGTCAAGTTCTCTAACTCCCTAGCGGAGTCGCCAGAAACTGTAGACGTGCCCGAGGACTCCCGAGCTCCGCGCGCGAAGGCACGAAATTCGTTTTCTCTCTAGCTACTACAAGTTCGGACTCATGTCACAGTTCTGAATCTAACCTCACAATGTGCGATGTAAGATCGATAAATCACCAAAGAGTCCAAATCCGACAAATCGTTTTGGAAAACTGATTTTAATAAAGAAGTGCCAAACATGGACTGCTTTGCCAGATACAGAGCCACCACCTAAATATTTTATTTTTGGGGGAATTTAGGAAACCCTGACTCGTGCCGAAGGCCACGTGTTCGTCATCACCAAAGTTGCCTCGGCTTGGGAACTTGGGTACGAGAGGGGAAGGTCATGCAAAGAGCACCCCAGCTTGCCCGATCAAAAGATCGGCCTTTATTAAGCACGATATTTTGTTTTTGAAAACACATGTGTTCTTATTCCGGTTATTAACCTAGAATTACTATGTGATGCGCACAGCATACAAGTATAGACTAGATCGCCTAAGTTGGAACAAAACATTGCATGTTCGTTTGAAAAATGATTCGAAGTTTGCTACTCGCAAGTAGGCTAAAACGCGGATTTTGATGAATTGTTCTAATTCAAGTAATCCAACCTTCACCCACAGGCATTCAGGCAGTTATAGAAAATAAGCAATTAGCCTCATGGCAAGCATGCTTTCATGGCAACATTAACACACATGCAGTATGCTAAAGCGTAAACACTCACAGTGTACTCCGAGCAAAAACAGAGAACTAGTTAGAAATCATGCATGATCCTAGTTCATGTTAAGATGGCTAATGCAACACATGCGAAAATGTAACTAAGATAGGCTCGGCTACCTAGAATGTCATATGAAACGCAACTTGATAACATGCTATTGAACACGTATTCAAGTAAATGTATTGAAAATACAATGCAATTAGTATGATGCGCCGAGCCCAGTGCATGCAAGAAAGATGAATGGATGCACGCATGCGAAGCATAAGGTATGCTAAACAAAATATGCCCTAAAACTAACCATCGTAAGCGGTTAAGTAAAAGGGAGAAAGAAATGGGGGTTGGAAGACACGCATCACACACACGCTCGCTTATTACAACGTTGCGCCCTCTCGACGGAGGGACTGAATAAGAAGCTAACTAGCTAATCTAAGCTAATTAAACTAATTATTACAAAACAAACTAATTAACTAATCCTAGTTAACTAATTATTACAAAACAAATTGAAATAGCTAAACGCATTAACTATTAAAGTATAAAACGAATGCCTAATCTAGCTAAGTAAAGAAGCTAAATAAAGCAGTAAAACAGTAGGTTCTGAGAGGGAGAAGACTGGATGCATGCTCGGTCGCCTCATTCAGAAATCCGTCGCGATGCCCCAATTTGCCTCTATTTGCAATTGTCCTCAGAACCTTGCACCAAGCTCCAGAAAGCTTCCAACTCACCTTGGAGACCTGTGGGAGGTTGGCCGACCACCTAGGGATGTCACCAGCCACTGGCCGACCACTTTTTGTGCTGAAAAATAGAAAAAGTGGTCGGCCAGCTAGTTTTTCTGGCTGGCCGACCAGTTGTTGTTGCATTTCTCCAGTTTGCTACAACAGAGAGGAAGAAAGGGATGGCAATGTATTTGCAAGATATGTGTGCACAACCACCCTCCTTATCATTTCATGAGCTCAAGGGAGTGTAGTTCTCGACCCTCAGGACACCAATCACGTATTTCAATGCGTGATGGCCGAGAAGTCAAATTGCACAATTCAATATAAAATGAATGCACAAGTAAGCACATAAAGCCTAAAACTCTATCATGCTTGATCAAGAGCGTCGGCAACCGAGAATTGAGGCACGTTTCATCACTTCAAGTATGAAACGTCCCTCGTTTCTCGTGCTCGGATTAACACTTGATCCAAACAACAATGCAACAACATGGCATACACAACGCAAACAACAACATGGCATACTCAATGCAATGTGACATGATCAACTTAACAAAGCTAATGACATGTGAACAATGCTAATGCATGCATGCACAATGCAATGCTACAAGGGCAACTTAGCAATGTTAGGAATGTGTATACTCAATGCAAAGAAACAACTTGGCATACACAATGCAAATAACCACATGGCATGCACAATGCAATGTAAGATGGCATACTTAATACAATGACCAATAAGCATGCGAACAACATGTAAATAAACATGCTAAATGGACTTAAACCAAAAGGGGGTAGACCTCAGTCATGCCCAAATTAGTGGCCAATGGTGATAAAATTAAGGCACATGAAGAATATACAAGCATGCACATGCAATGGCCCATCAAAGAGGCCTAAGAGCACAACTCTCAAGAGTGCTCAAAGAGTGACAAACATGGAAGTGTAACAGCACCAAGTACACTGAAATAAGGTAAGAAATGATGCCAAATCATTCAAACAACACAAGCAAAGCATGCAACAGTCCTTAAAGCATTAAAGCTAACAAAGAGGACCACAAATGGGGCATGCAATACATGGCACAAATGCATGAACCAAACATGGACAGAGCTTAAATAAGTCAAAACAAAGACCTAAACATGCTGAGTGTAGACGTGCCTGAGGACTCCCGAGCTCCGCGCGTGAGGGCGCAAAATTCGTTTGCTCTCTAGCTATTACAAGTTTGGACTCATGTCACGGTTCTGAATCTAATCTCACAATGTGCGATGTAAGATCGATAATCACCAAAGAGTCC
Organism: Camellia japonica; assembly: GCA_030407325.1. Lineage (NCBI taxonomy): Eukaryota > Viridiplantae > Streptophyta > Magnoliopsida > Ericales > Theaceae > Camellia > Camellia japonica. The sequence goes on from JAPPVO010000003.1 coordinate 104,958,530, forward strand.
AAATCCGGCAAATCGTTTTGGAAAACTGATTTTAATAAAGAAATGCCAAACATGGACTACTTTGACAGATACAGAGTTGCCACCTAAATATTTTATTTTTGGGGGAATTTAGGAAACCCTGACTCGTGCCGAAGGCCACGTGTCAGTCATCACCAAAGTTGCCTCGGCTCGGGAACTTGGGTACGAGAGGGGAAGGTCATGCAATGAGCACTCCCGCTCGCCCGATCAAAAGATCGGCCTTTACTAAGCACGATATTTTGTTTTTGAAAACACATTTGTTCTTATTCCGGTTATTAACCTAGAATTACTATGTGATGCGCACAGCATACAAGTATAGACTAGATCGCCTAAGTTGGAACAAAACATTGCATGTTCGTTTGAAAAATGATTCGAAGTTTGCTACTCTCAAGTAGGCTAAAACGCGGATTTTGATGAATTGTTCCAATTCAAGCAATCCAACCTTCACCTGCAGGCATTCAGGCAGTTATAGCAAATAAGCAATTAGCCTCATGGCAAGCATGCTTTCATGGCAACATCAACACACATTCAGTATGCTAAAGCGTAAATACTCACAGTGTACTCCGAGCCAAAACAAAGAACTATTTAGAAATCATTCATGATCCTAGTTCATGTTAAGATGGCTAATGCAACACATACGAAAATGTAACTAATATAGGCTCGGCTACCTAGAATGTCATGTGAAACGCAACTTGATAACATGCTGTTGAACACGTATTCAAGTAAATGTATTGAAAATACAATGCAATTAGTATGATGCGCCGAGCCCGGTGCATGCAAGACAGATGAATGGATGCATGCATGCGAAGCATAAGGTATGCTAAACAAAATATGCCCTAAAACTAACCATCGTAAGCGATTAAGTAAAAGGGAGAAAGAAATGGGGGCTAGAAGACATGCATCACACACATGCACGCTTATTACAACATTGCGCTCTCTCGATGGATGGACCGAATAAGAAGCTAACTAGCTAATCTAAGCTAATTAAACTAATTATTACAAAACAAACTAATTAACTAATCCTAGTTACCTAATTATTACAAAACAAATTGAAATAGCTAAACGCATTAACTATTAAAGTATAAAACGAATGCCTAATCTAGCTAAGTAAAGAAGATAAATACAGCAGTAAAACAAGAGGTTCTCAGAGGGAGAAGACTGGATGCATGCTCGGTCGCCTTGTTCAGAAATCCATCGCGATGCCCCAATTTGCCTCTATTTGCAATTGTCCTCAGAACCTTGCACCAAGCTCCAGAAAGCTTCCAACTCACCTTGGAGACCTGTGGGAGGTTGGCCGACCACTTTTTGTGCTGAAAACCAGAAAAAGTGGTCGGCCAGCTAGTTTTTTTGGCTGCCCGACCAGTTGTTGCTGCATTCTTCCAATTTGCTGCAACAGAGAGCAAGAAAGATCATGTTATTGTATTTGCAAGGTATGTGTGCACAACCACCCTCCCTATCATTTCATAAGCTCAAGGGAGTGTGGGTCTCGACCCTCGGGCCACCAATCACGCATCTCGATGCATGATGGCCGAGAGGTCAAATTGCACAATTCAATATAAAATGAATGCACAAGTAAACACATAAAGCCTAAAACTCTATCATGCTTGATCAAGAGCATCGGCGACCGAGAATTGAGGCACGTTTCATCACTTCAAGTATGAAATGTTCCTCGTTTCTCGTGCTCGGATTAACACTTAATCCAAACAACAATGCAACAACATGGCATACACAACGCAAACAACAACATGGCATACTCAATGCAATGTGACATGATCAACTTAACAAAGCTAATGACATGCGAACAATGCTAATGCATGCTGTAGACACCCCATTTTTGACCGTCCTCAAGACTTGGACGTCACCGCTTGAGCACTCGGTGATTATCCATGATGGTGTTCGTCTCGAGTTCCCGGAGGTCTCAGCTGCGCGCCTTGCCTTAGGACCTCCTGACTCGACTGCTTCGTGTATGGTTTTGGCACCAAGCACCTGTGTTTTTGCCTTGAAGGGTAGGGAATGGCTTGTTGGCCATCCCCACACCCCACCGGCCCTTCCATACCATCACCGGCTGCATATGTGTGCCACCGGCCATGATTTCTTAAAAACAATGGCCGGTCGGCACTATATTTGGCCGACCGACACTTTATTGTGCCGATGACCTATTTGGTTGGCCGATGACCCTTCTGCACCCCTTGGGGCATGGTGCATGCCAGCTGTGCCAGCTGGAATGCACCAACACCACTCCCCATGCGCGGGGATGACTCTTGTGAGCCTTTGAACCCCCTAACCTTCTAGAAGGTTGACCCCTTTTGGCCAAGCTTCTTGGGGAAGCTTGGCCAGCTATCTTAGCTTCTCCAAGAAGCCAAGACCCCTTTGCACCCCTTGACCCTTTCTCTTTAGCTTAGCCATTAAGTTTCTTGGCTTTGTTTTGCCTATATAAGCATCATGCCTTTCCCTTTGCAAGAGGTTAGCCATTCTTGAACAAAAAACCAGAGCTTTTGTATCTATATATCTGTCATATATTCCCTCTCTCTATATTTTCGCTCTCTCTCCTCTTGTGTGTGTGTTTCTAGGCCTAAAAGTGCATTTTGACCTCACTTTTGCACTAATACACACACCATTACACCTTGCTCCGAGATTGAGAGGCTTGGAGGGTTGATTCTTGAGCTTTTGGACTAATCTTGATCAATAGAAGGTGGCTGGATCATCTGTTCTTCAAGGGTTCTTCAAGGGTAATCACTTTGCTTTAGTTTCCCCAAATTTGCACTAGATTTCTACCTATCTTGCATGCTGATTTAGGCTTTGTGTATAACATAAAAAAGGCTTATATTTTCATGCTTTACAACTTTCATTAAGGGTGTTTTCTGGTTTGAGTTCAAACTCACCCTCTTAGGCCTTATTTGGCCTTTTTGGTGCTTCCTTTGTGAGACTTTGTTTGCTTGAGTGTTTGGTTCCTTTTACCACTAAAATCCAGTGGATTTCTAGTGGTAAAGAAGAGGGTTTGAAGTCTTGTATAGGGGAGGGACACCCCTTTCCCCTTTGTCCCTCTTTACCTTGGTTTTTGGCTTTAAAAGGCAACATGTATGCTTGGTTGTTTTGGGTACCATTTCAGAGTTTTTTTGGGTTTTTGGGTCATATTATATCTCTGTCCTTGGTTGAATTTGTAACCCTTAGCATGCATATTATACTTGCTTTGCATTCCTCTATTTGGCATATAAATGCATCTTGTGTTTAGGCCATGATTCTTGTATGTATTAGTCTAGCTTCATGAAGGTATTAGTGTTGTTTTGTCATGTTTTAGGTCTGTTGGCCACTGATTTTGTCATGTTTGGCATGCTTGATGAAGTTGCTTTGCATTATGGCTTGTAAGCCTTGAGTATGTGATCCATGAACATGCATTGGTTAGGCTATTTAGGTGATTTGGAATCATTCAACATGCTATTTCAGTCCCCATGCCATGCTTATATGTCTCCATTTGTCATGCCTTTCATGCTTTGAAATATTGGTCTCTTGTGCTTTGAAATGGACATTGTGCATGCTTGCATGTTTAAGGCATTTGGGCTGCCATATTAGGGGGTTTTGGGGGTTGTTTTACATGCTAAACATCTGTTTTTGGTTGCTTGGTTCATGCCATGGGTGGTCTTGTTAGTGGTAGTGGAGTATCCTCTTTTGTGCCTTAGCTTTAGGCCCATTAACTTGCATGCTTATTGAGCGTTTTGTCCATGGTTTTAGGCACTTTTGGCCACTGTTTTGGGGTGGATTGAGGTCTGGCTCTTTACGGTTTAAGCCCACTATTGCATGCTTGTCTCATGTTCCTTGCATGATTGCTTCACTAGGTGTTGTAGCATGATTATCCTATTGCTTAGATTGTCCTTGTTTGCATTGCATTTGCATCTTGCATGTTTAGCATTACATACTTGCCATGATAGGTTGCATTGCATTTGGCATGTCTTGCCTCTTAGCCTTAGGTTGCATTGTTGAGCCATGTTTGCATAACATGCATTGCATTACTTGGTTTGGGGTGTCAAACCAAGTGTGAGAGATGAGAGGTGTTTGTATTTTAAGTGACAAAACACATCTCAATTCTCATGTCATCGAGGCCCTTGACTTTGACATGATAGGGTCTTGGTCCCCATTTGTGTGTTGCATACATTTCCATTGAGTTGCAATCTTGGTCTCTTAGGCCATCATGCATCAAAATGCATAATTGGTGGCCCAAGGACCAAGGGCCATGCTTCCTTGAGTCCCATACATGATAGGAAACATGGCCATGCTTACATATGCCCAAAATTCCATGCCATACACTGTCTGTCCTTGTTGTTGTCAAAAACTGTCTTCGACAGGAATTTTTTGCCGACCGGCAGTATAGAGTGTCGACCGGCCATTGGTGTGTGGCCAATGACCTCATGAGCAGCTGATGGACATTTTACATGGCCGCTGGCCATTTCATCCAGCTGATGGTGTGAAGCAGTGTGCATAGAAGGTACCCTGGGACTTTGGCAGTCTTTGGAGAGGCAGGACAGTGAAAACAGAGGCGGCAGTGGTATGGTGCGGGTTTTCCGGGCAAGACGGATCGAGCATGCATCATTCGCGCATCCCGAGGCAGAGCAGAGGCCCTCTCCCTTTTTTTTTACATTTGATTTAATTTGATAAATAGAATTTTTGTAATAATTTATTCTATATTTGGACTGTGCTATTCAGGACTGTATATTCTTTTAGTTCCTCCGTGTGAGGGCGTATTTGTAATAAGTGTGCGTGAGTGTGTGCATGTCTTCCAATCCCACGTCTTTCTCCCCTTTTATTTACCTGCTTACGATGGTAGATTAGGGCACATTTAAATTAGCATACCTTATGCAATGCATGCGTGCATCCATGCATTTGTCTTACATGCGCCGGGCTCGGTATATCACGCTAACTGCATTGTACTTCAAATTCCAAGATGAGTACTTGTTAATCGTAGCATTTCACATGTCATTGTAGATTAGCCGAGCCTATTCTAGTGACATTCTATATGTGATGCATTAGCCATTTTTAACATGAACTAGGATCATGCATGATTACTAACTAGTTTATGTTTTGGCACGGAGTACTAGGTAAGCTTTTATGCTTTAGCATACCGCATGCGTGTGAGTGTTACCATAATAGCATGATTGCCATGAGGCTAGCTGCTTATGTGATATAACTGCTTGAATGTCTGTGGATGGAGGTTGAATTACCTAAATTGGAATAATGCATTAAAACTGTGAGTTTTAAGCCCACTAGATAGTGGTAAAACCACCTTTTCTAAAGCCCACTTGAGGGTGGCGAAACCTGCATTTTAGCCTACTTGCGAGTAGCAAACCATTTTCAAAACAAACCTGCTATGTTTTGTTCCAATTTAGGCGATTTGGTCTATACTTGTTTGCTGTGCGCATAACATACTAATTCTAGGCTAATAACCGGAATAAGAACATGTAATGTTTTCAAAATTGAATATCACGGTTAGTAGAGGCCGGTCTTCGGACCGGGCGAGAGGGGGTGCTCATAGCTGACCTTCCCCAATCGTACCCAAGTTCCCGAGCCGAGGCAACTTTGGTGATGACGGACACGTGGCCTTTGGCACCGAGTCAGGGTTTGCTAAATTCCCCCATAAAAAATATTTAGGTGGCGACTCTGTATCTGGCAAAGCAGTCCATGTTTGGCACTTATTTTCAAAAATCTGTTTCTCAAAATGATTTGCCGGATTTGGACTCTTTGGTTCAGATTAAGAACCGTGACAACAAAAGGGAGTCCGAACTGTAGAGCGAAGCCCAAGGGCGCGTCTACACATGCATGCACAATGAAATGCTACAGGGGAAACTTAGCAATGTTAGGAACGTGTATACTCAATGCAAAGAAACAACTTGGCATACACAATGCAAATAACCACATGGCATGCACAATGCAATGTAAGATGACATACTTAATGCAATGAACAATGAGCATGCGAACAACATGTAAATAAACATGCTAAATGGACTTAAACCAAAAGGGGGTAGACCTCAGTCATGCCCAAATTAGTGGCCGATGGTGATAAAATTAAGGCACATGAAGTATATACAAGCATACACATGCAATAGCCCATCAAAGTGGCCTAAGAGCACAACTCTCAAGAGTGCTCAAAGAGTGACAAACATGGAAGTGTAACAACACCAAGTGCACTGAAATAAGGTAAGAAATGATGCCAAATCATTCAAACAACACAAGCAAAGCATGCAATGGTCCTTAAAGCATTAAAGCTAACAAAGAGGACCACATAGGGGGGATGCAATACGTGGCACAAATGCATGAACCAATCATGGACAGATCTTAAATAGGTCAAAACAAAGACCTAAACATGTTGAGGTAGGGGCTTAAAGACCTAGGCATGCAAGCATACAAGCTAAGTTATAAAAGAGGCAACAATGCATAACACTCAAAGGCACTTAAAGAGTGAATGAAGTGGGAACATGGCAATGTGATAAGCTCTGAAATGAAGTATTAAATGATGCCAAATCATCTAAATAGCTCAAAGATAGCATGCATGAGTCACCAAAACACAAAGCTAGCAAGGCCAATTGCACTACAGCTATACAAAGCATGAAGCATATGGCAAAGGCAACCCAAAACAGTCCTAGAACATGTCAAAATGATACTAAAACATGTATGGAAGGAAGCCAAAACAAGCTAGCATGAAGGACATAAGGCATGATGCATACGAGGCAAATAAGGTGGATTACACTACACCTATTAAGACAAGCATGGAATGACTTAAGCAACAAAAATCAGAGTTATATCATGGCATAATAACCCCAAAAACACATTGAAATGATAGCTCGCAAGCTTACGCATGAAGGCATACGCAATGACCTATTCTTAAGGCATAAAGGACCAACCCTCCAACGCATTGAATGAGTGAAAGATGCAAGTGTATGGCCATGAAACATGCACTGAAATAACATAACAAATGATACCAAATCATTCAAATAGGCCAAGCAATGCATGCTAGTGGACTCGATACACAAAGCTAACAAGCTAGAATGCACTATAGCTATACAAAGCATGGCATGCATGACCAAAACAACACAAATTAGAGCTAGAGCATGCTAAAACATGGACAAAAGCTTCTTAGAGTTAAGCCAAAAGCAGGCTAGAATGACATGTCAAAACATGAGACACATTAGGCTAATTCATGGAATTGCACTACAAGTGCATGGAGCATGCATGGGGCTATCAAATCAAACCCTAACAGAGGTATGATAAGGCAAAATACCACCAAAAACATGCTGAGATGGACTAAAATCGAGCTAAAATGATATGCTACTTCATGAAGCATACAAGACTAGTTTTTGACGATTACACTATAAGTGTACAAGGCATGCAAAGGGTGACCAAACCAAACCAAAACAGTGGTATGACATGCTGAAATAACCCCAAATACATGCTAAGAATAAGCCAACAAAAGCTTAACAAACATGCTCAAACATTAGGCATATGAAACAAGTATTCAAAATACAAGGAGAGGGGATGACCCTCTCCTATTTAGGACCCCAAAAACACCTTTCCACCACTGAAAATCCTCTGGATTTTAGTGGCAGAAAGGTCATGCAAAGGCTACAACAAGAGCCTAGAGGGATGGCTCAAAACAAGGCCTAACAAGGCCTAAGAGGGGGTAGATCACCCCCAACAGAAAAGTGACCTTAAACAAACATTTAAAGTGTGCAAAAACAGAACTCTTTGTAGTAGAAAGTTAAGCTTAAATCAGCATGCAAATAAGGCTAAAAGCTTAAGCAAAATTGGGGGATTTAAGAGTTAGAAACTCACCCTTGAAGACCACCTTTAAAGCTGCAACTCTAGCAGGTTTTTCAAGCTCAAACCAACCCAAGAACACCAAAACCAGCTCCTAAGCACCTCAGCAACAAAAAGATGGTGTTTGAGTGTGTATTTGTGTGCAAAAGTGAGACAAAATGACACTTTAAGGCACAAAACAAGAGCAAAAGAGAGATATAGATACAAGTGTGTATGTATATCTCAAACCACAAATTTCTGAACCTGGAGGAGGGAGGAGGAGCCTCCCTCTTATAGAGAGCAAAAGCACAAGCTTCTTCAAGAAGCTAAGGCTCAAGGCCATCTCTCCATACACGTGTATGGAGGATGGTTCTAGTGCTCTCCAGCTGTGTCAACTGGCCAAAAATATCTCCAAAAAGGTGACAAAAAGCAGCCGACCACTTGAAGTGGTCGGCCAGCTACTAAAAGTTGTCAGCCGACCACTTTAAGTTGTCTCCCACAACAAAAATTGGTCGGCCAGGGGTAGGAGAAGTCTACACACTGAAAACAAGCAAGTGGTGTGGTGGCCGACCAGAAAAGGCTGCCCAAAGACCAAGAAAGCCAGTTATTCGACTAGAAAACTAGCTGGCAGGAGGAAAAGTGGTCTTCAAGGGAAAAAACTGGTCTCCCACCCTTGTACCACCTTCCAAACAAGGAAAACAAGGTTTGTACCAAAAACAAACCAAAACGGATGCAAGACGAGAGATCGGGAGGCAAAGCACGCGGCCAAAAGCCTCGAAAACTAGTCTACTGGCGTCAAAAGTGGTATACGACCACAAAAGTGGTCTCCCGGACTATAGTGTTCCTCTAGGCAGAGGCAACAAGGCATGGTTCAAAAACCATGCCAAACGGAGAACGTTAAGCTGTCCCGAGATAAGGCGCGCGACCGAAGGCTCCAAAAATCGAAAACTAGTCTCCAAACGGGAAAAGTGGCCTACGACCACAAAGAGTGGTCTACGACCAAAAAGAGATGGTCTACAAGACCTCTCCCTCCCTCCGGGAAGAGAAAACAAGATTCGGTCCATAAACCGAGCCAAAGCACAAAGAGTTCAGAGGCCCGGAGGCATGGCTCTCAGCCAAAAAAACTCCGAAACCTCAGAATGAGCACAACATGCACAATCACCAAGCATTCAATTGATGACGTCTGAGTCTTAAGGTCGGTCAAAAATGGGGTGTCTACACCAGCATCTCAGTTCCAGACAACAATTTTGGTTTGAATCTGACTTCCCGACTACCATCAAATGATACTTTATCCTTTCGGAATTTATGGCCACTAGGTAAAAATCTGCGATGACCTAAGTATGATTGTTTCCTACTATGCTTCAACCAACACGATGTAGTTTTCCTATTGCAACAAGGACATGCATATTCGCCTTTAGTGCTCCATCCTGACAAGTTTGCATATGCAGGAAAATCACTAATTGTCCACAGTAAAGCTATATGCATTTGAAACATTTGATTTGTTGATGCATCAAATGTGGAGACACTGTCATTCCATAGTTCTTTCAACTCCTCAATCAACGGTTGCATATACACATCAATCTTGTCACTAGGTCCTTTCGGGCTGTCAATAAGAACAGATAAAATTAGAAATGGTTGCTTTATGCACATCCATAGTGGCAAGTTGTATGGAATGAGTACAACAGGCCAAGTGCTATGAACTATGTTCATCGTCCTGAATGGGTTAAAACCATCAGATGCTAAGCCAAGCCTTACACTTCGGCAATCATTACTAAAGTCAATATTCCGACGGTTAAAATCTTTCCATGCAAGGGAGTCTGCAGGATGCCTAAAGACACCGTCATCAGTTCATTCCTCTGCATGCCATCTCATTAACTTAGCCGTCTTGGATGACATAAACAACCTCTACAACCTTGGCTTTAAAGGAAAATACCTCATTTGTTTTGCCACTATTCGTTTGCCACCATTGTTAGGACCATTTGAACCACCATCACCATTTGATTTCCATCTTGAACTGTTGCATATGACACATTTATCAAGATTGGCGTCCTTGTTTCAAAACAACATGCAACTGTTGGGACATGCATCCCATGTCTCATACGTGAAGCCCAAATCTGTTGTGACCTTTTGAGCTTTATAATATGAGTCCGGGAGTTTCACACCCAACGAGAACGCCTCATTCAATAACTCAAGCAACATGTTAACAAACTTGTCTGTCCACTGATTAAGCACCTTCAGATGTAGAAGTCGAACAATGAATGACAAAGATGTGAACTTCTGACAACCCGGATACAATTCACTTTATGCATCTTAAAGAAGTTTGAAATACTTTGCAGTCTCTACATTTGGACCGAGCTGGGGTTCAGGTGCATGGGGATCAGGCCCCTGTGGTTCATTACCCTCAACATTTGTACCGGCATGTGGATTTCCCATAGCCCCTTGTATTATTCCAACCATATCGTCTCCAATGTCTAAATTAGCCCATGTTTCATTCTCTCGATTACCATGCAGAGATACGTAAGATTCCCCATGATTAATCCAATGGTTGTACTTTTTTAAAAAACCATTCAAAACCAGATGCTCTCGTACACCCTCTTGTCCAAGATGGTATCGATTCTCATATTTCCTACATGGACATCTAATCATCGAACCTTCAACCCTATTGGTGTAGGCAAACACAATGAATTGATCAATCCCATTAGTGTATTCCCTCGACATCCTATTTGGCAAATCAATCCAACTCTTATCCATCATCTGTACTTCCCTTAAATGCACACTTCATTTCTTTTGTAATCTTGTCAACAATATATATAAATATATTTAAATGCCAGTCATTTTCCACATGCATATATGTTTCCCACCATTAATTTGCTTCAGGCAAACTTCCTGGGAGATATACATCTCACATGCAAAACAAATATGCCTTAGGAAAAAATATAATTACAACAAATGTAAGGGTCATAATGATATAGGATTATGAGGGAGGCAGATAGAGAAAGAATGGCAAAATTAGTCATATTTACAACAAATATGCCCTAGACAAAATATAATTACAACAAATTACTCATTAGCTAACAAAAGTGTTAAACAACAAAATATGCCCAAAAGTGTTATTTTGGGCTCAAAGAGAGAGAGAGAGAGAGAGAGAAGAGAGAGAGAGAGAGAGAGAGAGGCCATGTTGGTGGAAAAAAGAAGCAGCTAAAGCCTGGGGGGGATGAACTTTCTAAAATATAGTCTACACTCATGCGAACCCCATCAAATACCGACTAAAAAAACTGACGATGGTTATTGTAGACCGCCCGAACCTCGCTCCATGCGTGAAGGCGTGAATTGGGTTCTAGTTACTACAGTTCGGACTCCTGTCACTGTTCTGAATCTACTCTCACAAAGTGCAATGTAAGACTGATAAATCACCAAAGAGTCCAAATCCGGTAAATCATTTTGGAAAATCGATTTTAATCAAGAAGTGCCAAACATGGACTGCTTTGCCAGATTACAGAGTCGCCACCTAAATATTTTGTTTTTGGGAAATTTAGGAAACCCTGACTCGTGCCTAAAGCCATGTGTCCGTCATCACCAAAGTTGCCTCGGCTTGGAAACTTGGGTACGAGAGGGGAAGGTCCTGAAATGAGCACCCCCGCTTGCCCGATCAAAGATCAGCCTCTACTGACATGATATGTTGTTTTTGAAAACACATGTGTTCTTATTCTGATTATTAGCTAACTTACTATGTGATGCGCACAACACACAAGTATAGACTCAATCACACGGATTGGAACAAAACAACTCATGTTTGTTTTTTAAAGTGGTTTGAAAGTGCTACTTGCAAGTAGGCTAAAGCGCGGATTTGCCAACCTCAAGTGGGTTTAGAAAAACATGATTTTGCCACTTCAAGTGGGCTTAAGACTCATAATCATCGAGTTGTTCCAATGCAGGCAATCAAACCTTCACCCACAGGCATTCATGTAGTTAAACACATAAGCACATAGCCTCATGGTAAGCATGCTATCATGGCAATCACTTACACACATACAAGGAAGCATAAAGCATAAACACTCACCGAGTACTCCGAGCCAAAACCGAGTACTCTGATGCTAAGGCTGACCGGTTGCGGGCTCTGCCAGTATGGGAACACAAACCCCAGTTTTACCGGGGCACCCTTTTGACCATTCGACCTAGTGCATATTCGGAATCCATAGTGATCATTCCAAACTGGGACAGGTTGTTTAAAACCGCTGCGTGCGTGGTGAAACCCTAGCTCCTGACAAAATAGGACAGGGAAACCTTACCCCAGCATAGGGGTGTTTTGGCTCTCATTTATTTGCTATGTGCTTTAGAGTGCGTCTCTACAGGAATGCATCTATCAGTTCACAAGTTTGGGTATCAGGCCTGCGGGCACTAGCATCAGTATTTTGGGGCAATCAGTGCTACCTAAGGGTATTAGTTTACAGGCAGAATTTTGGAGCAGAATTCAGTAGAGAGCACAGTCGTTCAGTTTTGCTTGAATTTGTTTTGGTGAAATTAGGATGAGATGCTCTCTGTTTTCTCTTTTGCTAGGTAGTCCTGGAACCATAGCTTCAGAAGGCTCCGATATCCCCCGGGTACATTGGACTAGTGCTGATAGACTTTGTTAGGTCAGAGATTCAATTCAAGGGCAACCAATTTTCCTTCGCCAGTCGTAAAGCAAAGAAAGGCCAATCAGGGCTCACCGGTTCATCTAATCCGTCAGTCGCCAGTCACATCACCTTTGTTCGGACTCAGCAGACCGTGATGGCACAGGGGTTGGAAGAATTTGTGGCCGTGATAGCAGCGTTAAATCAGGGTACTGCCATGCAGGCTGAGACCAGTATTGAAACGTAGCGCCCATCTGGGGCATCTGCCTCACATCCAGCTTTGGGACCCCAGCCGAACTTTGACCCACTTCCGCCAGTTGAAGATTTGCAGGGTCCAGATCCTCGAGAAGGGTTGGCTCAAGCCCAAGTTTTAGACCCCTAGTGCAGCCTAATGAGAGGCTTTATCCCCTTGATGCTAATGACCTTGATCCGACCGCGGTGAAAATTTCGAACCTTGAGAAGCAATTCAAGAAGGCACAGGGCCTCAACTCCATTCCCGACATTGAGGATGGGCACACCGAGGCTACTGTACGGCTCCCAGACAGATTCAAAATGCCATATATTGACCGTTTCGACGGGTCTGGAGATCCAATGGTACATATCCGACTTTTCTTGGATGTCCTGAAGCCGATGGGTCTGACTAAGCCACAGAAACTCTCTCTGTATGGAAAAACCCTGTCGGGTGTAGCAGCCACTTGGTACGCTAAGTTGGAAGATAAAGTGAAGTAAAACTGGGAAGAACTGGCTGAGGCCTTTGTCGATCAGTATTCGTACAACACCCAAGTTGAAATGACCATGTAAGAGCTTGAAACAACCCGTCAGAACCCAACAGAGCCTTTTGTGGAATTTGTTGCAAGATGGAGAGCAAAGGCAGCACATATGATAGATCGGCCTTCTGAGAGGGATCAAGTGCAGATGATGGTGCGAAACCTCGACCATGATATGTTGTAAAAGTTGATAGTCGCTCCACTATTCACTTTCAAAAGTTTGCATGAACTGGGGGTTCAGGTCGAGAACGTGTTCAACAGCGGGATCATTCCCAGAACAAGTGAACCGACAAGGAGGGCAATTGTAGGAAGCACCAATGTTGGTAGTAGCACTATTCCTGAACCCACCGAAATCAATACAGTCACCACAGCCAACCCTTTTGCCAAACCAAGCCTACAACCAGCCGGTCCAGCCGGTCCAGCCCGAGCTCAGGGCAGAACTTTCACCCCCCTCTATATGAGCCTGACTAGCGCACTAAAAGTCTTGATGGAAAGAGGGCATCTCAAACCCCTCGATCCTCAACCTCTTCCTGACCCACTCCCAGCCAGACATAACCCCTCCAAGTACTGTATGTACCATCAGCAGCGCGGTCATGGCACCGACCGTTGCTACCGCCTTCGTCATGAGGTCCAAAATCTCATCGACAACCGGATGATAGCTCCACCTTCAGACCCCAATGGCCAAGTACCCCATCCACATCTCAATCTCATCCATACACTGCCGTCCACCTACGACCCCAGCGTATACATCACCCCGGCCCATCTACCCAAGCTTGAGGTGTTTATCCCGGAAAGCATGGACTTATGCATGATGGGTGCATCTGAACCCCAATCATCCCAAACCCATGAACCCACTACTTCTGAGCTGATGAGGATGATCGAAGATCTTCAGAGAACTGTGGCAGATCTGGCCTTTGGAGTTTTGGCTCCGTCATCAACCGCATCACATACCAGGGAGTTCATGTCAAAAGGCTCCCTAACCTTGGGACGGGCTGCATTGGGAGAAGGCCAATCTCTTAGCAAAGTGGAGGCTAGTGATAAGAACGAGGCAGGGGCAAGCATTAGTCCCCATGAACACCTTCAGTGGGATATTGAGGCTTTGAAAGCCGAGGGACTGAACAAAGAGCAAGTCCTCGCAGCTGTTACAAAAACTGTGGATGACGTTTTCGCCACTCAGAATGAGAGCAGCTCAAATCAAGGGGCAAGCCGGGAAAAAGGCCTTTGTACCAGGAATGTTCCTTTCAGCTCTAGTCCCGTTCTCAGAAGAGATCAGCAAACCCAGCCAGCACCTGTCAATCCTTTTGCCGGTGCATCCAGCAAAACTCCACAAACCTCAAAACACTCACCTCGGGTCCAGAGGGTGTTTACCCCACTGTACATGTCTCTGTCAGCGGCCTTGAGGGTCCTGATTAGAAAGGGGGATCTGAAACCCCTAGAGCTGCGGCCACTGCCAGATAAACTTCCCCCCTCCCATGATCCGGCCAAGTATTGTGCCTTCCATCAACAAGTCGGCCACATCACTGATAGTTGTTACCGTCTTCGCCATGAAATACAAGATCTGATTGACAACAAGGTCATCGTCGCGCCGGGTCCTGCAATGTCTATCGGCAATGGATCAGTGAACTTGTGGGGATAATATAATGTGATCGGGGGATGAACCACCTGCGAGCGGCGCCCAGTTTACTCCGGATGTGGCGTATGGCACGCATTGTTTTGAGCATTTTGCAAATGCTAGTTTTTTTGTGCTTTCTGACTTGGGTATTGGGTCAGTCTTGTCATTTTGTATTGAGTCAGTCTTTTCATACTGAGTCAGTCGGGTCTGTCTTGTTGTATCGAGTCAGTCCTGTTTTGTTGGAGTCGAGTGATTTCGGGGGTGTTACCTCGGACATCACTTGCTTGTTTTGTGTTTGTCTTTTCATTTTCTTTTGAGTCTGTTTCTGCCTGGAGCCAGTTACACCAACAGATTTGAATGAACAGCAGTGATTTTCATATTCTCGTGTTCGCTTCTGCCTTGTGCCAGTTGTGCCAGCAAATTCGAATGAAATGGCAGTGCTTTTCGCCTACTTTTCTGTGCCTTGAAATCATTGCATTAACCTAAGTTTTTTTCAAAACTTTTTCGAACACTGTGTTGAAAACAAAGAGGAAGGAATTCCTCGGGATTTGCAAAATTTGATCAAACTGAAAGAAAGAGAGGCGTGCTAAGCCCTTAATGAATGAAATCATGCTTGTTAATGTGAGTACTGAGAAGGATCATGGCTTGATCCAGATTGGTTCTACACTGTCTTCAGCGCGAGCGACTAGTCGCTTTCTTAAAATTTTTCAAAAAATGTTTTGCGCCGTCCTGTGAAGACCCGTGTGGAATCGCTCTTGAGATTGTGCAGCCTAGGATCGTTCTCAGCCTTGAGACCCGACCCCCTCTGCTCTCAAATCTTGAATCCCAATTCAGAATGTTCAAACGGTCAACCACAATGTGAGGCCTGTGTGGCCAGATTCGAAGCAGCCCTTGGACTAGGGGCAGAAAAGTCAGATCAAGAAGATCAGATGTCGTCAAAAGAAGCTTGCAAAGCTAGATCAGAAGCACCCCTCAAACTAGGGGCAAAAGAATTTCAAAAGTGCTCGAAGAGTCAAAGATGAAGATTGGCAAGAATGCCAAATCCCAGAAGGGAAGAAAGGAGAAAGCATTGCTGAAGAACAACTGAGTTCCTATCCACAGCACTAGGGGCAAATTCAGCCCCCCATTGGATGGACTCCTGCATCGTCAGCGAACAGCAGCCATTCTCCTGGATTCAGATGACTTCAGGATCTCAGAACCATTTGACATGGACCAAGCTACACTTTTACCCTTGAGAGGCTCGCTGGGTCGAAAACCCGGAAGGGCGACCCAGGTAAAAGTTAGAGCAAGAAAAAAAGAAAAAGTACAAAAAAAGAAGAAGAAGAAAAATGCAAAGAACAAAAAAGAAATGAAGAAAAATAAAAAAATTGAAAAAAAAAAGAAAAGAAAAAAGTTGAAAAGAAAAGAAGAACAAGGCTCGCAAGGTTGAAAACCCAGAAGGGCGGTCTTGGCAAAAGTTAGAGCACAAAAGGAGAGGTTAATACCCGAGTGTACCTTAACCCCGAACTACATGAGGCTTGATTCCCGTCTTTGGGATACGTAGGCAACTTCATTCTGAAGCCCAACCGTAAAACACTTCAAATTCGACTGTGTCCATGTGATGGTTCTGGTCATCTTTGTCTCTTTTGTATCTGAGAGTTCAGTTGTGATCGTCACCCTGAGGACTGATTACAAAGCGCTGCGGCATCATCCAAACAAGAGGCAACTTTCTGTTGCCATTCAGTATGCTGCGGCGTCATTCAAATAAGGGGCAACTCTCCGTTACCATGCAGTGTCCTTCAAACAAGGGGCAATTTTCCATTGTTATGGGTCCGAGGTCGTGCATCTCAAGAGTAGGTTCCATGCTCGTTGAGCAGTGGCCGTTTACAAAAATAGTTTTTGAGAATTTTTACTAAAGTTGACTAATTCTCTCGAAAATTATTCCATTTTTCTAAAAATGGACCATTTCTTGGACCCAAAAAGGGAGAAATTTCAGTGCTCATAACCTGACTTGCATGATTTGAAATCAGAAAATCGAACAAGCGTGTTAATCTAACTCTCATTTTGGTTAAAATTGTTTTAGTAGAAAACCAAAACAAAAAAAAACGGTCAAAATGATGAACTAGGGGCACAGTTGAGTCAGGCTTCCTGTCTTTTCCCCGTTGTCAATGCATCTGCCGGAAAGGGCACCATACTTGCCAAGAAGGGCACTCTACCTGCCGGAAAAAGGCACAACTGAAGCTAACAACAAAGGGCTGAAAGCTCTCTCATCCTCTGAGCAACGAGGTATCGAACCAAGTGCGAAGCACGGATTGGAATGGATCAAGATATTCCACTCCCTTATCCGGAGCATCAACTAAACGTCACCGGAGGAAATAGCTGCGAGCTAACAGTGTTGGGCATGAACCCACAATTTCCTATTCATCCATCAATCACCCTGGGGAGGGATGAAAAACGAGAGATTAAAGAATAGAGAGATGTGCAATGAGAGAAAAAGTGAGAAAAGGGCTTTTTCAGAAAAATAGAGATCGAGTGCCAGAGTGATGTGAGAATCGCAAATGAGGAAGGGTGGGAAGCAATACCCGAAGAAACTGGCTCCTCGTGCACCGAAAGGTCTCTCATCTTTGTAACACGTCTGTGTGTCATGTCTTTTGTTTTGTTTGTCTCGATTCTTGCTTTGAGTCGTTCCGAGTGTGTCTCGATGTGTTTAGGTTGTTTACCTTTTTGTTTTCAGTTATTGAGTCTTTTTCACTGTGTTTAGTTGTAGGCCCAATACCCGGTTGAGAACTTATTTTCTCAATTTCAAAAATGATTTGTTGTGTGCTCAGAGTGCTGTGTCATTCTCCACATTTGTGCAAAAAAGGAATTTGTTCTTTCGAAAACTGCAGGGTTCAACCCAGGTCATGTGAGAACAGTAAAATCAGGATCTATCTGAAGCTATATAGGTTTCGGATTGCAAAGCAAAAGAAGAGAGGGAAAATCGAAGCATCTGAGTGTGTTTTACCTTCAGCAAATTCCGTGATTGTACTCCGGATGTACCTCCTGAGGCCTTGTCACTACTCCGAAGTATGAGTGTATCTCGACCCCAAGCTTAAGCCTGCTTCAAGTCAGAATGGCAATTAAAGCAGCAGCAGATGTTATCTCTCTCTAATATAAATAGGGTGTCCCCTTTTGAGCTGAGCGTGTTGCAAAGCCCTCTGAGAGGTAAATCGGAGGCACCAGAGTGCATGTTTGATGCCCCTCTATTACATAGAATGTGCACTTTCATATACTATCTGTTGTAGGCGTGCCGCGCATCGTTATGATTCATGCATCGAGTATGCTTGCTTTCAATGTTGCATAGAATATGCTTCCCATGTTGCATAGGAAATGCCCCCATACTTGCATAGAAAATGCATTTTATCGCACTCTTTTTATCCACCTTCCTCGCACTTTCTTGTGCATTATATCTCACTCGCACTGTCTTGTGCAGTTACACTTTGTATCTCATTCGCACTTTCTTGTGCATCTTGTGGTTGTGTTTCACTCGCACTATTTTGTGCATTGCATATCAATCGCGCTATTTAACGTATCGCACTATTTTGTGCATTTCAAATCACTCGCGCTGTTTAGTGTATCGCACTGTTTAGTGCATTTCAAATCATTCGCGCTGTTTAGCTTATCGCACTATTTTGTGCATTGCATATCAATCGCGCTATTTAGCGTATCGCACTGTCTTGTGCATTGCATTCATTCGCGCTATTTTGCGCACCTCAATCGCACTGTCTTGTGCATTTCAAAACAATCGCGCTGTTTAGCGTATCGCACTGTCTTGTGCATTGCATTCATTCGCGCTATTTTGCGCACCTCAATCGCACTGCTTTGTGCAGTTTACATTCGCGCTATTTTGCGCATCGCACTGTCTTGTGCATTACATCTCAGTCGCGCTATTTTGCGCATCGCGCTATTTTGCATGCATTCAATCGCGCTATTTTGCACATCGCACTGTCTTGTGCATTCAATCGCGCTATTTTGCACATCGCACTGTCTTGTGCATCACATCTCATTCACGCTATTTTGTGCATGGCACTGTTTTGTGCATCTAAGCCGCATCGCACTGTTTTGTGCAGTTTACACTCGCGCTTTCTTGCGCATCGCACTGTTTTGTGCAGTTTATCATCGCGCTATCTTGCGCACTTTACCTGTACTTGTTAGTGCATTGCATCGCACTGTCTTGTGCACCTGTATAGCACTACTTTGTGCATCTTCTTAGCACTGTTTTGTGCATCCACTCTGCATCGCACTTTCTTGTGCACATTGTATTTTTGTATCACTCGCACTGTCCTGTGCCCTCTCGGGTCTAGGAGACTTTAAATCCTCTAAAGGTGCAATTCCTTTTTTTTGCATAAGTCCAACTTTCAAACCGGCTTCGCGTAGCGTATAAGTCCAATTTTCAAACCGGCTTCACGTGGCGTATAAGTCCAATTATCAAAGTCTTCCTGCATATCATTTTGTATCCTGCCCCTGAACTACGCTGGTTTGATTCCTTGCAAAGGGATACGTAGGGAGCCTGCGGGTTCAACCAACTGCATCTATATTTTGTTTGTCCAAGTCTTCGACCTAGTCAAAAATGGGTCGTCTCTGCACTTTGACATTCACTCACGTCATTTCATGACTTCCGAGCTCTGTCAAAGAGGGGCAATTGTAGACACCCCATTTTTGACTGCCCTTAAGACTTGGGCGTTACTGATGGTTTACTTGATGGTAAAAGGTGTGCAGGGCAAAGGTTCAATTTCTTCGGCAAGGAGAGAGACAAATCTCAACTTCATACCCCATTTTGGACCAAAGCTATTTTGAATGGTTTTTAGACCTTAAAACCCTCTCTTTCAAAACATTTTTGAAATAAAATTTCTGTGATGTTCCGAGGCTCGCATTTTGTCAAACGTTGCACTTTTCGGTAAACTGAGCAAGGACAAAGTGGAAATGAATGAAAGAGAGATGAAATCTTTGAAAAATATTTCAAAATACCTTGCTCAGGGGTTTGAAGTTGAAGAAAGGAGGGGAAGAGAGAAGAAACCAAGTTGGAGAAGAAGATAGGCAAGAATCGCTAAGAGAGGGACGAGCAGTCCTCGCTAAATCAAGCTTATCTGTCTATACACTTGGAGTTAAGCTATGAGGCTACCACCGTTGGAAAGAAGACTTCCGGGGCTTCATTTTTCATTCAATAATCTCTTAAATCCGAGTCCGGAGGGCAGAGATATGATTGGTTGAAGTTGGGCATCATCCCGGTTGGACCAAAACTGAGCAGCCTTCACCAAAACAAGCATAACTTTTTGCACAGTTGGAATTTTGATGCAAGTCTGGTGCCATTGGAAATCTTACTTCCAAGGCTTCAATTTTGACACAAGAATGACCTGAAAAGGAGTTCATATGAAGAATTTATGCCCGTTTGAAGTTGGCCCTGCAGAGCAAATTTTTCCTGCCGACCGACCAAAACAGATGGCCGACCGACCAAATAGATGGCCGACCGACCAGAACAGATGGCCGACTGACCAGTTAAAGTAGCCGGTTGACCAATTTTGCTAGTCGACGACCTTCCGGAGTATTCTACAGATTGAGTGGATGCCAGCTGTGCCAGCTGGAGGGCACAGACTGGATCCTCCATGGAGGATCTTTGCTCTTGGTTTGAAGCTTCTAAGAGAAGCTTTAGTCTTTTGGCTCTATAAAGGAAGGCTCCCCTCTCCTTTGCCATGGCTCAAAATTTTTCAGAGGCTTACAACTCTCTCTCTCTCTATATATCTCTACACTTGAGCCTCCAAACCCTAATTTTCTTGGACCATTTGCACTACAACCCTTAGCACCACACCTCCACCATCCATTCCAGCACTTTGGGACTGATTTTCAAGGGTTTAAGGTTCACCAACTTGGTCCAAAAGCTCCAGCTTTGTTGCTCTTCAAGGGTAAGCACCTATTCCCCTTAAACTTGCATTTTTTTGCTTCATTGGTTAGCCTTATTTGCAAGCATTTTTGGGCTCCAACCCAAACTGTAAAGTGTCTTATTTTGAGCCCCTCTTCAACTTTGATTAAGAATACTTTGCTGTTTGAAGTCATCTACTTCCTTGTTTGTTCAATCTCTCTTTTAGGGCTATTTTTGCATCCTATTTTAGCCTTACTTGTGAACATTTTTGAGATTTGCTATAAACTGGAAAAAGTCTTATTTTGAGCCCCTCTTGATGTTTGTTTAAGGGAATTTTTCTTTTTGAGGTCATATGCTTCCTTGTATGCTTGATTGCCTTTTGTTTTGAGCCTTGCATCTAAGCTTTTGTTGCATGCTTGGTTTGGCCTCTTAGCCACTGAAAATCCAGTGGATTTTCAGTGGCTTAGATGCTATTTTGAGAGCCCAAATTAGAGGGGGGTGACCCCCTCTCTCCTTGTCTTGTTTGGTGGTCTTGTTGGCCTTCCAAAGGGACCCCATTTTGCATGCTTTGAAGTCATGTTTCAGGCCTCATTCTGAGGGTTGAGGTCTGCCTTAGCTCTGTCCAAGGCCCTTTTGGCTATATTTTATGTCCATGCATGTGTGGAACAACCCCTCAAGGCCTTTCAAGAGGACCTTTCCTTGTATGCTTTATTGATCAATTTCAGGCCCTTTTTGGTGAGTTTTAGGGCTGTCATATTTTATTTCCAGAGTTGGTTTTGCTATGCTAAGTGTCCATCATATATGTGTTGAGTAACCCCTTGCATGCCCTTTCAAAGGAGCTTATCATTTTTGCACATGTTGGTTGCATTTCAGTGGTTATTTGGGCATATTTTGACATGTTTTATTCACTGTTTTTGGCTGGTTTGATGAGTTCTCATACGCTTCATATACATGCCATGTAAACCATGTTTACTAGCCAATCTTGCATATTGTTTTAGCCCTACATGTTAGCACTTTTTGGCCATGCTTAAAGTAGTATTGTGCATGTTTTGGGACTGCCTTGGCTCTGTCTTTAGACTTCATGATCAAATAATGCTTGCTTTGTATACTTGTGGTTCAATGCATTGGACTAGTTTTGAGTTTCGGGGGCTATTTCATGCATTGGGTGGCATATTTGCATGTTTCGGGACCATTGAGCATCATATTTCAGTACTGGAACATATGCCATTGTATGCCATAATTCATCCTTTCAATGCCTTTGTGGAGTTGTGTTTTGTGCCTTAGACTCGGGGCCATTGCATTGTGCATGTTTGCATGCATCTTGGTTGCCTCATTTTCATCACACGGCCACTGATTTTGGCATGCTTGCGAGCTATCCATGTTAGTTTAAGTCCATCATCGCATGTTGTTGCATGCCATGTTTGCTTACATGTTTAGGTTGCGTGCCTAGTATACATTGCTCATTTGCATGTTCATGTTGCATACTTAGCCTCCATGCCTAGGTTGCATTTCATTGAGCATGCATCCCTTGCCTCTTGATCAATCATGATAGGGGTTGGGGCCCTTTGATGTGTTCTGTGCTTGCATTTCATGTGATATCGAAGTTGCACACTTGGCTTTTGGGCCATCATGCATTGAAATGCGTGATTGATGGCCCGAGGGTCGAGGGCCATGCTCCCTGGAGTTCATTGCATGATAGGGAGTGTGTCCATGCATACATTGCTTTGAAATTCCATGCCATACACTGCTTGCCCTCTGTTGCTATCAACTGTAGGATTCTGCAGCAAGAAATGGCCGGCCGGCCACATACAGTGCCGACCGACCATCTGTGGCTGGCCGGTGGCCCAACATTTGGCCGACAAGAATGTTCCCATGGTCGGTGGTGCTTTGCACTGGCCGGTGGTGTTCCAGAGTGATCAGGAAGTGGTTCAGAGGTGCCCTAGGAATTTTCACAGTCTTTAGAGGAGCTGGGCAGTGTAAACAGAGGCAGCAATGCTATGGCAGCGAGTTTCCGGGCAAGACGAGTCAAACATGCATCATTTGCGCATTCCGAGGCAGAGCTGTGGCAGTCTCTTTAGGCTTCACATTTTATTTTGTAATTAATTCGTTAATTAATGAAGGGTCTGTAATAATTAATTAGCTAGGATAATTGATTTGTTATTCAGATTGTATTATTCTTCCGGTCCCTCCGAGTGAGGGCATATTTGTAATAAGTGTGTGTGAGTGTGTGCATGTCTTCCAATCCCACGTCATTCTTCCCTTTTATTTACCCGCTTATGATGGTTAGTATTAGGGCATTTTTAAATTAGCATACCTTATGTTGTGCATGCGTGCATCCATACATTTGTCTTACATACATCGGGCTCGGCACATCATGCTAACTGCACTTGTATTTCAATTCCAAGTTGAGTACTTGTTAGTTGCAGCATTTCACATGCCATCTTTAGGGTAGCCGAGCCTATCCTAGCTGCATCTTTCATGTGTTGCATTAGCCATCTTAACATGAACTAGGGTCATGCATATGATTACTAACTAGTTTCTGTTTTGGCTTGGAGTACTAGGTAAGCTTTTATGCTTTAGCATACCGCATGCGTGCGAGTGTTGCCATAATAGCATGATTACCATGAGGCTAGCTGCTTATGTGATATAACTACTTGAATGCCTGTGGATGGAGATTGAATTACCTAAATTGGAATAACGCATCAAAACTGTGAGTTTTAAGCCCACTGGATAATGGTAAAACCATCTTTTCTAAAAGCCCACTCGAGGGTGGCAAAACCTATATTTTAGCCTACTTGCGAGTAGCAAACCATTTTCAAAACAAACATGAAATGTTTTGTTCCAATTTAGGCGATTTGGTCTATACTTGTTTGCTGTGCGCATAACATAGTAATTCTAGGCTAATAACCGAGATAAGAACGCATAATGTTTTCAAAACTGGATATCATGGTTAGTAGAGGCCGATCTTTGATCGGGCGAGAGGGGGTGCTCATAGCTGACCTTCCCCAATCGTACCCAAGTTCCCAAGCCGAGGCAACTTTGGTGATGACGGACACGTGGCCTTTGGCACCGAGTCAGGGTTTCCTAAATTCCCCCATAAAAAATATTTAGGTGGCGACTCTATATCTGGCAAAGCAGTCCATGTTTGGCACTTCTTTCAAAATCTGTTTTCTCAAAATGATTTGCTGGATTTGGACTCTTTGGTTCAGATTAAGAACAGTAACCAAAACGAGTCCGAACTGTAGCATTGAGGTCCCCCGCGGGCATGTTACAGACGCCTAGTTGATGCCCCAAATGAGGGATGGTGGTGCGAATAGATGTGCAGTCTGTCTGCTGTCAGCATTGCTTGGCGCTGCCTTGGGCTTAATTTGCCGGCAATGAGTTACAACATGTCTCGCCAGCTGGGCATTCAACTGATTGGCCTGACACACTGTGTCTTTTACTTCTCATTCCGATTCGGGTGCCAATTTGGCCATGATCAGACCCGCCCAGAAGAAGGGATGGAATACCCTACTGCATTTCCAGTCCGAGGCGCACAGCTAGCTCGGTATGCCACAGTATGGAGGACGAGAGAGCTTCTGGCCCCCATTCCCACTTTCAGTTGCACCCTTTCTGATGAATGCATTACTTGGCTTGAAGATGAGGCACAGACGGGCCTACTTTGGCATCAGAGGCTTCCATAAGCTCTGGGAAGGGGCGCAGGAACACCTGACTTGACTATGCCCCGAATTTATTACTTCATCAGTACTTTCAAGTTTTCTTTATGAATGTAATAAAAAGCAACTTCAATTTGTATTCAAGAGTAGGAGAACTCTGTGCTGAAATCAATGAAATTGAAGGTTGTGGGTACTGAAAATTTTCCGTTTTGTCC
Organism: Camellia japonica; assembly: GCA_030407325.1. Taxonomy (NCBI): domain Eukaryota; kingdom Viridiplantae; phylum Streptophyta; class Magnoliopsida; order Ericales; family Theaceae; genus Camellia; species Camellia japonica. The sequence goes on from JAPPVO010000003.1 coordinate 104,983,068, forward strand.
AAAAAAAGGTCTAAGTTGTAAAAAGATTAATTTGAACAAAATCAACTTTTATTAAAACTTTTCAAAACCATTTTCGATATGGATCACAACTGGACACACCTGAGATCTACCCTTGAGATGCACAACCCCGAATCCCAACAACTGGAAAGTTGCCCCTAGTCTGAATAGCATTGTACTGGAGATCACAACCGAGCTCTTGAATGCAGGAAAGACAAAGATGACCAACATGATCACATGGACAAAGTTGATTTGGAAGTGTTTATGGCTGGACTTCAGAATGAAGTTGCCTACGTATCCCGAAGATGGGAATCAAGCCTTACGTAGTTTGGTTCAGGTTCACTCGTGTATTAACACTCTCCTTTTGCGCTCTAACTTTTGCCATGGCCGCATTTTCTGGGTTTTCAACCTTGCGAGCTCCGTTTTTATTATTTCAAATTTTTCATGCTCTAACTTTTGCCTAAGTTGCCCATTCGGGTTTTCGGCCTAGCGAGCCACTCAGGGAAAGTATTTCTTCAACTTGTCCATGTTGATCGGCTGGGAAAACTCTATGCCATCTAGGTCCATCAGAACGACAGCTCCGCCGACCAAATAGACTTGATGATGTAGAGACCAGTCCAGTTAGGTCTGAACTTGCCCCTAGCGTTATGGATAGGAGCTCAGTTGTCTTTGAGCACTAGATCCCCCTCTTTCAAATTCCTGGACTTAACCTTCTTGTTGAAAGCCCTGGCAATTCTTCGTTGATAACCTTGGACGTGATACAGTGCTTTTAGCCTTCTTTCATCAAAGAGCATGAGTTCTTCGAACCTGCTTTGCTGCCAATCTGCCTCAGCTATCTGACACTCAGCCAATACCCGTAATGATGAAACATCAACTTCGATAGGCAGAACAGCCTCCATCCCATAAACCAAGGAATACGGAGTTGCCCCAGTAGAAGTTCAAATTGAAGTTCGGTAGCCCCAAAGAGCAAATGCCGGCTTATCTGGCTAGTCCCTGTAGGTTTCCACCATCTTCTGCAGAATGTGCTTGATGTTCTTGTTGGCAGCCTCAACTGCTCCGTTGGTTTGGGGCCGATATGTAGATGACTTATGAAAAGCCACGTTGTACTTCTCCAACAAGTCGATCACCTCCTTCTTGAAGTGGGAACCATTATCCGAAATAATCTCATTCGGGATCCCATAGCGACAAATAATGTTGTTTCTGATGAACTTAGCAACATGCGATGCCTTCAACACCGCGTAAGATTGGGCCTCAACCCACTTCGTGAAGTAGTCTATCGCTACCATAATGCACTCATGCTCGTTGGACCCCTTCGGAGTGACAACCCCAATCACATCAATCCCCCAGACTGAAAACGGCCATGGCGAAGTCATGTTGCACAGCTTCGACGGCTGAATGTTCATGCGATTTGCATAGATCTGACACTTGTGGCATCGCCGGACAAAGCCAATACAATCCTTCTCCATGGTTGACTAGTAATAACCCTGCCTAAGGATCTTTTGGGCTAGCATCACCCCACTCATGTGTGCTCTGCATTCTCCTCCATGGATGGCCTCCATCAGGCGCTTGGATTCTTTAGCATCAACGCATAGCTTATGCATCCCGAGATGACCCCTCTTGTACAGTTTACCCCCGCAGACGATGAACTGAGCAGCCATTCTTCAAATTGCCCTCTTATCGTTGGCATTTGCCCCTGGTGGATACACTTTCTTTTCCAAGAAGTTCCAGATGTCGTAATACCAGGGGTTTTGATCTTGTACCTCATCTATGGCAACAATTAGCTCGTAGGCCAGCACGAATTTATGTTCAATGATGATCGGACGCATCCGGACTCCAAAAGGGATGTCTATCATAGAAGATAGAGTTGCTAAAGAATCGGTGAACCTGTTGTTCTCTCTTAACAGATGAGCGAAGTTCAGTTTTTCAAACCGAGGAATCAGAACGTCCAAAGTCTAGTGATAGATTCGCATCTTTTCTTCTTTAACTTTCCAATCTCCTTTAGCTTGAGATACAACAAGGTTCGAGTTCCCGATGACATCCAACCATTTTGCCCCTAGTTCTAGGGCGGCTTCCAATCCAGCAATACATGCCTCATATTCTGCCTCATTGTTCGACACTTTGAACCGGAGTTTGAATGCTAAGGGTATGCGGGAATTGTCGGGTGCTATCAGCAACACCCCTATCCTATACCTGTATTGGTTTGACGCCCCGTCAAAGTACATCGTCCAAGTCTCTTCTTCGACATGCAGAATGGCCTTGTCTGGGAACAGATATTCTACTACTTTATTCCCTTCAACTGGGTGGTCAGCTAGGAACTCCGCTACCGCTCTCCCTTTCACTGACTTGCGCATCATGTACTTCAGATCGAATTCAGAAAGCAGAAGCAACCAACGAGCTAGTCTACCCATAAGTGTCAGTTTCTCGGAGAGATATTTGATGGGGTCTAATCTCGAAACCAGTATTACAGAGTGAGCTAATAGGTAGTGCCTCAACTTCCTGGTAGCCCGTACCAAAGCCACACAAGCCTTTTCCAGTGGTGTGTAGCGAGTCTCGTAATCCAGCATTTTCTTGCTCAGATAGTAGATAGCCTTCTCCACTTTGTCCTCCGACTCCTGTGCAAGCATGCAGCCCATTTTCGTTTCGGTCACTGACAGGTACAGAATCAACGATTTCTCCGGCTTAAGCGGTGACAACACAGGTGGGTTCTGTAAATATTGCTTGATCTGCTCGAAAGCAACTTGGCATCGGTCGTTCCATTGGAACTTCTTTCCTTTCTTCAAGAGACCAAATAGTGGTTCACAAGTCAAGGTTAATTTTGCAATAGACCGTCTTATGAATTGCACTTTACCTAGAAAGTCTCGCACCTCCTTTTCAGTCCTCGGTGGTGGCATTTCTAAGATGGCCTTGATTTTGGAAGGATCGACCTCGATACCTCTTTGTGTGATCAAGAACCCTAGCATTTTCCCTGCTGTAACACCAAATGTACATTTCTGAGGATTCAGCCGCAACCAATACTCTCTAATCCATTGGAAGAATTTCTGCAAGGCGGTGCAGTGGCCCTCTCTTTCCTTGGACTTGACAATCATGTCGTCTACGTACACCTCAACCTCTTTATGGATCATATCGTGCAAAATCGTGGTCGCAGCCCATTGATACGTAGCCCCAGCGTTCTTCAAACCGAACGGCGTCACCCTATAACGATAGGTTCCCCACGGGTGGTGAAAGCAGTCTTCTCCCTGTCTTTGGGTGCCATCAAAATCTGATTGTAGCCTGAAAACCCATCCATGAACGAGAGCAGCGCATGCCCAGTAGTGAAGTCCACTAATTCGTCGATATGCGGCAGAGGAAAGTCGTCCTTTGGACTGGCTTTATTCAAATCCCTGAAGTCCACACATATCCGAATTCTGCCGTCCTTCTTCGGTACCGGAACTATATTGGCCAACCAAGTAGGGTATTCAGATACCAATAGGAACCCTGCATCAATCTGCTTGGTGACCTCTTCTTTGATCTTCAGAGCCCAGTCCGGGCGGATCCTTCGGAGCTTTTGCTTAACAGGTCGGGCCTCTGGGGTAAGAGGGATCCGGTGCTGTACAATCTCAGGATCGATTCCAGGCATGTCTTCATAAAACCACGCGAAAACATCTTTGAAATCTTTTAATAAAGCGACTAAGCGCTCGCACTCCTCCGAAGATAACGTGGACCCGATCTGGACCAGCCGCGGTTCCTTCTCAATACCAACATTAATTGTGGTGATTTCATCAACCAAAGGTTTTACAAACCTTTCCTGCTCTTGATCAATCAAACGTTGTAAAATCGGAGGAATTTCTTCCTCGTCGTTTTCATCAAAATTTTGAAAGTCTTAATTGATGCAATAAATTAAAGGCACAGAAAAGTACTCGGAAGCCACAGCTGTACCATTCTCATTAATAACATCTAGTCCGTCCGATTCCTCTGTTACAACAGACTCAAAAGAAAAAGAAAAAGACGACCTGGACAGGACATTGGCATCCGGGTTATCACCCCCAGGAATACCGGACGTAGACTCAGAAGAGCTGGAATCTAATTTCGACTCCATAGACTCAGTTGAATTAGATTCTGACTCACTACCTGACCCGGAACTGCTCGATAAAAAGCCCTCCTCATATTGCCAGACAAGGGAGGGCGCGATGGATGCATCGAGAATGCCAGAAGATGGGCCCATAGCTGCTTCATCCCTGATCATGGAAACTGAGAAGTTATCCCCTAAGCACTCTGGTACAATCTGAGGATCTGAGAGGAGACAAGCCAGCGCTACCCCTATCTCAATTTCTGTGCTCTTGGAATCCTCCTCCTTGCACTGCTTAGCCTCAGCTGGTGGGTCTGTCTGCTCTTCGGTAATTTCATCCCCCAACAACTGAAGATCAAAAAAGATTTCAAAGCCGGGCAAACGTCGCTTCTCTGAATTCAACCAGGGCTCTCGGAAACCGCAAAACGGGAAGTCTTCCCCCTCCTGGACAAAGCACTCGTTCAGGGTCCCCTGGATAGGTCTGTGCACCAACTCGTAGTGCTTCCCGGCTTGCTTTGCCTTGGCTTTTCCGGCCATCTCTCTTCCTTTCCTCGCCCAATCTTCTTTGGTAGACAGATAACCTAATCCAAAGGTATATGGGTTATGCGGCACTTCGGTCGATGCTGTAACGCCCTTCCAGCCACTTCGCCCTAATCCCATCCCGGGGATGTATTGAAGCTTGTTCATAAGGTAGACAGATTGTGCACTGACGTATAGCCCCTCATCAATAACTAGCATATCCTGTACAACCTGGGCCTCAGTTAGCGTGAATCCTGACAAAAATACATCTTTCGTGCCATGCTCAATCTCCAGGACTGGTGTAGAAGCCCCTGGCGGCGGATGTATCGAAGAATTCCCAAAAACGATTGCCACCCCTTCCCGTGGGGGTACTTCAGCATTTGGTGTAAGGTGGAAAAGATGGCTTTTACCTAGTGCAGCCACAGCCGCCCAAGGAGTAGATTGAAGGTTGCGGGAACATCCAAGGCATGAAGCTCAATGTCCTGTTGCCCCAGACCAACCTGAGTCTTAATCTGTACGGTCCCCATCGCCTCTTAGCTGGTATTATCATAGGCCCATATCACCTGGGCCATAGGCACAAAATCCATGGGCTTCAACCCGATAGTATACGCCGTTCTCGACGAACATACATTGATTGCGGACCCCGTGTCGACTAAGACCACCGGTATCCATTTCTCTTTACACTCCACAGAGATGTAGAGTGGTTTGTTATGATTTGAGCCCTCGGGCGGTAGTTCTTTGTCGGTGAAGGTCAAGGTCGGGAAAGCTCCTCTCGGGAAAACCAGCCCTACCAACTGCTCCATAGTTGTATCGATTGAAAGCTTGGCCCTATCCATGACTGTAAGGACGGCCTGTCTGTGAACCCTCGAGGCCATAAGCAGTCCCTAGATGGAGATGTTTGCTTGGATTTTCTTAAGCTGCTTCAGTACAGCATCCTCCTCCAGCAGCTTTTCTTTTTGCCTCTTTACTTCTTTGTCCTTCTCAGATGCCTCCGGCTGGTCCAAGTGTGGGGGTTTGAAATACCGTTCACTCCTGGTCATGTGGTCAATCTCCTCAACATACCAGGTGTCGTCTGTTCGGTTCTATCCCCAATCCTCATCGGTGTGGGCAAGACGTAAGTCATCGTCTTCTCACCACATACCATCGGCAACCGACAGACAGCTGTCCGGCTCCATTGTAGTTGCTTCTGTGCTCACAGCACACTCTGCCCCCTCGGGTGCCTTGGCTTTTCTAGCCCTATTGTCATTATTAACCTTCTCCTACTCAAACCGTCTCAGTGTGGCTTCTTGCTCTGTATCTGCTATATATAAACTGCCCTGATCCCGAGCAAAATTCTTTACACCGGTGCTCTCCGGCAATTTCTTCTAATTCTCGGCCATTTCGGCCACTGTTGATATCCCAGCTTCTGAGTGCCCCTGTTCTGGCTGAGGTGTCTCAACAACATCTAGCTCGTCGCTGAGCCACCCAGTATTTGCTGTTGATCCATCCAAGTCGAACCAGTTGATGTTCACATCCCCTGAGTCCTGCTCGTTGAAGAACTGCAGATTGGCAATATCCTTTTCCAACTCTGCTATGTCATCTAGCCCCTGACTCGGTCCATCTTCCTGGACCACACTGATCTCTACCCTAGCTGGCAACTCTACCATCGGCTTGACCTGATCCGACGATACAATATAACCACTTTGGTTGTATGCTCCCTCGGTAAAGCTCCCAGATCTCTCAAGCTCTGAATCAACATTCCCATCTGCCTCCAAAGTCATCCCAGTTCTGTCTTCAACAGTCACCACCACCGGTTCAGGTTGGGTTTGGGAGATGCTTAACATGCACAAGTCTGCGCTGTCTGGGATGAACACCTCAGGCTTGGGTAGGTGAGAGGTGTGATGTATATGCTTGGGTCATATGGAATGGCCGCGGTTTGGATCAGGTTGATGTGCTTGGGTGGTGGAGCTTGGTTATGTGGTGAGAGTGGGTTGGTGGTGACATTTGGTTCGTCGGGAGGTGCAATCACCTTGTTGTCAATGAGATCCTGAATCTCATGACACAGTTTGAAGCACTGGTCAGTGTCGTGACCGTGCTGTTGGTGAAAGGCACAATATTTGGCCGGGTTATGGGTTGGTGGGAGGTTATTTGGTAGTGGGCGCGGTTCCAGAGGCTTCAGATGCCCCTTTCTAATTAGAACCCCGAGAGCTTTGGACAAAGGCATACACAACGGGGTAAAAGTCCTCTGGCCCCGGGGTGGGTATTTGGCTATTTGTGAGCTGGTACTGGACGCACCAGTGAAGGGTGTAGCTGTAGCTGTTTTTAGGGTGCTGGTGGTGACCATGCCCACATCAGAAGTTCTGGTAGCTGCAGTACTACTCGTGCTTGCATTCGAACTGCGTGTAAATGCCCGCTTGGGCTGCTCTCTCTCGTGGTCAATCAGACCCTGCTTCATGGCGTCCTCAATCTGTACCCTAATCTCGTGTAAATCAGCAAAGGTGGGGAGGGGTAAGACGATCATCTTTTGCATCACCTTGGGTTGGAGGTTGCGCACAACCATCCTTATCTGATCCTTCTCCAATGGCCGACTTGTCATCATGGAGGCCTTGGCCCTCCATCGAGTGACAAAGTCAGAAAAGCCTTCCTTCAGCTCTTGTCTGGTCACTTCAAGGTCACGGGTTGTGACCTCAATCTGGGTGTTGTATGAATATTGTGCGACAAAGGCCTTATCCATCTTCTCTCAGTTCCTTTTCACTGAGTCTTCCAGCTTGGCGTACCAAATGGTTGCAATACCCGACAGGGTCTGGCCGAAGAGTGATAGTTTCTAGAGTCTCGTCAAGCCCATCGGGCGTGAAACATCTGAAAACAACCTCAGGTGGACCATGGGATCTCCTGACCCATCAAACCGGTCGATGTGAGGCATCTTGAACCTATCCGGCAATGTTACTGCCGAATCAGTGTAACCATCCTCTATGTCTGGAATGGAATTGACCTTTGGGCCCGTTTAAACAGTTTTTCAAACTTACTTATCTTCAAAGCGGTCGGGTCCATCTTAGATTCAAGCGGTGTATCTGTTGAGAAGGCCAGTGTCTTTGAAGTTTGGGGTAAAACTGGTGGCAGGACTGGCCCTGTTGGAGCGTTCGTATCTTCCTGGACGTTTGCAGTATCCCCGAGTGTTGGAACTCTATGTGGGGGTGGGGCTGGATGTGAAGCAGATGCTCCGGTTTGTTGTGGTTGCTACTGTTGCTGAAGTCTGGCAATCAACTCTGTCTGTTGGGCTACAACCTCTGCCTGGCGGGCAGCATCCCGCTGCATGGCCTACATGGTCTCTTAGAGCTGACGCATCATGTCCTCCATTTCGACTGTAAAGTGTGGATCTGACTGAATCGGTGTATGTTCCCTCTCTGTGGTAGAAACATAAATCTGATCCCTACTGTGCACAGGTGGGGTAGACAAAGACCTCTGAACTGACTGTTGTACTGATACTCTCTGCCTAACTGCCCTCCGTCTTGTAACCGGGGGTAATGAAAGAACACTGCTTGTCCGTCAACTAGATCCTCAGATCAGTGAAGCCTTCTACCTTTAACCCAGAGTGCTTTGGGGGAAACTACCTCTTCGGAAGCAATGATGCTATACTATATTGCAAAAAGATAAATAAAGCAAAAATAAGGAAACAACAAGCAGAAAAAACGGGCAGCGTTTCGGCTTAAATAAACACAACACACGGTTGATAATCACAAGCTGAAAGAACTGTTCTCAAACACTGATCACTGCCCCCAAATCACTGCCTCAAATCTGATACCCTCAAATACTGATGTCCTCAGACTGATACTCAGACTTGCAAACTGATACATGTATTCCTGTAGAGGCATACACTCTAAAAGCACATAGCAAGCAAGTGAGAGCCAAAACACTCCTATGGAGGGGTAGGTTTCCCTGTCCTATCTTGTTAGGAGCTAGGGTTTCACTACGCACGCAGCGGTTTCAAACAATCTACAATCGGGTAAGCAACCTGTCCTAGTTTGGAATGGTCACTATAGCTTCCAATATGCAACTAGGTCGAATGGTCAAAAAGGGTGCCTCGGTAAAAACCAAGGTTTGTGTTCCCATCGTGGCAGAGCCTGTAACCGGTCAGCCTTATGGCACGCTTTTCCAAGCAAGCCTCTGGTAAACCGTTCAGGAATAGTAGACGGCAAACACGGTGTCCTAGGCGCACCAATGCAAATGCAATGCAAAGAAACACATAAGTGTAGACAAAACAACACATCATGAGTTCGAGTCAAGTTCTCTAAATCCCCAACAGAGTCTCCAGAAACTATAGACCGCCCGAACCTCGCTCCACGTGCAAAGGCGTAAATTGGGTTTTAGCTACTACAGTTCGGACTCCTGTCACGGTTCTGAATCTAATCTCACAAAGTGCAATGTAAGACTGATAAATCACCAAAGAGTCCAAATCCGGAAAATCGTTTTGGAAAATCGATTTTAATCAAGAAGTGCCAAACATGGACTGCTTTTCCAGATTACAAAGTCGCCACCTAAATATTTTGTTTTTGGGAAATTTAGGAAACTCTGACTCGTGCCTAAGGCCATGTGTCCGTTATCACCAAAGTTGCCTCGGCTCGGGAACTTGGGTACAAGAGGGGAAGGTCCTGAAATGAGCACCCCCGCTCTCCCGATCAAAGATCGGCCTCTACTGACATGATATGTTATTTTTGAAAACACATGTGTTCTTATTCTGATTATTAGCTAACTTACTATGTGATGCGCACAACACACAAGTATAGACTCAATCACGTGGATTGGAACAAAACAACTCATGTTTGTTTTTGAAAGTGGTTTGAAAGTGCTACTCGCAAGTAGGCTAAAGCGCGGATTTGCCACCCTCAAGTGGGCTTAGAAAAACATGATTTTGCCACTTCAAGTGGGCTTAAAACTCAGAATCATCGAGTTGTTCCAATTCAGGCAATCAAACCTTCACCCACAGGCATTCATGCAGTTAAACACATAAGCACATAGCCTCATGGTATGCATGCTATCATGGCAACCACTTACACACATGCAAGGATGCTAAAACATAAACACTAACCAAGTACTCTGAGTCAAAACAGAAAACTAGTTAGAAAACAATGCATGCTCCTAACTATGTCAACAATGCCTAATGCAACACATGCAATATGCAGCTAAATAGGCTCGGCTATTCTAAGATGGCATATGAGTGCAACACTCGATAACATGTTTTGAAACACGTATTCAAGTAAGTATTGAAATTCAATGCAGTTTGAATGATGTGCCGAGCCCGGTGCATGCAATACGAATGAATGATGCATGCATGCAAAGCATAAGTATGCTAATTGAAACATGCCCTAAAACTAACCACTGAAAGCAGGTAAGTAAAAGGGAGAAAGACGTGGGGTTGGAAGACATTCACACACACACGCACACTTATTACAACATTTGCCCTCTCGACGGAGGGTCCGAATAATAAGTTAACTAGCTACGCTAATTAAACTAATTATTACAAAACCGACGAATTAGCTAACTAAGTAAAGCAACTAAAGCAGTTAAAGAGGTCCTCGGGGCGAGGGGTGCATACATGCTCGATCACCTCGCTCGGAAATGCATTGCTATGCTTAGAATTGCCTCTGTTTGCATTTGATTTGATCTTTGAAAAGTGCACAAACTTCCAGATTGCTTCTGCTTCAACATGGGGACCTCCTGGTGGGCTGTCGACCAGAAAAGGGGGTTATAGACTAGAAAAACTAGTCGGTCGACCACCCTTACTGGTCGGCCGACTAGTTATTTGCCAAGCTCCAGCTTTGCTGCCACAGAGAACAACAAGGGGCGTAGCAGTGTATTTGCAAAATATGTGTGCACAACCACCCTCCCTATCATTTTTCAAGCTCAAGGGAGTGCGGTACTCGACTCTCGGGCCACCAACCGAACATCGCAATGCACGATGGCTGAGAAGCCAAGTTTGCACAAGTCAATGTGAATGAATGCACACAAATAACACATAAGGGCCTCCACCTCTATCATGCTTGATCAAGAGGGTCAGTGACCGAGAAATGCTACACGTTTCATCACTTTGAGTATGAAACGTGCGACATTCCTTGTGTTTGGATTAACGCCCAATCCAAGCACATACAACGCAAGCAAGATGATCAACCCTCAATGCTAAGGTGACATGCGTAAGACTCCATCATGTAAGCAATGCATGCATGGCATGTTTAAAAGCTAAGGCATCAAAGGTAATGAAATATATGACACATGAGGCATACACTATCAATCTCAAATGGTCAAAACAACCCCAGATAGAGGTCGGACATGCCAAAACATTGGCTGAAATATGTTAAGATCAAGGCATACAACACAAAGAGAACATGCTGATTTGATGGCTCATTAACAATGCATAAAGACACAACTCTCAAGAGCTCTCAAGAAGTGAGAACATGACACACGTACATGCTCTAAAATAACTTGTTAAACGATGCCCAAACATGCAACCCTCACAAATATAGCATAGTAGGGTGCTCAAAACTCAAGGCTAACTAAGATACTTGCACCATAACCATATCAAGCAAGCCCCAAAGGGCCAAGATGACTCAAAATAGTCCCAAGGCAGGTCAAAACAATGCCAAAACATGCATGGAGTAGAGCTAGCACATGCTAGAATGGGAGGCATGAAGCATGACGCATGCAAGGCCAATGAGAGGGATTACACTACACATACCAAAACCAAGCATGAGGTGACTTCACCAACAAAAATCAGAGTTGTAACATGGCAAAATAAGACCAAAAACATGCTGAGATGGTAGCCCAAAAGCTTAGGCAAACATGCATACATATTGGCTCATGATCAAGATATAAGGCACAACTCTCCAAAAGCATTGAAAGAGGGAAAAATGTGATAGTATGCTTACACTACATGCATTGAAATCATGTGACAGATGAGGCCAAAGCATGCAAACAACTCAAGTAAAGCATACTAGAGACTTTGAAACTCAAAGCTAGTAAGCAAGATTGCACCATGGCTATACAAAGCAAGGCATGCATGACCAAAACCACTTAAAACAGAGCTTAAGTATAGCAAAACATGAGTAAAAGCTTGCTAGAGCAGAGCCACAACATGCTAAAATGATAGGCCAAAACATTAAGTAAGCTAGGCTAGCATGCAAGATTGCACTACAAGTGTATGAAACATGCAAGAGGCAACCAAGAGAGCCAAAAACAGAGTCATGACATGGCAAATAATGGATAAAAATATGCTTGAACTAAGCAAATTCAAGGCACAAAGACATGCTACTTTGTAAGACTACAAGTAGGATTACACTACAAGTGCAATAAGCATGCAAGAAGGGACCAAGACAGCCAAAAACATAGTTATGGCAGGTCTGAAAAGTCACAAAAATGAGCCTAAACAAAGCCACTAAGAAGTAGAAACACATGCTCCTATGATGAGCTAACAATGCATGCAAACAAGAGAAGAGGAGGGGGGACAACCCCCACCCATATGGGACCTCAAAACCACATTTCCACCACTGAAATTCCCTGGAATTCAGTGGTAGGAAGGCCAAATAGAGATAGTTTCAAGGGCTTTAAAAGGTAGCACAAAACAAAGCAAATAAGGCACAAAAGGGTGAGAGACACCCCTAACTCAAACAAGGCCTCAAACAACCTTTTTAAACACTTCAAAACAAAGGTTTTTGTAGTTGAAAGCTAAGCCAAAAGTAGCATGCAAAGGTGGCCAACTATGCAATCAAAATAAAGCCTAAAAGGGGAAATAGGACTCACCCTTGAAGAACAACAAGAACAACAACTTCTTGAGCTCAAAACCAGCTTTTTGAAGGTCCCACAAGACCCTCCAGCACCTCAGCAACAAGGTAAGAGTGTTTGGCTAGGAGGTTGTGTGCACAAATGTGAAGAAAATGCACTTTAAGGCACAAATATATATATATAGAGAGAGAGAGAGAGAGTAAACCTCAGCTTTGGAAATTTTTGTCAATCTGGAAAAGGGAGAAAGAGCCTCCCTCTTATAGAATTCAAAGCTTCAAGCTTCTTGGAGAAGCTAGAAGCTTGGTGCAATCCCTCCATACACGTGTATGGAGGATGCCTTCTGTGCCCAACAGCTGGCACAGCTGGCAAGGAAAATATCTGCAGAAAGTGCAGAAAGGCCACCGACCAGTTAAAGTGGTCGACCGACCACCTCCTCTAGTCGACCGACCACAAAAAGTGGTCTACAGGGAATAAAACTGGTCGGCAAGGGAGGAAGAGGGTCTGCAAAGAGAGTAGAAGGTGGTGGCAGGCTGCCAACCACCTGAGGTGGTCCACAAACCACCCACCCTAGCTGACCGACCACCAAAAGTGGCTGGCAGGGAAGAAAAGTAGTCTATAGGGGGGAAAACTGGTCTACACCCCTATTCCACCCTCCAGGCAAAGGGTAACAAGGTTTGGTTCAAAAACAAACCAAAAAAGAAGAAAGACAAGAGTCCGCAGGACAAAGCACTCAGCCAGAAGCCCCGAAAACTAGTCTACGAGCCACTACAAGTGGCCTACGAGAGGTAAAGGTAGCCTACGGCTACAAAAAGTGGCCTACAGGCCTTTGTTTCCCTCTAGGCAAAGGCAACAAGGCATGGTCCAAAAACCAGGCCAAGAGAAGAAAGTTAAGAGGTCCCGAGACAAGGCGCTCAACCGAAGGCTCCGGAAATTCAAAACGAGCATAAACATGTACAATCACCGAGTGCACAGACGATGACGTCTGAGTCTCAAGGTCGGTCAAAAATGGGGTGTCTACAGTTATTGATCAAGTTGCCCCTTTCATTCTATCACTTCAATGGTGAGGAAAGGTAGATATTATTATTTGTAAGTATACAATAGACAAGTGGCCTCAATCACACAGTACTCCTCTGTGTATCTACTTGGTCTCTGTCTGTGGGCCCCCAATACCAAAATGTACAACCATATATTTGTAACAAATTTCTATTTCACATGTTCATTTCCCTATTACTACTGAATTATTTTCTAAATGTTTCAATAATATCCACTTTGTTGCAACTTGTAGTTTGACTTGACCTTAAAATTGGACAGCCAAATTTCCATAACAATTGGACCTCTTGCAATAGTACAAAAGGTTATACTGTTTTGTGCCAAGTAAATAAAAATGATAAATAATAATAGAGAGATATCCAAGACTTTAAACCAAAAAATGTATAATTTAATCCATTCCTATTTCCTCAATAATATTATACTTCACTTTATAAGACATTGTTTATCTTAGTATTTCGAATCCACAATTGTAAGATATTACTAGAGCTCGTGTTCGAATCATTACACCAACAAGTGTACCTATGCCCTATATGATTAACAAAATATATACTGTAAAAAAATAATAATAAATTAAAAAAAATAGTAGAGTTGTTTGCTTGTTTGGCAACGGTCATAAGGTGTGTGTGTCTGTGTGTGTGTGTATATATATATATCAGTGTGTGTGTGTGTGAGAGAGAGAGAGAGAGAGCATACTGACTGAGCTCACGCGAGAGAGAGGGATCGTAATACGCCGTCGCCGCACCACCGCTAGCCGTCATCGCTTGTCGACAGAGAGATCGTCGGTGAACAATTGAAATCTCTGTGATTGGGAACTTGAAATCTTTGTGATCGTCGGTGAACACGAACTCGAACTCGTCTCTGAGATTGGGAACTCGAAATCTCTGTGATTGTGAGGGAGAATGGTGTTAGGGATTTGGGGATGAAATTTTGGGGGTTTTGATCGAGCGCCAATTGGGCTAAAGGAGGGAGATGAATATTTCAATACCTTTTGCGACGGTATAGATAAACCGTTGCAAATGATAAAATCCATTTATTAAAACGACGTCATTTTAATAAGGGTTTTTTTTTTTAGACAGAGAATTACTGTCACAATTCCCACTATTTGTGACGATAAATTTCACCCGTCTCAAAAGAATTTATTTTTGCGACGACAAACAATGCATCGCGAATACTTCCGTGTTTAAGGCACTTTTTCTTGTGTGCTTATTAGCGACGGGGTGATTACCGTCGCAGAAGACATTTATTTGAGACGACTTCAAATGCCGTCGCAAAAGACCACTTTTTGCGATGGGATACACGCCGTCGCAAAAAGTTCCGTGTTTCAAAGTCACTTTTCTTGTAGTGTAAAGACATGATTTTGTAATAATTATATATCTATACATATCTTTTATATTATCTATACATATTTTTCTCGTTGACTCATGTAGACCTTGTATTAATACCTTTTTAAAATCTGTTAAAAATGTAGCTTTGCTATTTAAAGTGGTTGGACTTTAAAGGGAGGCTATATTGACTCCTTCGACCTTTTTGGAATCTTACTTGGTTATTAACCAATTGATTCATTAGTGACGTTTCATACTCTTGTAACCTTAGATAAGCCATGTATTTATTTGTTAATCTATTCCTTGGTGTCCTTGATTTTTGGGGCGTCATATGTTTCAAAATTGAATTTAAGAATTAAGTGGAATGGACCCACGATTTTGACATAGAGGAGGTGAACATATATACTATCATGGACTACAATAATAATTTCTACCGACATAAATAGTGAAAAATAATATGAAAACATATATAAATATAAGTTTGTCTTTTTATATCCATGTTGAGTTACAAAAGATAACAACTACAAAATATTTTATTTACTAAAGTGAGATATCCTGAGTTGTACTCGACGATCTTTCATGTTATTTATGGCATTTATGATAGAATCGAATTAAAATTCAAAATATGTGTTTCTCAATAAATATCAAGTAGGGTTGCAAACAAACCGAGCCGAGCTTTGCTGAGCTCGAGCTCGACTCGTTTACTTATCGAGCTCATTTATTGAGCTCGAGCTCGGCTCGATAAAAAACTGGGATCAAGCTCGGCTCGGCTCGGCTCGGCTCGATAATATTAATGAAACTCGAGCTCGGCTCGGCTCGGCTCGACTTAGCTCAGCTCGATAATTTTTTTAATATTATTTATATTATTTAATATATAAAAATGTATTTATATTATTATTTATATCTTAAATAATATATATATTTATATATTATTTAATATATAAATAATATATTTATTATATAATTTAAATAAAAATAAACGAGCCGAGCTTGATGAGTTGAGCTTATGCGAGCTCGAGCTCGGCTTGTTTAGTAAACTAGCCGAGTCAAGCCGAGTCCTTAACGAGCCGAGCTTATTCATGAACAGCTCGGTTCATTTACAGTCCTAATATCAAATCACTTGCTGAATCTTCCTTCACTATCTTCTCTTCTTGTAGGATAATACTTGTAGTGGACACCGATAGGATATTTTTATTTTTATTGTTAAATTGCCCAAAACTTTTAATTTCATACTTCGACGCCCATGTTCTATAGATACAATGGAGTGGCCGCTTAAATTTTAGAGGGGGTGACCACTTCAAAATTTTTAAAAAAAAAAAAAAAACATAAGGGGGGCAAGTTTATACTACTATAGTAAAGAAGTTTTTTGAAATCGTGGGGGCGATTGCCCTCTCTTGTCCCTTCTAGATCCATAATTGAGTGCACGTAAATATATGACCCAATTTTTTAATTAAAAGTGAATAAAAAATAAAAAATAAGTGGACAAATATATATACCTGTTTGTTAATAAAAGAGTTTTGTCCAAATTTTAATGACTTTTGTTAGGACTCTTTATTGTCAAATTCCATGGATCAAACCCAAGGTTGTAATTTTTTAAATTCACATGTTGGGTCAAACTAGGATTACTTTGGATTTCTCTAAGAAGTTGATTTTCTTCCAAAACTAGGATTATTTTGGAGTCCTTTAAGAAGTTGGTTTTCTTCCAAAAACAGGATTACTTTGGATTTTCTATAAGTAGCTGGTTTTCTCCCAAAACTAGACTACTCATTAATTTTTCCTCCAGATCTTCTTTGTGGTTCTTAAGGTTTATATCTGGGGATATTTTGTTAGTTTCTTTGATGTTTTTATTGAGTATTCAACTCATGGTTTAAAAAAGAGTACATCAAAGGTTTTGTTTGTTAAACAAAAGAGAGAGTTGTTCTTCGGTGGATTCTGAAGAATTCGAGCCTGAAGCTTCGGTGGATTCTGGAGTGGCTCATCAGAAAGACAATTCCGTGGTGAAGATGGGGTTGGAAGAGGCACATAGAGGTTGGTTCAATTAGGCGTTGTGGATTCGCTAGATAATTGAGAGTATACCTGTGTAATTCCTTTAAATCTTCTTAGTGGATTGTTCTTGTAGCTGTTGCCCGTGGTTTTTTATCACAATTGGAGGTGTCCAATTGTGGTTTTTTCCACGTAAAATCGTTGTGTCTCTTTGTCATGATTCTTTGATTGGAATTGTTATATTCTGCTTAAAATTGATACATAATCACAAATCAACATTTAGGAGGTTTCTAGATTTTTCAACTTTGGCTTATGAAATTGCACAAAGTTAGACTTTAGTGTGGGGACTAATTTTTAACAAAATTACATTTGTCAATTGATTTAAAACATAACTAGCATAATATCCGTGTTATGCACGGTTAGTCATTAATAAATAATTAAAATTTAATTTTTAAATTGAATAATAACTTAAATTATGTTTAAAATATATAAGAAAAATAGCTATTTTTATGAGAGTTACATATAAAAAGAAGCTTTCGTGTTGTAATGTTATTAATTGTATATTTTAAGTTCTTTATAGGAAATACATGTCATAATTTAATTGGTAGAAGTTAAATAAAAATACAATAAATTATAAAATAATTTTTACGATAAAATATTAAATGTATATATACATTTTGTCCTTTAGTTTTGTAATGTTAGTTTATCAATATACTAATTACTCATTGCCTATTTTGTAAAGTCTAAAAATTTGTTTACTTAGGCATAAAAATTTGTCTAAAAATTTTATCTAGACAACTTAATTATAGTCCAAAGGCCTACATTTTTTATTGTGTTTGATTGAAAATATGTCAGACCATTTTAATGGCTAATATCTAAATCCCATATTTGTACAGTAGGTAGTTCCAGTTTGAGAAGGTAAATGGGAAAGTTTTGATTGTGTGGATTAAATGATAATTGCAGTTAAAAGTTGAAACTCCATTTTTTTCAATCTTATTGAATTTGGTCTCTCCATTTGGCAACTAATTTAAATCTCATATTCAAGAATGAAAACAAATCGTGGAAATGATATGACCCTACCATTAACAAAATTGATAGGCTAATATTCATAATATATTGGATACTCTTCTACAATATGATGAAGCAACTATCTACTGTGATGGAAAGAAAGTTGTAGTCGTGAGGAGTGAAATATTTTTGTGAAAACCTCTAAGCTAAGATACGAAAAGGCTAAAAAAATATAATTGAAGTAACAGATATCTATTCATCTGTTTGAGAACTTTATAAGATCAAAAGAGTAGCCCAAATTTATTATGAGTGAATGCAAAAAATGAATATTTGCACTTCTGAAAAATAAGCAAGAATCTTGCATGCAGTTTACATGAGGGACAAAGTCAAGAACGACTCATATGACTGATAAAATTAAAAGAGGATGACGAACCTAAAAAGACTCAAAGAAATATAACAAAGTGGATCACTTGAAAACTAAATACAAAATGAATCACATGATGCAGATATCATTAAAAAAATCTATTATCCTTTAGTTTCAACAATTGAGATATGTAAAGGTTTTTTTTATCTTGTTGCAAGAATCATATCGTATCTCTTAATTTTGTATATTTTAATTTTGCAATTAAAGTCCGTTTTTTGCTTATAAAAGGGTTTGACTACTTCTTGTAAAATTAGAGTCAAGAAGCAGAATCTTATAAGTGAACAAAAGTTATTTTCTATTTTTCCTATAATCTCTAAGTATTTAATAAAAGTTTGTTTTCCATTTCCACAAACACTTTATCTCATGTTTTTAATTTTTTAGATGCTTGAGAGTAGTGATAAAAATTAAGTACTAATATTTACATAGAGTGAGAGATAATGCTTTTTATCTACTCATTAAAAGATTTAATAAAAATGTTCAGAACAAACGAATTAGCATAAATATGAAAAAGAATCTTAAAGTTAGTACATAATAATTTTATAAATTTAGTATTTAAATCTAAATTTAAAAATAATATGACTGTAATTTGTTTTATAATAATATTATAATAGTAATAAAGTGAGTCCTTTCCTTGGCAGAAAGAAAAACGTTTTAGTGCTCTACAAGAACTCTAAAATAGCATTAATTTATCTTTTTTCTTCTTGTGTTTAGTCTTTTTTTTCTTTTTTTTTTTTTTTTTTTTTTGGGTGTGCAGTAGAGTTGCTTTTAAAGTAGCTCTATGACGTCGTTTTGTTTTGTTTTGGTTTTTCATGTTTGTCTTTCCGTCAGATTGTTCTCTCTCGATTTACAGCTTCTCGCCACTGGCCCCGTACTCTTCAGCGACTACAACAATACCCCAGACTCGACAGAATCAGACGTCTGGTCCACCACCACCACCGGCGAAGACGACGCCGAGGCAGAGATCTCTTTCTCAAAGCTCTTCATGAGAGCGAATCCAAATCGCAAATCGTTGTGCACAGATACGAGTCATCGAGATTGCACAAGAGATTGTCCTGAAGTTTCTTCACCTAAGGTACCTCTTTCCTTCTCTCTTTCTGATGATTCTTCTCTTAAAATCATGGAAATTAGCATTTAGTTTTTTTTTTTCTGATTGTAAATACCTTCAAAGATACATCACTATATATATATTCAATTCAAAACTTGTTTTAAGGATGTGAAAAGTAAGGAATTAAATCTGTGAGATAAGTACATATATATATATATATATGGTAAAGAAAGAGAGGATCTGGGTGACGGGGAGGGGAAGATGAGGGTCGCCGGAGCTCATGTTTCGCCGGAAAGAGGAGGAGAAGGGAAAGAGAGGCAAACGAAGGGGAAGGAAGTTTTTTATTTTTTTATTTTCACTACAAGAAAAAGCACCTTTGGCGACTAAATTTTTAGTCGCCAAAAGTCTGTTTTTAGTCGTCGAAAGTCGAGTTTTTACTTTCGGCGGCTAATTTTTTTAGTTGCCCGTTTTGTCGCGTATATATGGTCGCCGGAGGTATTGGCGACTAAAATTTTTTTAGTCGGCAAAAAATAGCTCTTTAGCGACCAACGATTTAGTCGCCAATAGTGATTTACACTTTTTAAAATCACACATTTAGCGACTAATCTTTTAGTCGCCAATAGTCCATGAATCGGAGACTAAACCGTTTAGTCGCCCAAAATAAACACTTTTGGCGACTAAAGGTGCTTCCGTGAAAAAAAAAAAAAAAAACCAACTTTTTTGCTTTTTCTGAGATTCAAACAGCCAACCTCTCTCACATTTTAAACCTTTAGAAACACACTCTCTCCACTCTCTCCACTATGCCACTACAACATCACATGAATATATATGCAACATATATTATTTATATACTATATTGACCCGTATTAATATCTAGCTATATATATATAAATAATTATTTTTATTCAATATAATTTATGTAAAAAATAAATTATTTAGTAAAAAAAAAATTAGATCACTTTTGGCGACTAAATCTATGTTTTAGTCACCAATTGTATAGTTTTGGCTACTAATTATATTTTAGTCGCTAAAAAAATTCATTCCCGCCGAAAAACCTACACTTTTGGCGACTAAACTGAAATTTAGTCGCCAAAACCTCTACTTTGGGCGACTAAACTGCATTTTAGTCTGCAATTCTTGACTTTTAGCTACTAAATTTTTTTAAGTAGCCAAAAAGCTTCACTTTTGGCTACGAAATTGATTTTTGTTGGTAAAACACGTATAATCAGCGACCAAACTATTTTTTAGTCTCCAAAACCTATACTTTTGGCTACTAAATGTTTTTAGTCGCCAAATTTGGATAAAAAACAATGTCATTTTGGGCCCAAATCTCAGCCATCCATGTCGTATTGTTTTTAACTGCCACAGAGATGTGAGCACAACCGAGCAAAACCACTACCCCCACGCTATTAAAAAAATTTAAGTAACCAGAAGAAGATGCAAAAAGAAAAAGATCCAAACACGACCAAGGCCAAACGCAGCGCAAAACGCACAAGTATCAATTTTTTTTTCTCATTTCACTCTCTCACAGAGACACGAGAGAACTAGAAGAAGAGCTAGAAGAGCAGAGAAGAGAGAGATAATGAGTAGCAGGCAAGCTAATAGAGTTATGTGCTGCAAGGAGCAGGATTATGTACAGGGTACATAGCTTCATGGCTAATTAATTGTTGCTCCAACGTGATTACCCTGTCCGAGCCTCTGTTCGCGACCCTTGTCAGTTCTCTCTCTCTCTCTCTCTCTGTTATTTTCAATATTGGGTTGGGTTATAATCTTTAGTTCTTGTAGTGGTCACTTTAGTTATCTCGATTTTGTTGAAAATAGATCATTCTAATTTCCTATGCACTTCAATCTATCATTTCGATTATACCAGTTTATTGGAACTGGAATTTTTGGCTGCTGCATTATATAATATTGGGTAAATTATACTTAACATGCCTGTACTTTTTATTAAAATCTTACTTTGGTTACTTACACTTTCAATCAAGTTTCAATTTCACCCTTCTATTTATCTACCCTTAATAAAGTTAAAAGAAATTGAAATTAAAATTAAAAGTGGAAAGGCTAAAGTGAAATTTTGGTGAGGGGAAGGATTAAAGTGAGGTTTTAGTAAAAGTGTAAGAGTTTTAACGAGACAATAAAAATGTCACACATTCTTCAAATGACAGGTTTTGTCAACTTTGTTAACGATAGACGGATGAAAGGGTGAGATTACAACTTGACTTAAAGTGTAGGTGTGTGACTGTTACAATTGAAAGTGACAGAATTAAAGTGAAATTTTAGTAAAAATGCAAGAAGTACTAAGTGTAATTAACCCCCTAATATTTTTGGATGATTTTGTGTTGTTTGGAGATAACGGGTTGTAAATATTTACAGAATTTCTTATGCTATTTGTGTGTATGCCCACAGAAATTTTTAGTTCCTAATTGTGTAAAATTGTGTTTAGTAATTGCCAATATCACTCTAATATTTTTAGGCCATCACTCCATGTTTAGAGAAGTAATTAGTGGATACTTCCGGAGAGTATTAGATGACATTGCCTTACATGATAGACCTTCATCAATGGTTGTGAATCACTTTTTCAATCTTTTTGACCTTGGTTCCATAGGAGCAAGTCAAAAAATTAGGAAATAGAACCGTAGTCCAAACCAAACCAATAGCATAGTAGAAAATCTTACAAGTGAGACATGGTGACTCACCTTTGTTCGGTAGTTGGGAGACGTGAGATGACACACCTAGTGTGGGTTGTGGTTTCCCATTGGTCAGGAGCACCACATAGGCAACGCTAAATGATGCTCTAGGACTATCTAATAATTTTCTTGTTCTAAAAAATGTGTCATCATCAATCCAGCTTCAGAACCCATCATAAATTGTATCCTAATTGATAGATTGATTGTAGCAAAATTCTTTCATAGTTGATTTAAAATAAATCATCTTTATAAAATACTGATGAAGTGAAATCAGACTCTGAAATTAGGAGAGAAGCTTAGGTCACATTTGCCCAAGGAATTAAAGTTTAGAAGTCAGGATTCTTACTTAAATCGCCTATGGTTTTTTTTTTTTTTTTTTTGTAGTTGTCTTGATCTCATGATCTGGTAGGAGCAATAACCACACTAAACCCAGGATGTTACAAGGGTTTTGCTCCAACATTATCTCAAACTGAATTGGGTCTGACCTCACATCATCATCTAATGAATTGGACAGTAGGAAAACAATAGAACTCTTTTGACCTCAATGACTTGGATGACTTTACTACGAGGTAGACTCTGTTAGAGTAGTAGTGTGGATTGTGATAAGTATGGGGCTTAGGGAGGTGTGGATTCCCAGACACAAACTTGCACTATATACACATACCCAAGTCCATGTTTTGTAGTTAGCACTTTTTAGTTCTTTTTCCTGTTTGAAAAAAAGAAAGAAAGAAAGAAGAAAGAAAAATGACAGGCACTTTAATTTGTTTCAATTACAGAAATAATTGAAAGAAAGAAAGAAATAAAGAAAGGTAAATTACAGAAAGAAAGAAAGAAAGGTAAATTACAGAAATAGTCCCTAAAGTATACTTTCTATTTCATTTTGGCCTCTAATCTTTAATTTGTTTCAATTACATCCTACACTTCACACACTGACACTACAAGAATTTACACATTTGCCGACCACTTTTGCCGACCAAAAAAATTTTGGTCACAAAAAAATGTCATTTGGCGACCAAATATTAATTAGTCGCGAATGATCAATATTTTTGGTGACCAAATATGAGTTGGTCACAGAAGGTCACATTTTGGCGACCAAAAATGAGTTAGTCGCAGAAATTAGTATGCTTTTGGCGACCAACTACAAATTTGGTCGCGGAAGGTTACATTTTGGCGACCAAAAAAAATTAGTCGCCAAATTAGTACTTTTAGTGACTAATATTTTAGTCGCCGTTGATTGAGATTTGGCGACTAAAAAAGTTTGTTGGCGAAGGTACCTTTTCTGCGACTAATATGGTGTTTTGGTCGCCAAAAGTTTGGGAGGGAAATTTGAAACATGGAGGGGGGAAATGAAATTTTTTGGCGACAAAAAAAATTTGATCGCCAATCAAAAAACGACGTCGTTTTGTACCTGGAAAACAGAAAAAAAATTAAAAAAAGGCCCTGATCTCCTCTCTGTCTCCAACTCGCTCTCTGTGTAGATGTTCATCCGCCCTCTCCCTCTCTCTGTGTTCTCTCTCTCAGTCGGTGCCCACTCTCTCTAGCTCACCGAAGTCCCTTACCACCATTGCTCACATCCATCGCACATCGCCATCGCCATTACCCTCTGTCTAATGGACTACTCATTTCTGGGGGATCCTCACCCAATCTCACCTCATCGCTGACCAGCGTCGCACGCCACTGCTAGTGCCACCGCCACCACTACCACCGCCACCGCATCCTCACAGGTTCTCTCTCACTCTCAGTCTGTTTGTCTGTCTGTCTCTCTCTCTCTGTTTCTCGCTCTCTCCCTC
Source organism: Camellia japonica (assembly GCA_030407325.1). Lineage (NCBI taxonomy): Eukaryota > Viridiplantae > Streptophyta > Magnoliopsida > Ericales > Theaceae > Camellia > Camellia japonica. Next base: position 105,006,690 of record JAPPVO010000003.1, read on the forward strand.
TCTAGCCTTTGCCCTCAGTCTCTCTCTGTCTCTCTCTCTATATATATATATAATGCGGTGATCATCCGTACGGAGAGAGGGATTTGAGCCCTGATTGATGATTTTGAAGAGGTTTGTCATGATTTTGAAGTATGATTTTGATTTTGAATATGCGTTTCTCGCGATCTGGGCCGTGGTTCAATCCTCTGTTCGATTCGAATCTCAGTAAGTTTGAGTTCAGTTGTGTGTTTTTTTTAGTGATGTGGATGATGGCTAATTGAAATGGGATAATTTGATTTTAGGGTTTTTTTTTTTTTTTTTTTTGGGGGACTGTTGAATTAGCTGCGATCTTGCTGGTTTTTAGCTTGTTAGTTGGGTTTTTTTGGTGATATTGGGTAATTCGGTTAACTGGGTTTTGATTTTGTCTTTGGGTTTGGAATTGGGCCTGTAACCTTTGATCTGAATTGAAGTGCCTTCAAAGTTATGAAATTTAGTTTTTTTTTTTTTTTTTTTATATGGCTATATTAGGTATATCTATGAATTGGATTATCAATTTTTTGGTTTGGATTCAAATTTGGGATTTTGACTATTTTGGCGTAAATTCCTAAAGTATAAAAGAGTTTAATTTTTTTTGTTTGAAGATTGTTATGACATGTTAAATACTGCATCTTATGACATGTTTTCTAAAGGAAATCAGCCCGGTGTTTTACAAAGAGTTGGTTCTGCAGCTGGTATGGTGGTTTATTTGATAATGCTCATTTTTTACAAGTAGTCAGCTGGTATGGTTTTATTCTGTTAATATGCAGTATGCATCATGGCTATGCCATTTGTCATCAAAATAGCATAGTGTTGTTCAGAGTCATTTGGATGCAATGTTTCATAAATTTCACTAGATTGTTGTTGTTTGTTTCTAGTTTTTTTCCCCCTTTTACCATTGGAGTCTTTTTCTTCTGTTTATTTATTATTTTGACTTATTTTACTGACAGAAGTTTGTGAATTTAATGATTGTCTTGCAGCAAGTTTTGTGCTATCGCCATTTGATTTCTTTATCAATTCAAGTGATGAAGCTACCAGAAGGCCTTTGGCAGACAGCAGTCTTCATGTGTTACTTATTCTCATTTATTATCGTAAATGTGTTATGGAGGAGACTCTAAAAGATAAAAGCGATGACAGTGCCACTTCAGATTTTCTTCTCAAAGAAAATACATATTTTTCTGAAAACTCTTACTGCAAGGCCTTAGAGAATGTTAGAGATATTGAATGTAAGGTTCTCAAAATTGTAATCGTTTGATTGTTATGGGGCTTATTTTGTGCACTGCTAAGTAAACCAGTCCCCTGCTTGCAGTTGATCGCGTTGATATTGAGGGGAATGCACACTGTGGTCCACTTGTGAGATTACCTTTTGCTTCCCTCTTTGATACTCTTGGCATGTGAGTATCTGTATTACGATTATTTTAGTATATGAAAAAATAGATCCAAAATCTAAATGCTAGAGTTTTAATTTGGTTGCTTACCTTTTTAATCCTTTGTTGGCATCCTTGGATTACATTCACAGATTTTCTTTTCTTTCTTTGATAAACTAGATTAGAATCTTGGTTGTAATTCAAGTTACAGATTCCTTAATAGAATCCTCTTGTTCTGTGCCTGTTGGTGCAAGTAATGCAAGTAATATGATACTGTGATGTCCTGTGGTGCCCCATAGTATTACTAATGTTAAGCATTTTGTAGTTACGGATAATATGTATGAGACCATGCTAGCTTTAAATGTTTTTGAAATGTCTTTTTTAGGCTCCATATTGCCTCATACACTATATTAACCATTTCCCCCTTTAATTCCTTAGATAAATTCTTTCTTGACGATTGCTAAGAGTGTTTTTTTTATTAACTGAGGTTGGTCTTTGAGCAGCATGAACTGACCTATCTCATCCATCTAAAAGAAATGAAAATGAAAAAACGTAGAAAATTCTTTTCTATTCTCTCTCATACAAAGTTTTAAAACGCATTATCGAGGCTTGCCTTGAGGCTTTATTTTTAGGCGACACTCCTCAAAGGCTTGTGCATATGGAGATCTTGATCTTGGATTGTTGTTAAACTTAGTCTAATACATTATTTAAACATAAAAAGAACTGCTTTTGTAACTATATTCATGAGAAAAATCAAGTAAATTATTGACTAAGAAAAAACACAAAGCTAAGGCTTGAAAACTGAAGCTAAGAATGTTGATTTCACGTGTAAAGAGTGCAAGCTTCCTTCTCTGGAGTGAAATGTTTGATGCTTTGAGACAAAATGTATTTGCACTTTTATATTTAATTTACAATATTTTAACATATTTTAGTTGTTTACTAAATATAAAAATTCAAAATGTTTACACCTTGAGGCTTATACCTTGCGTCACAAGGGGTAAAGTGCCTAGCATAATGCATTCACCGTTAAAAACTTTATGTGCATATCATCAAATTGTATTATCTATTTGTTTATCCTTTAAGTAAATTTATTGGTTTTGTGACTACTGTCTCCTCAGGTACTTGGCTGATGAAACTGCTATCTTACTGCTTTACTTATTAGTGCATGGGAACTCAGATTATTTGGAGTATGTCTTGGTGCGAACAGATTTGGATACACTGGTATGGAGTGGCAACTATCATTTCCATCTTATTTGTATTTAGTTAGCCCACCTATTGTTGTGTGGTAACCTTGGCAAGAGATAAAATAAAATTTTTAGAAAAAAAAAGAAAAAAAAAGAACAATTGATATTACTTGTCAGATAAGTGATGTTATGGACACAATTTACAAAATTTTGTGTACAATGGTAACTAAAAAATCTTATGAGCAGTCATCATTTTTAGTAGTTTACGTAACATAAATGCCACATATCCTAATTTGATTTGCATTATGCAATGAAATCAACAGTTGATGCCCATGCTGGAAACATTGTATAATGCTTCAAAAGGGACATCCAATCAAATCTACATGGTGCTGATTATTCTGCTAATACTTAGTCAAGATTCTTCTTTCAATGCCAGCATTCACAAGCTGGTGAGTACTGCCTCTTTAGGCTATCATTTAACTGGATTATATAAAGATCATATTAACATCTTATTTATTTGAACAGATGCTGCCAAGTGTTCCATGGTACCAAGAACGCCTGCTCCATCAAACTTCTCTTGGTTCCTTGATGATCATAATTCTGATAAGGACTGTGAATTACAACCTATCTAAGCTACGGGTATGGCTTGGTGCCCATGTCTGCTGATTATTATATTTAAATACTTTGTTATGTGTTCTCTTGGTATTGCTGTGATAGATTCCTTGTTTCAGTTCAGAAATTGAGATCGATTTGTATGACCCATGAAAAGCAGATTGTCTCATACGTGCTTGTTGTCAAAATTTGTCAATGCTTACAATAATGGCCTTTTTGGAGATTTGTTGAGATCTTATAATTCAGATATATCAATTTCAATGTTGATGCTAAGTAAAGATATATATATATATATATATATATATATATATATATTTTATTTCTTAAATATATATATATTTTTTGTGTGTGTGGAAAATTTGTGAGTTCAGGCAATTTCCCTTTTAAGACTTACATGAACACACATTAATAGAGGAACAAAATTATGTGGTATACTGATAGAGAATTTATTAGTTATGTCATGGGAAAATAATCAGTCCACACGTAAAACATTCTGATATATTAACAATTCTAAAATACAAGAATTACCTCTAATGGAATGTAGTATCTTTTCACCATGGGCAGAATTTCTTTGACTATTTTTATTTGTAGTTATCTAGTTGATGCCCCCCTTCACTCAAAAAAAAAAAAAAAAAATACAAATTAATGATGAAAATTACAATACCGTTAGAATATTATTAACTCTTCTTGTCACTCCATTGCTTATTTAACATTTTCATATATCTACTTGTATAAAATTAATGGCAAATCATCATAACAATAATGAACATTCACTACAACAAAATTGAATTTTTACGGCTTGCAATGCATGCCGTAAAAACTCTTTTACGGCATGCACACAAATGCCGTTATATGACATGCCGTGGAAAGTCAAACGTCATTTACGACATGCAGGTAAAGTTGTAAAAAGTAATAAATTAAACATTAATGACATACTTTGTATGCCGTAGATAATTTTTTACGACATTTTTGACATGCCATAAATCATCATCCTTTCCATGACATAATTTTGCATGCCGTAGAAAATTATTTTTAATATATTTATGGCATACTATGTATGCCGTATATAATCTTTTACGACATTTTTCTTGCATGTCATAAATTATTACACTTTTTACGACATAATTTTGTATGCCGTAAAAGGTTATTATTAATATATTTCTGGCATACTTTGTATGCCGTATATAATCTTTTACGGCATTTTCTTACATGTCGTAAATTATTCAACTTTTCACGACATAATTTTGTATGCCGAAGATTATTTTTAATATATATATATATATATAGAGAGAGAGAGAGAGAGAGAAGCAAATTCAAAGTTCATTACATGAGTAAACTCAATATATAACACATGATATCATTAAAATGCCCACTTTAGTACTTGAAAAGCAATTACAAGATCAGATAGCAAATTATATGTACAAATGAAAGCAAAAAATTATACACAACACAAGCCAGTCAAGTCTAATTCATAATTAGTAGTAGAGAGCTAAAGAATCAATTAACTTGGCCAATACAAAAAGGCCTTGTCCCAATACCAATTGTAGGGATTCGAAGAGCAAATGTTGCAGCAGCAACAGATGCAAGCACATATTCCAGAACAACAGAAAAGCATCCAGCTTCCTGCAAAGCCAGGGCAAACTCAACAACCTGCAAAAAAATAAACTCAACAACACAAGCCAGGATAAGAGAAGAAGAAAATAGAAGAGAAGAAAATACCTCAGTCGCCGCTGTTGCTCGCCGATTGCTGCCATTATCGCCGCTCGCCGATCGCTGCCGCTGGTCACTCTCAGCTGGTCGAACGGGTGCCGGGCGATCAAGGATATGCAAAGACTAGGTTAGCGCTTGAAGAGACAGAGAGAGGGAGAGAGGATTGAGAGATATGTTTGGAATCTCAAAAATAAAATAAAAAATGATTTATTTCTTGTAGGGGTGTGGGCTGCTGAAATAAAAAAAAAAAAAAAAAATTTACTTCACACAATTATTATTATTATTTTTTTATTTTTTTTTATTTTTATCTCACATTAAATTAAAAGTAGGATGGTTTTAAATTTTTAGGTGTGACCTATATGTATTATTATAGTATTTGGATTGAAATTTTTTTTAATAAAAGTTTTCACGACATGCTAATGTATGCCGTGTAAAGTTATAATATTTTACGACATGAAATGTATGTCGTCTTAAGTATAAATATTTTATGACATATTTTTGTATGCCGTGAAAATATATATTTTTTATGGCATACTTTTGCATGCCATAAAAAAATTCTAGATTGAATTTTTTTTTTTTGTGCAAAAGTTTTCACGACATGTTAATGCATGCCATGTAAAGTTATAATATTTTATAACATGAAATGTATGTCGTCTTAAGTACAAATATTTTACGACATATTTTTGTAAGTCGTAAAAACATACATTTTTTACGGCATACTTTTGCATGCTATAAATATAATGAACAACGACTTACATGGTATGTATGCTGTTATTGACAAAACATTAACGGCTTGCAAAAAAAAATGCCGTAGAATGTACTAACTACGACATGCATTTAATGCATGTCGTAAACATAATGCCGTGAATAGTTAGTTTTGTTGTAGTGATTTATTATATAAACCTTAAATGCAAAAGGACAAAGGACAATCTCTTCCTACATAGTTGCTCATATTTGGGCTAATAACTTTGGTTGTCTGTCACATGTCATGTAACTTATCCTAATTCTAATTACACAGACAGATCTCTTTTGAAGGGTGCAACATCCCCAGCTTCGTCACATTAAAAATACAGTCTAAATGATGGCAAGAGATAAATGAACTTTTTCCATAGGATATGGAGCCTCAGTTCTTAGCATCTTTAGGGCCATTCAATATATTTATGGATTTGTCTATATTTATATGGTCAATAGACATTGTAACATTCAGAAAATACATTGGAAAGTAAGTTTTTATCAAACATTTGTAAATACACTGGAAAGTAAGTCTTTACCCTGCATATTGGATATATTGATGGATGTGTTGAGATGTAGGTAAGTATCTGAAACAGTTGGTTTTACAGAGGCTTTCCTACTGTAGTGTTTGACATATTTAATTGATGCAGGATATTTACCTCCACACAAACTGTCTTGCAATTTTGGCCAACATGGCACCCCATGTCCACCGTTTGAGTGCATATGCATCACAGAGAATCGTTAGCCTCTTTGATATGCTCTCACGCAAGTATGTCTCTTATTGTTTCCATAGAGCAGTCTGATCTATTTTCTTACGTGGAATACTTGATAACTTTGATAGAATCTTTACTTTTATGGGATTTTGATTTGGTCATCTTTTTAAAACGTTGTGTGTTAGGTACAATAAATTAGCAGAGCTAAAAAATGATAAGATGCGTATAGGGAATGGTGAATCAACAGGAGACAGCCTTCCAGAAAAGATGGTTGTCACCATAATCGATACCTTTAGCTTCATTACTATTTAGATCTTATCTTACATTTCCAAATTATTTTTCTTCTAAATCAACATATATATTTCTTGCAGTCAACAGAATTGCATATTTATACTGATTTCTTGAGGATTGTTCTAGAAATATTAAATGCAATACTGACTTACGCTCTTCCACATAATCCTGAGGTATCATCATCATTATCACTGAGACCATATGCATCTGGATTTGGTTACCCCACCCCTCTCCTCTCATATTGTGGGTATTTTTCATTGTATGCATTGGAGCAGGTTGTATATGCGATTATGCACAGGCAGGAGGTCTTTCAGCCTTTCAGGAATCATCCTCGCTTTAATGAGCTGCTTGAGAACATTTTTACTGTATGTGCTTGAGAACATTCTTACTGTAGGTTGTATATCCGTCTTTTTCCCTTTATTTTCTTCCCGCATAATCTTTAATATTTATAGGTCTTAGATTTTTTCAATAGCCGCATGGATGCCCAAAGAATGAATGGTGAATGGTCGGTGGAGAAAGTCCTCAAAGTCATAATCATCAATTGTCGTTCTTGGCATGGTGAAGGCATGAAGGTACAAAGCAAATGGTTGTGTTAGTAGGTTTATCCAATAGTGGGATCCTTTTTTATGTTTTTTTTTTTTTTATCCAATTAACAGATGTTTACTCAATTACGCTTTACATATGAGCAAGAGAGCCATCCTGAGGAGTTCTTTATTCCTTATGTGTGGCAACTAGTTATATCTCGCAGGTATGTTTCCTGCACTTGATGCACATTTTTTTGTAGGATCTATGCTTCTGCCTTAAAAGATGTTATAAAAATATATAAAATGTAACGAAGTGCATTTTACATTTTAAAGTTAGTACCTGTTTTTTTTTCTCACTTTAGAACATTATTTTCCTGTTGAAAAGACGGAAATAAGGATATGCATGCTGTGGATGGATTAGTTTTTTTTGTGTTGTTGTCTGTAATTTCTAGCATGATGCACTTATTTGTAGATTTTAGTTGATTAAGAATAGCTTTGATTGAATTTTTAAGCATGATTGGGTCTATTAACTAAATATTAGCAACTGAATGGAGCCATCTTGAATATCGTTATTTATTCAACCTTTTCATTCATATTTGCATACCACTAAGGCACTAATTTCTTTTTCTTGTCACATTCCCTTTCAGCAGCTCATTCAGTTTTTATCCCAATAGCCTAAATCTGTTTCCAGTTGATCTGCCTGTAAAAGTAAGTATATTGTTTCCTCAAATGTTTTAAAGATGTCAATCATGAATTCAAGAATTTTCTTTTCTTTTATTTTCTTTTTTATTTTTTTTTTGGCTTCATTGATTTTTATGGGCCTGACTGATTGTTCCTCACCCCTTCATACTCTGCTAGCATTTGTGTTATTCTTTCTAGCTATGAAGCACGGGTACAGATATGGGTACGGATACGAGTATTGGTACTGATACGATACAGATACGTTAATACGGTAAAATTCAAAAAAAAATTAGGTACAGGTACGACTTGGTATGCTTGTAAAAAAAAATTATTTGTAATTTAGATAATGCAATAATTAATTAAATGGTTTAATTTGTTAAGGTCCAACCTATAATTAATATTTAATGCCAAAATTAAAGATATAAATCAAAATTAAATGTCAATATATTAAATAACTTAGAAACCATAGTTTAATTTTAAAATCATGCTAAGCATAAAACAAAAAATAAAAAAGAAAAGTCTAATGAAAGGAGTTTTATCTCTATGGTAGAAGAAAATATTGTTTCAATTGAGGTATGGTACGGCTTGGGTATATACTAGATATGTCTGGTTACGCCAAAAATTAAGAAGAAAAAATTTAGATACGTGTTTCATGCACCCAGTACGTATGTAGAAGTATTATACGAGGTATCATAAGCCGGTAAGTACTCAGTACAGGTACGACATGTTTTTCGAAGTACCCATGCTTCATAGCTTTCTAGATATTAGTACTGTGAAAATGATGATGTGTGCCTCATAAAGAAAGAGTTGACTCTCAGAGACATCTTTTTTGTTTGATTCAGTATTGATGTACTATATTGCTTTTAGGTGGTTGCTTACCTTGCTCTCTCTTTTCTTTTTTTTCTTTTTTTCTTTCTTTTCTGGAGTTATGTTCTATTTTGCATAATTTTGTTAGGATGTTTTTAGAAGAAATTGGAAGAAGTGCTTCTATCATATATGTCTAACTTTAACAGATGGATATATTTTCCCTTAGCAGACTACATTGTGCAGCCAGCACCAATTGTTGGCAGTAAGTCACAATTGTGATGAAGAATATGTTTCTGTTATATTTTTCTATAATACATATGGAACAGGAGCTGGAAATAAACCAGCTCATGAGTTGCTGCGGGGATATGGGGTGGATTTTGGAGTGTGGGATGTTTGGAGGTCTAAAGGTGTCTTCTCAGTGGCTTCATTTTATGGGGCGCTTGCAGGGATCTAAAGAACCCCTTTTTATTTGTTACAGAAGAAAGATCCAAATTAATAGTGTTTTCCAAATGGCATCGTTACAGAAGAAAGAATACAAATTAATAGTCAACTATATATGGTGGTGACTATCAACACCAATTAATAGTTTGTATTTATATTAATCATCAATGTATCAAATTTATTAGAGAGCTGCTATAAATTATTTTTTGTTTTAAACATTTGTTTATATCACTGATCAATACATGCATGATAAATATAATATAATATATTAGTATTTTCTTTTTTTAATACTTATCTCTAAATAAAAACGATTAGAAATAAAACTACCCAATAGTCACAAACTTAACTTTTTTCCAAGTATAAAAAGTTCCGTTTTAAAAGTAGACTACCTACCTCCCCTTTGAGGAGTGAATTGGTTGGGTTAGTCAATCGAATTATATTCTGGGTAGTCAAGTGCCACACCCCTTATCCGATCTTCCAGCATTGGCATCTCCCTTTGCCTCTGCTCCGATATTGCCATGTAATGAAACCTGTTTGTAACGCCCTCAAAAATCAACCCATTAAATAAATAATATAAACATGCATTATTATATTAAAACAATAATATATCCATCCATCAGAGTATTATGAAATAAAACATCAGAATAATTGCCCTACGGGCTTACATCTTGCCAAGCCAACACTTGGACACAATTCACTGAGTTCTAACTCAAAAACAGATAAAGCCCTAGGCTTGAAAGATTACATTGTTCAAATAAAACAAATAGAAATAAGACAAGTCTTCAATTCAATTCCTCACAAGCTAAGTCCTTGGAGGGAGTGAACCACCTGAACCTGAAAAATAAAGTTCCCATATAGGGTGAGCCACAGCCCAGTAGAGAAATACTAAACCAAGCATAAGAATTAACTAAAGCATTAGCATCTGATACATGGTTAACACTCTACAATCAAGTTACAATTTTCATGACACAAATGTCTACATTGCCTATGACACACTGTCTATGGCACCTTTCACTTTCCAATCTTTATTCAACTTTTCAAATTATATCATTATGGCTCAGAACCTGGCCAACTATCTCAGTGATCCAGATGTCACAAAATAAATGAGACTGAAGCTCAAATCACAACACTTCCATACTTCCAATTGATACACATTATAATGATGCATCATGTCAACAACAAATAGCAACATTGCTATTATCAATAAGCACACATATGAGTGATGCTACTGGAGTCCATCCCCTATCTCCTCCCAACAAATCCGGTTTAGAAGTCCATCCCCTATCTTCCCCTAAACCGTGGAGTTCATCCCCTATCTCCTCCAAATGAAATGCATATGCAATGAAACACATAATTGCCATATACAACACGTAATCAATACAAGTAATGTTCTGTATTAATTCAACTGTCAACCTAAGTGACATAATTTCAGTTATACCTATGCCGCATGCAAGGTCTACAACAATCAATGACTATCCTCCACCGATAGCCCAAAACAGTTATTTCTAAACAAGAAATAAATACAACTTTGAATATAAAATTAACATTCTCATAGGTAAGTATTTAAACTACCCAACTATATCATTAATCTCATAATTTCCCCAATCTCATGAATTAAACTAAATTCCACATTTTTCCCTTAAATTAATTATGCAAATTAATCTAAGCCAAAACCCTAAGGTTCTCCCAAAATTACCAAACTACCCCCACATACCAAATACCAACACTTAGGATTAAAACATATAAATGGAGTAGGAAATCCCTACCTCGAAGCAAGAACCAGAAAAGATGATGATGAAGAAGATGCTCGAAACTCCAAAGTGCTCTAAACTGACAACTGCTCAGATTAAATGGAAGCCCTCACTCTCCTCTATCTTATTTGTAAAAGAACTAGGGCAAAAACCCACCCTAACTAGATCAAATCAAGGAGAGAAGATGAGTTGGGAGAGGGAGAACTCGTAACCTAGGGTTTAGAATATGAAAAGGACTCAAAAACTGAATTAAAACACGCTGCTGCGTATTTAAGTCTGACAGGCTCGCTCGAGCGAAGACCTGGTCGCTCGAGCGACCAGACACAAGAAATCCTCGCTCGAGCGAAGAAAAGCTCGCTCGAGCCAAAAACTCGATGCTTCAGGTCTGCAACCCAGAAGCTCGCTCGAGCGAAGGAAAGCTGGCTCGAGCGAAGGACTCGGAAACATACACATCTCTCAGGTCTATGTACTGGACGTAAGGCTCGCTCGAGCCAAGGAAAGCTCGCTCGAGCGAAGAACCAAAAACGAAGACCTCGCTCGAGCGAAGAGAAGCTCGCTCGAGCGACCAAGCCAAAAACTGAACATGCAGACTTGGTTTCTAAACCCAACCAATCTGCAACCAACCTGCTAAACACATCCTATAACCCAAGAATAAGGAATTAAAGGACAACAACAACAAATATGACAGCGGAACATAAGTCCGGATACAATAATCAAAAGGGAAAAGACCGGGGTCGCTATACTGTTCATCATCCATTCATTCATTATTTATCAATCTAGATATATAGATTAAAAAATATAGATACTTCTTTTTTCTTCTTTCTTTTCCTTTGGTGGTCTGCATGTTGCTGTGTAACACTGTGGCAGCAGTGTAACACTCGTTTCATCACAACATGACATATCAGGAGCCTTCAGAAGCCTTGGCAATACTGGTTTCATCATAAGGCTTCTGAAAAGCTGTTTTATCACATAGCAGCACACACAGCTGGGGTACTGATTGTGGTTGGTTCTAGATTGAAATTTAATTCACATGAAAGGTTCATTGAGGAAGATAGGAGTTATTGACAATATGGATCAATTTCAGTTGCCATGTTGGTTTCTGCTATGTGGCACTATATTGGATCTGGAATGGTGGCTGATCCAATTTATTCTATATAGACATAAGAATGCTATTGTTTTATTTACAATTTGATAATGATAGTAATTTAATTTGCTAATGTGACCTTTGCTTTTCATCGACATGCTTCATTATTTGTCCAATTTTACTTGACATTATTTCTCTTTTTCTTTGGTACAGATGGATGAACTCGTGCACAAAGCTAAATTGTACAGGACAAATTGGCACTTTTTGCATTTTTGGAAGGATTATATATTTTTGTATAGATGTATATGGAAAATATTAGGGTAGACTAGTAGTTATATTTTTGGATACACTACTAGTTATTTTTGGATGGGTGTATAGAAAATATTTGGTAGACTACTAGTTAAATTTTTGGGTTGATGTACATGGATAAAAATTTAAAACACAATAACAAGTACTTGTTATGTTTTAAATCTTTATGCTAGATGAAATATGTAGTTTGGAATTATTTGTGGATGTAAACTTATAATAGTTGCTGACTTTAATTAAACAGGTTCAGAAATGGTTGATATATGTATTTTGTTGAATGTTGATTATTCAATTTATGTCACGCCCTCAAAAATAAACCCATAATAAATAATATAAACATGCATTATTATATTAAAACAATAATATAAATCCATCCATCAGAGAATTATGAAATAAAACATCAGAATAAATGCCCTACGGGCTTACATCTTGCCAAGCCAACACTTGGACACAATTCACTGAGTTCTAACTCAAAAACAGATAAAGCCCTAGGCTTGAAAGATTACATTGTTCAAATAAAAATAAAATAAACAAGTCTTCAAATTCAATTCCTCACAAGCTAAGTCCTTGGAGGGAGTGAACCACCTGAACCTGAAAAATAAAGTTCCCATATAGGGTGAGCCACAGCCCAGTAGAGAAATACTAAACCAAGCATAAGAATTAACTAAAGCATTAGCATCTGATACATGGTTAACACTCTACAATCAAGTTACAATTTTCATGACACAATGTCTACATTGCCTATGACACACTGTCTATGGCACATTTTACTTCCACTTATGGCTCAGAACCTGGCCAAATAACTCAACGGGGTTTCATCTTTTATTAACATACTTCCAATTCAACAGGAATAACAATTTAAGTTAGACCTAACCATAACAAATACACAAGTTGGTATTGTATCAATCATAACCAATTCACTTCCATACTTCCCAACTGATACACATTTTAGTGATGTATCATATCAACAATAAATAGAATATATCTATTAATCAATAAGCACACATAAGAGTGATGCTACTGGAGTCCATCCCCTATCTCCTCCCAATAAATCCGGTTTAGAGGTCCATCCCCTATCTTCCCCTAAACCGTGGAGTTCATCCCCTATCTCCTCCAAAACCAATGCATATGCAATAAAACACACAATTGCCATATACAACACATAATTAATACACAAATGTTCTGTATTAACTCAACAGTCAAACAATTGACTCAATTCCAGTTATACCTAAGCCGCATGCAAGGTCTACAACAATCAATGGCTATCCTCCACCGATAGCCCAAAACAGTTATTTCTAAACAAGAAATAAATACATCAATGAATGTAAATTTAACATTCCCAAATATATTTAAACTACCCAATTCCATGAATTAAACCAAATTCCACATTATTCCTTTAAATTAATTATACAAATTAATCTAAACCAAAACCCTAAGGTTTCTTCCAAAATTACCAAACTACCCCCACATACCAAAATACCAACACTTAGGATTAAAGCGTATAAATGGAGTAGGAAATCCCTACCTCGAATATATAACTCAAAGAAGAAGAATGAAGATGATGCCCAAACTTCAAAGTGCTCCAAAACACGAATTTCTCAGATTAAATGAAGCCCTCACTCCCCTCTATCTTATTTGTAAAGCAACTAGGGCAAAAACCCACCCTAACTAGATCAAACCTAGGAGAGAAGGTGTTTAGAGAAGAGAGAACTCGGAAACTTAGGGTTTTAGATCAAAAGGGGCTGAAAAACTGTTTTAAAATACGCTGCTGCGTATTTATACCTGATAGGCTCGCTCGAGCGAAGACCTGGTCGCTCGAGCGACCAGACACAGAAAAGCCGCTCGAGCGAAGAAATGCTCGCTCGAGCGAATAACAAACCAGCTCGCTCGAGCGAAGAAAGCTCGCTCGAGCCACAAACACTGCTCAGGTCTAAGTACTGGACGCGAAGCTCGCTCGAGCGAAGGGACCCTGGCTCGAGCGAAGGACCAAAATCAAAGACCTCGCTCGAGCGAAGAAGAGCTCGCTCGAGCGACCAACCCAAAAACTGAACATGAACTCTTGGTTTCAAACCCAACCAACCTGTAAACAACCTGCCCAACAAATCCTATAACTCAAAACTGAAGAATTAAAGGACAACAACAACAACAATATGATAATATAATCTACGGAACATAAGTCCGGATACAATAATCAAATGGGAAAAGACCGGGGTCGCTATAACCTCCCCCCCTTAAAAGAATTTCGTCCCCGAAATTAAGCATAAGTTTGTAAAAACAAGTTTTTCTCAATTCCCAATGATATCATAAAGCAATAAACAACAACTTGACCCAAAACCGGTCACTTCATCTCTAATCAAGAGGCATCTCACAATATGTATAAATCAACATATATTTCAACTTGCATCAATATTATGCATTAATCTTTTCAATGTTAACAATTTCCATATCATATTCAATCTCATGATATAAATAACACATTCAATATATAAATGTTATACTCCACTTCCATAAAAAGGCAAGTTTCAAAATGTTAACATTAAACCAAAACATTCTCAATGTTTTCCCAACTTAAGACATATATATATAAAGCTCTTAAGTTCAACAATATTACATAATCTAAATACAAGATTACAAATCAGTAAACAAGTCCGGATATTTCTCACGGACTTCCAACTCACGTTCCCAAGTGGCTTCCTCCACTCCGTGATGCTTCCACAAAACTTTCACCAAAGGGATGTCTTGCCACGCAGGACTTGATCCCGCCTATCCAAGACTCGAACCGGTCTCTCCTCATACGAGACATCCTCATCAACAACTAAATCAGTCCAATCCAGTACATGTGACGGATCTGGCTCATACTTCCGAAGCATACTCACATGAAACACGTCATGAACTCCGGATAACTGCGGTGGCAAAGCTAAACGATAAGCAGCCTCGCCAATCCTCTCAAGGATCTCAAAAGGCCAATAAACCGAGGGGACAACTTCCCGCTCTTCCCAAACCTCATCAAACCCCGCTTAGGTGATATCTTCAAAAGACATGATCACCCACCTCAAACACAAAGGTCTCCTCCTACGGTCGCATAAGATTTCTGACGACTCTGTGCTGTAACAAGCCTCTTACGGATAAGCTCAACTTTCTCCGTCGTTTCCCTCACCAACTCCGGACCCAACAAGGTGCATCACCCACCTCGGCCCAACAAACAGGAGATCTACACGGTCGGCCATACAAGGCCTCAAACGGTGCCATACCAATACTAGACTGAAAACTGTTGTTGTAGGCAAACTCCACTAATGGTAAGTGCCTCTCCCACGACCCACTAAAGTCGAGAACACAACCCCGAAGCATATCCTCAAGGATCTGAATAGTACGCTCGGACTGCCCGTCAGTCTGAGGATGATAAGCCGTGCTAAGGGTCAACTTAGTGCCTAAAGCACTCTGCAAACTCTGCCACAACCTGGCAGTGAAACGAGGATCTCTATCTGAGACGATCGTCACTGGGACCCCGTGCAACCTCACTATGTCCCGAACATACAACTCAGCAAGATGATCTACTGAATCTCTAACGCGCATAGGAATGAAGTGCGCTGACTTCGTCAACCGGTCTACAACCACCCAAATGGCATCACTACCCCGCTGAGTCCTCGGAAGACCCACAACGAAGTCCATAGTGACATGCTCCCACTTCCACTCGGCAATAGGCAAGGGTTGCAACAAACCCGCTGGCCTCTGATGCTCGGCCTTCACTTGCTGACAAGTAAGGCACCTAGATACGAAAGCTGCCACATCTCTCTTCATACCCCGCCACCAGAACTGGCGACCCAAATCCCGATACATCTTAGTACCTCCCGGATGCACCGCAAGGCGCGAATGATGAAACTCTCGGAGTACCTCCTCTCGGCAAGACTCCGGCACAAACAGACGGTCTCGGTATCTCACACTCAGGTCGGGATACACCGTCAAACCCTTCTCAACCTTCCCATTGGAAATCTTCTCTCGGAGAGATTCTACCTCAAGATCACCCCTCTGAGCCTCTAACACTCGAGTCACAAGTGTAGGCTGTGCAACCACAGAAAACAAGGCCGCAGCCTCTACGGATTCGCCCAGATGCAAATCAAACTCCCCAACTGCACCCAACATCTCCCACTCCCGGATGGCTATACTAGCTAAGTCACCAACAGATTTCCTACTAAGGGCATCGGCCACAACATTGGCCTTCCCCGGATGATAGTGCAACTCGAAGTCATAATCCTCAATGAACTCCATCCACCTCCTCTGCCTCAAATTCAAGTCTTTCTGTGTAAACAGATATTTCAGACTCTTATGATCCGAGAATACCTCGAATTCTCACCATAAAGATAATGCCTCCAAATCTTCAAGGCAAATATCACAGCTGCTAACTCTAAATCATGCGTAGGGTAATTCTTCTCATGAATTTTCAACTGACGTGAACCATAGGCAACCACTTTCCCCTCTTGCATCAACACACAACCCAGACCCTCTCGTGAGGCATCACAATAGACTGCATAACCCAACCCTCTCTCCGGAATAATCAACTGGAGCGGTGGTCAGTCTAACCTTCAACTCCTGAAACGACTTTTCACAAGTCTCACTCCATACAAATTTGACTCCCTTCCGAGTCAATCTAGTCAACGGTGAAGCTAACCTGGAGAAATCTTTCACAAACCGACGGTAATACCCAGCTAATCCCAGAAAACTGCGGATCTCAAACACACTCTTAGGCTGTGCCCAATCTTGCACTGCCTCAGTCTTGGATGTATCAACAGACACCCCTTCCCCAGAAACTACATGGCCTAAGAACTTCACCTCTTCTAGCCAAAACTCACACTTCCCGAACTTAGCATAAAGCTTATGGGCTCTAAGTAACTCTAGCACCACTCTCAAGTGTGCCTCGTGCTCCTCCCTGAAGGTGAATAAATCAAATGTCGTCCACGAAGACGACCACAAAACGATCCAAGAATTCCCGGAAGATCCGGTTCATCAAATCCATAAACACTGCCGGTGCATTGGTGAGCCCAATGGCATCACCAGAAACTCATAGTGGCCATACCGCGTACGGAATGCCGTCTTCGGAATATCCTCCTCCCTGACCCTCAACTGGTGGTAACCCGATCTCAAATCTATCTTAGAGAAACAACGGGAACCCTTCAACTGGTCAAACAAATCATCAATACGGGGCATAGGATACTTATTCTTAACCGTAGCCCGATTCAACTTTCTGTAATCAATACACATCTCAAAGCACCACCTTTCTTCTTAGCAAAGAGGGCCGGTGCTCCCCACGGCGAAACACTAGGACGGATATAGCCCTTATCTAACAACTCCTGGAGTTGAACTTCAACTCAACTAACTCGGCTGGGGCAAAACGGTAAGGTGCCATAGAAATCGGCGCCGTGCCGGGCACTAAATCAATAGAGAACTCAATCTCTCGCTGAGGTGGCAAACTAACAAGATCCTCGGGAAAACGTCCGAATACTCACAACCACCCTCGGCAACACAATCTGGGTCTCATCACCCTCACTAATCGAAAGACTAGCAAGTAGACCACTAAGCTCACTCCGCCCTCGCGGATCATACCCCGGTGGCAAAACACTACCAACCCGGTCCCCCAGAAAACGAAAACACTCCCCGTTCACGGTACAACAAGTGACCCTCTGACGGTAGCAATCAATAACTGCCCGGTATGACGACAACCAGTCCATACCCAAAATAACATCAAAGCCCTTCATGGGCATAACTACAAAAGAGAAAGGGATTCTATGATCATCGACCTCTATATCACAACCCCTAACACCTTGTTTCAAAATCAACTCACCCCCAAGAGGCGACACTACACAAATAGGAGATGCTAACTGAGCTAACTCCAACTCCAAAATAGATGCAAATGCAGCAGACACAAAGGAATGAGATGCACCCGTATCAATCAGAAACTAGCAACTGAATTGCAAAACAAGAAGGTACCTCTCACAACAGATGGAGCCGGTACAATCCTGCGCGTAACAGCATACACGCGCCCAGACGACCTCTGATCAACCTGCTCACCCCTAGACTGCTGCACAGACTGGGACGAAGAAGCCCCCTGATTGGCCCTCGAGGCCTGAACTGACTGAGCAGGCAGCTGACTCTGAGTCTGCCTCGAACCAGATGCACCAGATGTGCCACCCAACTGTGGGCAAAACCTCTTCATGTGCCCTGGCTGACCACTGAAAACAAGAGAGTGGCTGACCTCTACTCTGACTCTGGCTCTGAGATCGAGCCGAAGAAGATGCTGCTCTCTGAACTCCTCCCCTCTGAGGACAAACTGGAGACTTGTGACCCAGCTGGCCACACTTGAAACAGGTATGTCTCCCTGACTGCCTTTCCCAGAACTAGCACTCGGCACTGGAAAAGTGGATCTAGAAAAACTACTCTGAGGCTGCTGAGGAGTGAAACCTCTCTGCCTCCTGCCATCACCTGACCATCCTGACTCCTCTTGGAGCCTTTCTGCCCTTCCCCCTCCCCATCATCTCAGTATGGGCTGCTGCATCAACCAAACGCCCAAAATCCCTAATCATAGTCCACAACTCTCAATTTGAGGCCGCGCCTCAACTTCTTCTCGAACTCTATACACGACGTTCCTCAGCCACTAACTCAGGTGCGAACCTGGACAAACTAGTAAGGCCTCAAACTCAGCCACTGATGAACTATTCTGCTTCAGCTGGCAGAACTGATCTCTCAACTCTCCTGAACAGCTGGAGACAGGTACTTCTCCTGAAAAGCATTCACAAACCTCCATGTACCTCCAACACGACCTTAATGAATTTCCACCACTGACCCGCATCCCCTTTCAGCTGGAAAGATGCCAAGGTCACCTTCAACCCCTCGTCTTCGATGCCAAGCATCTCAAACGTTTTCGTTGTCTGTTCGAGCCATTCGTCTGCCTTAAGCGGCTCGCTAGGATCACCTACAAACACGTCCGGTTGAGACCGAAGAACTCCCTCTTCAGAAAAGAAGGCCCTGCATCTGCAGCCACAACTACCTGGGCTGGATTCGCAGCCCTCAGAATGTCAACTGACGCCTGAAATGCCCCTGCTATCTCTTGGGCCAAAGCACCCATAAACGGCTGTCCTACTGGCTCGGCCACATTGGCCTGGCCAACACCCTCCTGAACTGCCGGAATCTCCTCCGGTATAGGCACTTCCTGCCTAGCCTGCCTACCGCCTACCGCGACCTCGTCCTCGTCCTGACATCCTATTAAGGAAACAAAGACGTTAGCACTTAATAATGTGCCAAAACTAAACACTCACGTCCTAATGCATTGGACAACAATAAATCACACCACGTAAGCACATAATCACATAAGCACCTACGAATTTCATTCCTGGATAATGATAGTCCCAAAGGGTTACTATAGTTCCGGTTGGAAGCAGCATTGATCAAGTGCCTTTCCAACAAGACTACTAGAAACTCAAGGATCCAATCAATATCTAGAAACTACATTCCATACCCACATAATCACATAAACATGTTATCATATAAGCATGCAATCATTACACTAAGTCTCTATCAAACGAGACGAACCCATTGTGATACTAATCACTTCCCACGTACCCAAAGTATTCAAACCCGGTACGCTCTGATACCAAGTTGTAACGCCCTCAAAAATAAACCCATAATAAATAATATAAACATGCATTATTATATTAAAACAATAATATAAATCATCATCAGAGTTATGAAATAAAACATCAAATAAATGCCCTACGGGCTTACATCTTGCCAAGCCAACACTTGGACACAATTCACTGAGTTCTAACTCAAAAACAGATAAAGCCCTAGGCTTGAAAGATTACATTGTTCAAATAAACAAATAAAATAAACAAGTCTTCAAATTCAATTCCTCACAAGCTAAGTCCTTGGAGGGAGTGAACCACCTGAACCTGAAAAATAAAGTTCCCATATAGGGTGAGCCACAGCCCAGTAGAGAAATACTAAACCAAGCATAAGAATTAACTAAAGCATTAGCATCTGATACATGGTTAACACTCTACAATCAAGTTACAATTTTCATGACACAAATGTCTACATTGCCTATGACACATGTCTATGGCACATTTTACTTTCCACTTATGGCTCAGAACCTGGCCAAATAACTCAACGGGTTTCATCTTTTATTAACAATACTTCCAATTCAACAGGAATAACAATTTAAGTTAGACCTAACATAACAAATACACAAGTTGGTATTGTATCAATCATAACCAATTCACTTCCATACTTCCCAACTGATACACATTTTAGTGATGTATCATATCAACAATAAATAGAAATATCTATTAATCAATAAGCACACATAAGAGTGATGCTACTGGAGTCCATCCCCTATCTCCTCCCAATAAATCCGGTTTAGAGGTCCATCCCCTATCTTCCCCTAAACCGTGGAGTTCATCCCCTATCTCCTCCAAAACCAATGCATATGCAATAAAACACACAATTGCCATATACAACACATAATTAATACACAAATGTTCTGTATTAACTCAACAGTCAAACAATTGACTCAATTCCAGTTATACCTAAGCCGCATGCAAGGTCTACAACAATCAATGGCTATCCTCCACCGATAGCCCAAAACAGTTATTTCTAAACAAGAAATAAATACATCAATGAATGTAAATTTAACATTCCCAAAGGTATATTTAAACTACCCAATTCCATGAATTAAACCAAATTCCACATTATTCCTTTAAATTAATTATACAAATTAATCTAAACCAAAACCCTAAGGTTTCTTCCAAAATTACCAAACTACCCCCACATACCAAAATACCAACACTTAGGATTAAAGCGTATAAATGGAGTAGGAAATCCCTACCTCGAATATATAACTCAGAAAGAAGAAGAAGAAGATGATGCCCAAACTTCAAAGTGCTCCAAAACGAATTTCTCAGATTAAATGAAGCCCTCACTCCCCTCTATCTTATTTGTAAAGCAACTAGGGCAAAAACCCACCCTAACTAGATCAAACCTAGGAGAGAAGGTGTTTAGAGAGAAGAGAGAACTCGGAAATTAGGGTTTTAGATCAAAAGGGGCTGAAAAACTGTTTTAAAATACGCTGCTGCGTATTTATACCTGATAGGCTCGCTCGAGCGAAGACCTGGTCGCTCGAGCGACCAGACACAGAAAAGCCTCGCTCGAGCGAAGAAATGCTCGCTCGAGCGAATAACAAACCAGCTCGCTCGAGCGAAGAAAGCTCGCTCGAGCCACAAACACTGCTCAGGTCTAAGTACTGGACGCGAAGCTCGCTCGAGCGAAGGGACCCTGGCTCGAGCGAAGGACCAAAATCAAAGACCTCGCTCGAGCGAAGAAGAGCTCGCTCGAGCGACCAACCCAAAAACTGAACATGAACTCTTGGTTTCAAACCCAACCAACCTGTAAACAACCTGCCCAACAAATCCTATAACTCAAAACTGAAGAATTAAAGGACAACAACAACAACAATATGATAATATAATCTACGGAACATAAGTCCGGATACAATAATCAAATGGGAAAAGACCGGGGTCGCTATAATTTATTTGTTGGTTTGAATGATTTTTGCAAATTACAGATTATATTGAATAAATTGGATGGATTATTATAAATTACAGGTTTATTTTGTTGGATGTTGGCGACCAAAATTTGGTATATTTTTTATAGTTTTGGCGACCAATTGATTAGTCGGGAAAGATAAGTTATACTTTTGCCGACTAAATAAAGTAGTCGGTGTATCACCAAGCACATTTGGCGACTAAATAATTAGTCGTTAAAATTATTAATTTTGGCAGCCAAAGGATTTGGTCGCGAATAGGTCTATTGCCGACTAAAGTTTTAGTTGCGCAAACATTTCTTTTGGCGACAAACATCTTTGGTTGTGGAATGTGACAATTGGCGACTAATTATTTTGATCGTAGAATGTGACAATTGGCGACCAAGCTAAGAGGTCGCAGAATGTCACAATTGGCGACAAAAATTTTTGGTCGTGGAATGTGACAATTGGCGACCAAACTAAGAGGTCACAGAATGTCACAATTGGCGACCAACATTTTTTGTTGTGAAATGTTATAATTGGCGACCAAAAATTTTGGTCGTCGAATGTGATAATTGGCGACCAAATTTGTTGGTCGTAGAATGTGACAATTGGCGACAAAATATTTGGTTGGCAAAAGGTGACTTTTCGCGACCAAAATGTTTTAGCGACAAAATGGATTAGTCGCAGTAGTGATATATTTAGCGACCAAAAATTTAGTCGGCAAATCCAACTTTTCCCGACCAACCAAAATTTTGGTCGCGAATTACTTTTGCCGACCCTCAATTGGCGACCAAAGTAGCGACCAAAAAAATTGGTCGCGGATAACTTTTGCCGACTAAAAATGGGCTTTTAGCGACTAATTTTTTTGTTGCCAAAAGTGTTAATTCTTGTAGTGTTAGAGGATTGAATCAAGACTGGCATTTTAATCTCATATTGTGCTACTTGAAAATGCACCTTTTAATGTATTATGGTTGAGTTACCAATTTTTCACATTTATTTAATACTTGGTAATAAAATGCAGCTAATCCGAAGAAGACAGAACACTTACTTGCACTTGATGGAGCTAAGGAGAGACTTCACTTGTTTAAAGGAAATCTATTGGAAGAAGGTTCCTGTTAGAAATGGCTTGAAATTCTAGGTAAAACCAGAATTTGTTTCCTATCTTTGGTCAATTATTTAGGTGGGACCCGTGCGCCAAAATTGGCGGGTCTAAGTGGTAACGCGTTCTATGCCGCATTGTGATTCACGTGGTATATTTGGTTGCTCAAAATCATTATCGAGTGAATGGAAAATTGAAGCCAAAGTGTGCTCTATGGAAACGAGTTTTGGTGGAAATTCCTTAAAGTTTGTGTAAATGCCTTGTCCCACATTGATTTGGTGGGAAGTTTTGAATAGGTTTATATAGCTTGACTTATAACTTGGGGAGGGCCCCAAGGGGCACCCCAAGTTTGCAGAAGGGAGAGGTTATGGGCTAGACCCATTGGACCCAAAAATCACCACACACACGCGCGCGCCGCCGCCGTCCATCCGGTCGGGCTGGGCGTGGTGTGACGTTGGGTGTCCAAATTTAATTTCAATTTTTGAATTCAAAATTTTATTTGCATCACTTTAGAAATTCTGTATAGGTTCGGATCTGTCCAAAACCGAATCTGTTCGGTTCAAATTTAAATCCACCTGAACAGATTTGAAATTCAAACATATTCGGTTATCTGTTCAAATTCAAACCCAACAGGTACAGTACTTGTTCAAACAGGTATGCTACCTGTTCAATTCAAAATTAAAGGGTGCCATTACTTCTATAAATAGACCAGCCCTCATTTGATCAGATTCACTCAATTTTCGTCCCTCTTTTTGTTGCAATTCATCTCTGCATTTTGCTGCATTTATTCCATTATTTTTCTATGAAAAAGAGTGTATACACTAAGTGTGTTCGTTGAACAAATAAATTGTAGTGCTGCATTTATTTGTTGTTGATCATTTCATCTTGGGAGATAGACGTCCATATTCTAAAAGTACCAAGAAGAGAACGAATCTGTCTTAAGGACACAGTGTCAAACACTGGACTTGATCAGATTATTATTCGAAGAAATTAATCAAGTAAGTTGTTTAATTTATTATTCTGTTTTATTTGTTTATTTAAATCATATTTTAATTTTGTTTTCATAACAAAATAAAATCTGTTTATTTATTTATTTTATTTTATTTCTAGTTTGATTTTTGCAATCAAACAATTTTCTCTCCTTTCCTTTATTTCTTTTGTATTCTGGTTGTTGTTAAGTACACAAACAGAATTAATTAATTACAGTGAAGATTGTCCAACAATCTTAAGACAGACCATTTTTTGTGTCTTCATTGTATTTAATTTTCTGTGATTTCATAAAGACATATTCTGGTTGGGAAAATAAATAGTGGTTTATGCTATTTGACAGACAGTAGTAATATACTGTCTATTTTCTTTGACAACTAGTAGTAATATACTGGTGTCATTAACAATTGCAGAATATTAATTTGTGTTACAGAAAATTATTGTGGTATATTATTTTTTTCTAGTTTTAGTAACAAGGAAAATAAAATTATTTTGTGTTATAATTTATTTTCTGGTTTTAGTAACGAGAAAATTAATTTGTGTTTTAATTTTTTCTGATTTTTGTAATCAGAGATTATGGCTACTGCAACTGAAACTACAACTGGTAGTGGTACTCCAATTGTTACACCAACACCGGTCCCTATCCAGAACCATGTTCAAGTACCAATCAATCATGGAGAAAAATCGGAAAAATTTAACGGTACTGAGTTTAAGAGATGGCAGCAGAAGATGCTGTTCTATCTTACAACTCTTAATTTGGCCCGGTTTCTCCGTGAAGAGGCTCCAGCACTTAAAGAGGGTGAAAGTAATCGGCAAGTTGTTGTCACTGTAGATGCTTGGAAACATTCAGATTTCCTGTGCAGAAACTACATCCTCAATGGCCTTGACAATATGCTGTATAATGTTTACAGTCCTCTGAAAACAGCAAAAGAATTGTGGGATTCTTTGGAGAAGAAATACAAGACAGAGGATGCCGGCACAAAGAAATTTGTTGTCGGTAAATTTCTGGACTTCGTTATGGTAGACTCCCAAACGGTAATTTCTCAAGTTCAAAGTTTTCAATTAATTTTACATGATATTCATTCTGAGGGTATGTCTCTGAGTGAGTCTTTCCAAGTCGCTGCTTTAGTGGAAAAGTTACCGCCGGCTTGGAAAGATTTCAAAAATTATTTAAAACATAAACGCAAAGAGATGACCATGGATGAACTTATTGTAAGACTAAGAATTGAGGAAGATAACCGAAGGCTGAAAAGAGGAATGAGAAAAATCTCATTGAGTCCAAGGCTAATGTGGTTGAACAAGTTCACAAACCACATAACAAGAATAGGAAGTTTACTGGAGTTGGTCCTAAACAAGGCGCGACAATAATGGCAACAAGAAGTTCAAAGGAAAATGCTATAACTGTGGCAAGACTGGACATCGAGCTTTTGATTGTCGCCGGCCTAAGAAGGATCATGGAAGTACAAACAAGAAGACTACCAATCAGGCCAATGTAACAGAATTAGATTACATCTCTGACGGGGTGAATGACATCAACCTCTCTACTGTGGTGTCTGAGGCTAATTTGGTTGGAAATCCCAAGGAATAGTGGGTTGACACTAGGGCAACTCGTCATATTTGTGCGGACAAGAAGATGTTCACTACCTACAATGAGGCTACAAATGGTGAACAACTTTTCATGGGAAATTCTTCTACTTCTACTGTGGCTGGACAAGGAAAAGTGATCTTGAAGATGACATCAGGGAAAGAACTGACCCTCAACAACGTACTGCATGTACCTGACATCCAGAAGAATTTAGTTTCTGGTTCTTTGTTAAGTAAAAATGGTTTTAGGCTTGTTTTTGAGTCTGATAAATTTTTATTAACAGAAAGTGGTATGTATGTACAAAAAGTGGTATGTATGTTGGTAAGGGATACATGAGTGATGGTCTCTTTAAATTGAATGTAATGACAGTTGTACCGAAAGTTGCTATGAATAAGAA
Source organism: Camellia japonica (assembly GCA_030407325.1). Lineage (NCBI taxonomy): Eukaryota > Viridiplantae > Streptophyta > Magnoliopsida > Ericales > Theaceae > Camellia > Camellia japonica. Next base: position 105,032,547 of record JAPPVO010000003.1, read on the forward strand.
TAACACATCTTTTGCTTATATTCTTGAGTCAAATTTATGGCATGGTAGATTAGGACATGTGAATTTTGATGCTTTGCGTAGATTAATTGGTTCGGATTATATACCTAAGTTTGAAATTGATCCTAATCATAAATGTGAAATTTGTGTAGAAGCAAAACTAACTAAGGCTCCATTTAAATCGGTTAAAAGGAAAACTGAACCTCTAGAATTAATTCATACAGATGTATGTGATCTTAAATTTATTCAAACTAGAGGAGGAAAAAATTATTTCATAATATTTATTGATGATTGCACAAGATATTGTTATGTTTATTTACTTAAAAGTAAAGATGAACTCTTAGAAATGTTTAAACTCTACAAAACAGAAGTTGAAAATCAACTTGGTAAAACCATTAAAATGGTTAGAAGTGATAGGGGTGGTGAATATGATGCACCATGAAATGAATTTTTTGCACAACATGGCATTATTCACCAAACTACAACACCCTATTCTCCTCAGCAAAATGGAATTGCTGAAAGAAAGAATAAAACCCTAAAAGAAATGATGAATGCAATGTTACTAAGTTCAGGCTTACCACAAAACTTGTGGGGGGAAGCAATATTATCTGCTAATTATGTTCTTAACAGAATACCCCACAAGAAAACCAACAGCACTCCTTATGAATTGTGGAAAGGTCGACTGTCTTCCTACAAATACTTAAAAGTGTGGGGGTGTTTGGAAAAGTTGAAGTTCCTGTTCCTAAAAAGACTAAGATTGGACCAAAAACAGTAGATTGTGTGTTTATTGGTAATGCTCAGAATAGTAGTGCATATCGGTTTTTGACTTATAAATCAGAAATACCTAATATAAATGTGAACACTGTTATAGAGTCAAGGAATGCTGTGTTTTTTGAACATGTCTTTCCTTACAAGAAATGATAGGAGTTAAGTTCACAGAAAAGAACTTATGATTGTACACAAAGTCAAGAGACTAATGATAATCAAACACAAGAGACTAGTAATGGTCTTGACCAACAGGATTTAACTGATGATGAACCAAGACGAAGTAAGAGAGCGAGAACATCAAAATCCTTTGGTCCAGATTTTCTGACATACCTGGTAGAAAATAAACCTTAAAGCTTTAAGGAAGCAATGACAGGTCCTGAAGCACCTTTGTGGAAAGAGGCTGTTAATAATGAAATTGAATCCATTATGCAAAATCATACTTGGGAATTGGTAGATCTTCCACCTGATTCTAAACCTCTTGGGTATAAGTGGATATTCAAGAGAAAAATGAAAGCAGATAGTTCAATAGACAAGTATAAAGCAAGACTTGTAGTTAAAGGTTACAGACAAAAGGAAGGTCTGGATTATTTTGACACATATTCCCCCTGTGACAAGAATAACATCCATTTGCATGCTTATTGCTATAGCAGCGTTGTTTAATTTAGAGATACATCAAATGGATGTTAAGACAGCTTTCTTAAACGATGATCTAAATGAAGAGATCTATATGGAGCAACCCGAAGGGTTTGTAGTGCCAGGGCAAGAAAAGAAAGTTTGTCGGCTTGTAAAATCTCTTTATGGATTAAAATAAGCACCTAAGCAATGGCATGAAAAATTTGATCATGCTATGCTTACTAATGGGTTTAAGATAAACGAATGTGACAAGTGCATCTATGTTAAAAACATTGACTAAGGATATGTCATAGTTTGTCTTTATGTGGATGACATGCTTATCATTGGAAGCAGTCAAAACATGATCAAATCAACTAAGCAAATGCTTAACAAAAGATTTGATATGAAAGATATGGGGGTCGCAGATGTTATATTAGGAATGAAAATTACTAAAACATCTGATGGATATGCATTATCTCAATCTCATTATATTGAGAAAATTCTTGATAAATTTATCAAGGATGATTTGAATGTGGCTAGAACACCTGTAGACATCAGTCTTTATTTATCGAAAAATAAAGGTGATGCAGTGTCTCAGTTAAAATACTCCCAAATCATTGGAAGCCTAATGTACCTAATGAATTGTACTCGTCCTGACATAGCTTATGCAATCAGTAAATTGAGTAGGTACACTAGTAATCCCGGAGAAGACCATTGGAAAGCGATTAGTCGGGTTCTTAGATATCTAAGATTGACCCATGATCATGGTTTGAACTTTACTCGATATCCAGCAGTACTCGAAGGTTATTGTGATGCCAATTGGATATCGGATACTAAAGATTCAAAATCCACTAGTGGATATGTCTTTACTCTAGGAGGCGCTGCTGTTTCTTGGAAGTCCACAAAACAAACATGCATCACACGATCCACAATGGAATCTGAGTTCATTGCTTTAGATAAAGTAGGAGAAGAAGCAGAATGGCTTCGTCACTTCTTAGAAGACATTCCAATGTGGCCAAAACATGTGCTAGCTATTTGCATTCATTGTGATAGTCAATCTGCAATAGGCAGGGCACAGAATCATATGTATAACGGTAAGTCACGACATATTCGTCGTTGACATAATACCGTAAGGAAATTGTTGTCAAATGAAATAATCTTAATAGATTATATAAAATCTAAAGAGAATATTGCGGATCCGTTAAAGTGTATAGTTCATCGAAGGGGATGGGATTAAAGCCTATTACATAAGAGTCATCATAATGGTAACCCTACTTATATGACTGGAGATCCCAAGAACTAATTTCAAAGGGATAACTAAGTTATGTGTGGCTCGCCAGAAATCACCACGGGATTAAAATTCCCTATCCATTCCTATGATGAGAATGATATCTGCAACATATGTTGTCTGCAGGGGTACAAGGATAAGCTTAGCTTTTAATGATTACTTATATCTTCATTTAGGCATGAAAATCAAGACGAGTATAAGGAGATACTCACAATAAGAATCACCTATATGAGTGTCGAACTGGGGTCGATTCTATGAGAATGAAGAGGCTAAATTCTCTAGAAACACTCATGAAAACTAGGAGTGTTCAAGGCCAAAATGAACACAACAGTGAGAACCACGATGTGTTAGAATATATTTTGTGTGAAATCTATTGTCTTGGCTTACACAAACGGCTGAACAATTCAAGGCATCGCGTCCATTGGTTAGCTAGTAAGTCTAATAGGTTATCACTAGGGGAGGTTCAAGGCCGAAAGCTACCTATCCTGATGCAAGATATTTTCAATTTATACTCTTTTAACAAATTCTGCATATTGTTGCATTTTTGTTGTCATCAGATTCCATTCATGTGGGGGATAGTTAGAAATGGTTTGAAATTCTGGGTAAAACCAGAATTTTTTTCCTATCTTTGGTCAATTATTTAGGTGGGACCTGTGCGCCAAAATTGGCGGGTCTAAGTGGTAACACGTTCTATGCCGCGTTGTGATTCACGTGATATATTTGGTTGCTCAAAACCATTATCGAGTGAATGGGAAATTGAAGCCAAAGTGTGCTCCATGGAAATGGAGTTTTGGTTGAAATTCCTTAAAGGTTTGTGTAAATGGCTTGTCCTGCATTGATTTGGTGGGAAGTTTTGAATGGGTTTATATAGCTTGGACTTATAACTTAGGGAGGGCCCCAAGGGGCACACCAAGTTTGTAGAAGGGAGAGGTTATGGGCTAGACCCATTGGACCCAAAAATCACCACACGCGCGCCCGCTGTTCGTCCGGTCGGGCGGGCGGGCTGGGCTGGGCCTGGGCATGGGTGTGTAGTGTGAGGTTGGGTTGGGCTTGTCCGGCCGAATACTAATCTTTTTGGGCCAAAAATATTTGAATTCAATTTATTTTTGATAGAATAAATTCTGTCCAAATTTAATTTTCAATTTTTGAATTCAAAACTTTATTTGCACCTCTTCAGAAATTCTGTACAGGTTCGGATCTGTCCAAAACCGAATCTGTTCGGTTCAAATTTAAATCCACCTGAATAGATTTGAAATTCAAACAGATTCGATTATCTGTTCAAATTCAAACTGTAACGCCCTCAAAATTAAACCCATTAAATATAAAACAAGGCATGCATTACTAAAAGAAAAACATTACATTATTTAAATCACCAGAATACTACGAAATAAAACATCAGAATAAATGCCCTACGGGCTTACATCTTGCCAAGCTAACACTTGGGTACAATTTCATGAGTTCTAACTCAAAACAAATAAAGCCCTGGGCTTGAATGTTTACATAATTCAAATAAAAACAACTAGAATAAATAAAACAAATCTTCAAGTCCAAATCCTCACAAGCTAAGTCTTTGGAGGTAGTGAACCACCTGAACCTGAAAATGAAGTTCCCATATAGGGTGAGCCACAGCCCAGTAGAGAAATACTAAAACAAATATACGCTTTGAATAAAGTCCTAGCATTCAATAGATGGTTAACCAGTTATATCAACACACAATCTTAAGACACCAATGTCTATGACACTTATCAATTTCATTTATACAAATATGGCTCAGAGCCTGGCCAAATAACTCAACGGGGATAACAATTCAAGTTAAACCTTTCTTATATCATAATGGATACACATGTTGGTGTTGTATCAATATCACATAAATCACTTCTGTACTTCACAAAAATAATGATATACATTTTAGTGCTATATCAAATTAAATAACCAAACACTTCAGTGGACAAGCATATGAGCTGTATCACACTTCAATAGATAAGCATATGAGCTATATCTCTGCTATAGGCGCGCATATGAGCTGCAACCCTGGGTTCATCCCCTATCTTCCCATAATCATTAACCGGTTTAGAGGTACATCCCCTATCTTCCCCTAAACCGTGGAGTACATCCCCTATCTCCTCCCATACACAAGTAATGCATATAAACACAAAATCATATACACCAACAATCAATACATAAATTTAATGTATTATTCCAATCTTTATACACACGACATGGCCAATTGATTAGTTTCAGTTATCCCTAATCCACATGCAATGTCTACAACAATCATGACTATCCTCCACCGATAGCCCAAAACAGTTATCTCTAAACAGAAAATAACTAAATCAACAATTTAATAGGCATATGATTTAAATCAACCAACTACCCCATTTAATCAATAATTCCTCATATTTCGTGAATTTAACCATTATTCCCAAGTTTCCTTAAATTAAACTTACAATTCAATTTAACACAACAACTAGGGTTTTCCCAAAATTACCAAAATACCCCCAACATATTAAATTACCAAAACTTAGAACAGAACATATACATTGGAGTAGGAAATCCCTACCTCGAAAAGATAACTCAAAAAGGAGACGATGAAGATGATGCCCAAAAACCAAAGTGCTCCGAACTAACAACTTTTCTGATTAAATGAAAGCCCTTGCCTCACTCTACCTTTTTAATGAAGGAAGTAGGGTAGGAACGCACTCTAAATAGATCAAACCTAGGAGAGGAGATGAGTTGGGAGAGAGAGAACTCGTAACCTAGGGTTTCATAAACTGAAAGGGCTGAAAAACTGTTTTAAAACACGCTGCTGTGTATTTAAATCTGATAGGCTCGCTCGAGCGAAGACCTGGTCGCTCGAGCGACCAGACACAAGAAATCCTCGCTCGAGCGAAGAAAAGCTCGCTCGAGCCAACAACTCGATGCTTCAGGTCTGCAACCCAGAAGCTCGCTCGAGCGACGAAATGCTCGCTCGAGCGAAGAAATGCTCGCTCGAGCGAAGAACTCGAAAACATACACCTCGCTCGCTCGAGCGAAGGAATTCTCGCTCGAGCCAAGAAACACATCTCTCAGGTCTAAGTACTGGACGCAAAGCTCGCTCGAGCGAAGGAACCCTGGCTCGAGCGAAGAAACAAAAACAAAGACCTCGCTCGAGCGAAGAAGAGCTCGCTCGAGCGACCCATCCAAAAACTGGGCAGCAACTCTTGGTTTCAAACCCAACTAACCTGCAACATAATCTGCCCAACATATCCTATAACTCAAAATAAAGGAATTAAAGGACGACAACAATAATAATACAACAATGGAATCTACGGAACATAAGTCCGGATACAATAATTAAAAGGGAAAAGACCGGGGTCGCTATAAAACCCAACAGGTATAGTACCTGTTCAAATAGGTATGCTACCTATTCAATTCAAAATTAAAGGGTGCCATTACTTCTATAAATAGAAAAGCCCTCATTTGATCAGATTCACTCCAATTTCCATCCCTCTTTTTGCTGCAATTCATCTCTGCATTTTGCTACATTTATTTCATTATTTTTCTGTGAGAAAGAGTGTATACACTAAGTGTGTTCGTTGAACAAATAAATTGTAGTGCTGCATTTATTTGTTGTTGATCATTTCATCCTGGGAGATAGACGTCCATATTCTGAAAGCACCGAGAAGAGAATGAATCTGTCTTAAGGACACAGTGTCAAACACTGGACTTGATCAGATTATTATTCGAAGAAATTAATCAAGTAAGTTGTTTAATTTATTATTCTGTTTTATTTGTTTATTTAAATCAGATTTTAATTTTGTTTTTGTAACAAAATAAAATCTGTTTTTTTATTTATTTAATTTTATTTCTTGTTTGATTTTTGTAATCAAACAATTTTCTCTCATTTCCTTTATTTCTTTTGTATTCTGTTTGTTGTTAAGTACACAAACAGAATTAATTAATTAATTACAGTGAAGATTGTCCAACAGTTCCTTTGAATATGTGGTTGATGGGTGCGACGGTGTTTTTCATACAACATCTCCATGTTTTTTTACAACTTCTGATCCACAGGTACATTTCATATTACGTTTTTTTCTCTTTTATTTTATTTATTTTTTGTTAAACTGCCATACATCAACACGATACAGTGATAGACTGCCAAATGTTGTGGTCTGAAACATTGTTGATTATGTAATGAGTTGTGCTTTCCATTGGACCTTTCATATAATGGTGTAGGGAGAAGTAAAAACTCTGTGTTGTGCAATGTATTTCTCAATATCTGTTGTAGATGGTTACCAATCCCTGTAGGCACAAACCAAAACCTAAACTCATTCAACCTGTTCAACTTACCAATCTACCTGAGAGCTATTGGTTTTCTCCATAAAAAATGAAAGATGATGAAGGAAAAAAGGAAAAAGAGAAAAAAAAAAAAGTTATTGTTGCCTACAGGGAAAATCGAAGCCTAAGCTCCTCTAACCCATTGACCAATTGGGGTAATCTATTTTTAAACCTCCTTTAGATTGACAAAAATGGCTAAATTTATCTCAAACATTGCTCTATGACATAAATAAAATTGGGGGAATAAATCAAAAATATGTGTAGGTTGGGAAGTAGGCTTCTGTTTGTAGTGATTTTACCCACATTTGAAAGTGAGCCTTATTCTGGACACTAACTTTTGTTTCCCATCCTCTCTGCCAACTAGATCAGTTTGTAGATGCCCCTAACTGAAGATAGTAACTAGCATATAAGAACCACTTTATACAGACCCATTGCAAAATCAACTTGAGTACCTATTGTCCCAACTAAGAATGGTTCAAAAAATTGATTAGTAATTGATTCAATTTAGATATCAGTCCTCGCACAGAGTACGGTGGTTCTACGATCAGATGGGATACGACCATGCACATGTGATGCAGATTCTTCAAACTTGGTTATATACAAAAAATTTTAAAAAATAAAAATAAATGAAAAATTCATTCATTACATAGGTCACATAAATTTTTCTTAACGTTGATACAACAACACATTCGCATGCCTTGAGCAACCATTGTCCCTAATATACTTGTTTATTTGGTCATAAATAGTGATGGGTCATTTCATTCATCTCCTTCTTCTTCTTCTTCTTCTTCTTCTTCTTCTTCTTCTTCTTCTTCTTTATTTATTAATTTTATGATGAGGAACCTCCCCAAGGTAGGGCTACATTGGACCCACCTTTGCAGAGTAAATCCCGGATAATTGCAATCACCTGGAAACCCCAAGTATTGGTTACGCTAAGGAGACTAGTGAAAGTCGAACCTAGGATGTCTAGGTTTACAATTCATCCCAGGATCCAACCCCTTTGCTGGTAGGCTCATCCATCTCTTATTTGGTTTCTAGACGTTCTCAATTGTGATGGTCTTGATTTTCCAAGTGAAGTTTACATCATTAACTACTTTGGTTTCCAAACTATCTTTGAGTGAGTGTGGTCTTTTTCTTTCCAATTTTTGTTTCCAATCATTTGTATAGAATGGTATTTTTATCTAGAGTCCTCTTTGCTAGTGGACTTATTCACCTGGTGACATAGAAACAAATCTCAAGTACATAATCTATAAGAGCCATCTTCATAACATTGATGTACATTGGTAGTATTCTTTTGTCTATTTGTTGATAGTAGATTAAAAGCTTCATTATATTTGCTTCATAACACTGATGGTTGATATCATGTAATTATTATTTTCAAATTGTTGCGTAACCATTGCAGGCAGAATTGATTGATCCAACATTAAAAGGAACACTAAATATTCTTGGATCATGTGCCAAAAGCCCAACTGTCAAAAGAGTGGTTTTGACATCGTCTATGGCTGCAGTTACATGCACTGGTAGGCCTCGAACTCCTGATGAGATAACTGATGAGACTTGGTTTTCCAATCCAGAGTTCTGCAAGGAAAGTAAGGTACGTATTTGTGCAATTGTTTTTATTTTTATTTTTTATTTATATATATATATATTTTTTGTATTTGGTACTTATTTGTGCAATTGTTAATCATGTTCTTTTGCTATCTCGCTTTTACATGTATATTGGGCTAGTAAAACTCAGGCTACTAGCTCCCCAATTGGTAGAACCAACAATGGACGATGACCTTTTCTTTTTCCTTTCTTTTACGTTTTATTTTATTTTCATGAATGCTTAAGTTTCTGTGTTAGTATAATGCTGTCATCTATGCATGAATGAGTATTACTTGCATAAACTTACTTGTTACTCTCAAGAACAATGTTACTTGTTACTTTAAATCAGTTGGAAGGAACCAAATAAAATGTGTTTGGTTGCTCAAATAGCCTTCTAAAAGCAATTAAAATTTTCCCCCAAAGCACTTCCCAATTTCTGGATAATACAGTTTCTAGTTGAAAAACCCTATGTAATGTGATTCATGACTTGTGAACTAATCAATTCAACGCAATTCCCAAATTAGACAATAATCTAAATCATATAACCAATATGAAAGTGATTTAGATTATCTCTAGCCATTAATAAATTTGACACAAAGATTTAACGTGGATAAAAACCACATTGGACAACTCCAATTGTGATAAAAAAAACCAAGCCCCAAGAAAGGTGAATAAATCCACTTACAAGAGAATAAGATGATTACCAGAGATCTCACCAAGCCCTACCACCTATGAATCCACACAAGCACTTGGAGACTCTAGCTCATCTTCATCACCCACTCTTCATCCAGGATTGTCCATGGTTGAGCTTGAATCCACAAACTCCAACACAGTCCGGATTCCACTGGTTGAATGCTCTTAAAAGGTTGATTCGATCCGACCCCTTGATGTATGCAATTCGATCCATGTAAGGCGACACACTCACTAATTCATCAAAGGAAAAAACCAATAAACTATCTTCAGATGATAATCCAAGGTTTTTTAGGACTGCCGTCTTAGATATGGAAGAGGTAACCCTAAATTATGCAACTGAGGCAACATAAAACAAAATAGGGTCGTGAAAACCGCTCGAGTGCATGAAATATCGCTCAAGCGGTGTGTCTAAGAGGCGGTGGAACAAACAAGTCACTTCGATCTACCGTAGAGTGCACGCTCCCAGTATCTCAGAGCTAAGCTTGAAATACTGAATGATCCATTTCAACGCTTGAGCGCGCAATTAACAGCTCGAGCGATCCAAGAAAATTCACAGGCTCAAGGATACAACTCAAATATGTTCGCGGATTTGACAAGCAAGGGACCTAACAATTTCCCCCTTTGGCAATTTCCAGACAAAACACTTCTAACAATCAAGTCCTAGCAAACACACACTCTAGACACAAACCCTAACTACTCTAAACCACTTGTGAAGTGAACCACTTGAAAAGAAAACAATAGGAACAACACAACCACAAGAGATAGATGGATAGAAATAGAGATGAATAGATGATTAGCAAAGTGAATCAAGATATGGAAGATATAGAACAATCACCAAACTCTCCCCTTTTTTGACCAAGAGAGACAAAGGGACAACAATAACCAAGATTATGCCAATAATATGCCAAGATAAAGAGAACAAAGAACCACAAAGCATGATAACATTTCCCAAAACCCAACAACTATCCAAGAATATCAATAATACATCCACAAAACATGTCCATAATATCCCAAAATAGGCCAAATGACAACAAAATATGGCCATACACGTGCAACATCAACAAAGGTAAGCATTAGACTAACCAACAAAATATGAGATGGGGCATGTCCAAAAGAGTAAATATGACAAGACGATCATAGATAAAAACAAGTCCGAAAGTAATATAACCCAGAGAAATAGAAAACATCATTGATATGGAGGCGGAGGAGGGTGCTACTAGTAATAGGATAGAAGCTGTGCAAGCTGAGAGGTGGCCTGATCCACCAAAGTACCAATGTTGCCAAGGTAGAAAGATGCCCATCAAATGCATCCACTCGAGCATCCAACTGGTCAAACCTCTGTGTCATGGCATGCTTGAACTGGTGAAGCTGTCCTCTAATGGTACAAGCACGGACTGGCTGCTCCCCCTCACCGGCAGTCGTAACATCAAACTCAGCTCCCTTTTCCATTTGCTCCTCACCTGCATGAGACAAAACCGCTCCAAAAGACTCCCCCCCTTACATGTGCACGACTCTGGGAGATAGTCTTTTTGGTAAAAGGTTTGACAGGGCTAAAATGCTCATCATCATCAAAAGAAGCAACTTCAAGAGAGGAGAGAGTCCTATTGATGAGGCAACCATAAGAAAGACCTAAGTTTTTCTTCACCTCGAAAACATATATCATTTTTTGAACAATCATGGTGGGAAGATCAATGGAACGAAGCCTATCAATGCAATAAAGAACAAACCCTTATTCTTGGTTGATGTCAGAACTATGGGTGGTGACATGAATGTTGGCACAAACGATGAGATTCAAAAGCCGGAATTGAGGGAGTTCATTTTGCTTGAAATCAGTAGTGGGAGAACCAAGGAAATGATACTAGCAATCAACAACCGGAGGAACACCAAGAGCTGTTCTAATCAACTCTTCAGCGACATGAATGTCTTTAGACCTAACCCAAGTTTTGAAAGAAGGGATGCACTCATCTATGGAGTGAATGTTGCAATAGAACTCACGTACCCAATCTATATTTTGGAGGCTAGAAAAAATAACCTTGTCACACCCTAAGCAATTGAAGACATGGCGAATGGGAATGGACTCGAAAGTGTCTAGTTAGACATTTCGCTCTAAATGAATAGGCCATGAATGAAAGAAATCTCTAAACAACTTGGCTTTCTCCTTAGGCAGAAATTTCTTAGGGTTGAAAGGTGGACAATTAGTGGTGGTTTTGGTGCGCTTGGAGGGTTGAGACATGGTGAAACCTGGGGAAACACAACAACACACAAACAACCAAACCCACAACCCAACAAGCAGACCCCACCAAAAGACAAGAACAAATAGACAACCCTCAAACCCAACCAATCAAAAACCCACCAACATCAGTAACAAACAATATATATAATGATGAGCAATAAACTGAGACATTAACTAAAAAATTAACTAATTACTCAAGCATAAACAAAAAATATATATACATATATATAAGCACTAAACAAGTTTATCAAAAAAGAAAAAAAGAAAAAAAAAAAGAACTAGATTTAGGAACAAACAAACCAAATAAACAAGAAAAGAAAGAAGAAAAACAAGTATTAAAAGAAATTCGAACAAATAAAGCCCTAGAAAAGAAAAGAGAGAAGAAAAACGAAATATTTACAATGAGTGATGAAAATCACAAATGTGGAGCACAAATCTAAGAAAAATGAAGTGGAAAATGCAATGGAGGATCAAGAACACTACTGGAGACAAAATCGCCCAATTGAGAGACAATGATGAGAAGTTTGGGGAAAATAGAACCGAAGAGATAGATCTGAGCATTAAAAACCTGCATAGACCGTTCGAGCAACCACTTCACTGCTCGAGGAAACTCATTTAAACACGTGCGGGGCTGCTCGAGCTAAGACTCTATCGCTCGAGCATGAAACATAAGATCCCAGTATTCAGACTGCAGACAAAACTTCTAGAAAGAGTGCAACACCGCTTGAGCACAATAAATACTACTCAATCGGTCACTAAAAACAAGCAGGGCTTCCAAAGTCCTCAAACACACCCATGAGCCTCTAAAACACACTCACAAATAGAATATCACCTGAAACAGAGTCATATGAGCAATATAGCACAAAGTGATACAAAGATGTACACATCATGAGTCACTCAATCTTGCAAGATAGACAATATGAACATGGAAACAATTGCAAACAAGATAGAGCACAACAAATGACATAGACAACACATGAATGCAATGCTCAAAGGGGAACATGATATCTTACAAAGAAAGTGTGTGTGCAATCTTTGAATGTCTACAACTGCTAGAGTTAATCCTAGTAGTGATCGGATGGCTGGACCTCCAACAAGTAAATCTGTGATTGACTGAGGAATGTCAAACCACTAGTGATCAAGAGGTATTTGTTGAGTAAAAACAGAAGGTCCCCCTCAGACAAAGAATACCATTTTTTTGCGCAATATCGGCTGCTTTTATGCTCATGAGTTTGGAAACTGAACTTGAGAGAATGGAAAGACTAAGTGAAGCCTGGTTGGTGACTCTAAGGTAGCCATTTCCTCATGCCATGAGAGATATGAATAAAGAGGGAAGCCGTGGAGATGCAAAAAGATGGTCGGGGGTTAAGAGACTCAACATCACCCAAGATATGCTAGCATAGGTCAATTCCTTAAGAAAAAAAAAAGATACAATGCTAGAAGTCCATAGAGAAATTTGATCACTTATGCAAAAACCCCTACAATTGCTTCACTCAAGGATGTGTACAGAATGAGATCATGTAAACAAAGAGCATACACATTCATCATGAGTTATGTACAAACAAACATGAAACCTTGTTTGCAAAAAGAGAGATGTTTAAATATATCTATGTGCATAGACGAAGTGAATCATAGTCAATGAGAATATATCATCTAAGCACACAAAATACAATATAACACACATCTACTCATGCAAAAAGTCACATCCTAGTCAATGAGCAATACACCTAAGGTCTTTCTAAAGAACTCAAACCTAAGAAGATCAGGGGGTTTTGTAAAAATATCAAGTCTTTGATGCTCAGTAGGTACATGCTCAAGAACAACGAGGCCCTTCTCAACCAACTCTCGAATGAAATGGTGATGAATATCAATATGTTTGGTGCAAGTGTTGGATTGGATTCCAAGATATATTGATGGCACTTGTGTTATCACAGAAAATAGTGAATGTGTGCTGATCCAAGTCGTAATCAAGAAGCATTTGCTTCATCCAAATCATTTGAGCACAACAACTCCCTGCGACAATGTACTCCGCCTCGGCAGTCGAAAGAGAGATAGCATTTTGCTTCTTGTTATGCCATGCACCCAAATTATTTTCGAGGTACAAACAACCTCCAGATATGCTTTTGCAATCATCAGCACACCCTGCCTAATCGGCATCAGAAAACCAATAATGTTAGCAATGGTGTCAGACGAGAACCAAATCCCATACCCCAAAGTCCCACTCACATACTTGATAATACGCTTGATGGCTAGAATGTGAGACTCTTTAGGGCAAGCTTGATAACAGGCACACACACCAATACTAAATGCAATATCAGGCCAACTCTCCGTGAGGTACAAAAGACTCCCAATCGTGCAACAAGAGCATTGAATTGAGAAGAACTAGATGCTTAAGAAGATGATTCCATTCTTTCATGGAATTGCATTGGAGTAGCCCATGTATCTTTAGCATTCTTGCAATGAGAGATGCATTGTCACTCTCCTTCAAAAAGTGCTTCTCGAATAGTACTCAAGACCCGCATGCTGCTCTCCATGTCTGCCCTTTCACTCGCACTTCACTCCACTCCTCAAAAGGCTTAACAACTTTCTAATGAGTTATTAAGTCAATCACAAATGGTGCTTCAAAACTTTCTTCAATAGTACGCCATCCTTCTGAATCCCATGCTCTGAGAAACACTCTCATCCTACACTTCCAATACAAGTAGTTACTCCCATCAAAGGTAAGAGCACGATGAGGAATGCTAGAATAGAAAGCCATGAAGGTACCATCGCTATCTTCACTGGATTCAATTTCATCTGCTTCTTGCTCTGACTCGCTCATCATTCCAAGTCGTAGTGCAAACCTTCTTTCTGTTCTTCTTGGAGGGACACTCAAGAGCAGTATGACCAAACCCTTGGCGTTCATAGCACTTGACTCCCTGGCCTCTCACTATTTTCTTCTTAGGTTTTGGAATGATTTTGAGCTTATCATTACCTTTATCCCTAGAACTAGTGTCCTTGAAATTAGGCTTCTTTTTCTTTAATATTTATTTATTTATGTTTTTGGAATTGTTTGGTAAACAAAGTCATCATTTTGGACTCTAGATCATTCTCAACCTCTGGATTTTTAACAACCTCATGAGCACTAGAAAAAACTAAAACTTTTTGTTTTTTCTTAGAAATCAAGTGTGCCTCATAAGTTTGCAAGTTTCAAACCAACAGGTTCAACTTGAGTTCTCAACATCTTGAGCTTCCTCAATAGCTATCACTTTTGATTGGAACTGATCAGGTAATAATCTCAAAATTTTTCCAACAACACGTGACTCAAGGATTTTTTCACCGAGAGTGAAACAAGAATTAACGATATCACTAAGTTTTGCATAAAAATCATTGAACGTCTCATCCTTACGCATAAAAAGGATTTCAAAAACGGAGGTGAGACATTAAAGTGTTGATCTCTTAACCAAAGCGGTTCCCTCGTGAATCGTTTCAAGAATGTCCCAAGCCTCTTTTGCAACTTCACAAGTGTAAATATACCAGAACTCTTCCGAGGTGACGGAGCAAAAGAGGTGTGAGAACCCGAATATACAAATCAAGTAAAATATTTAAATAATAATAATATTGCAATCTCAAATATTTTGGTGGTAAATCCTAAAGTGCAAATTAAATATTTGGAAGGTCTTTTAATTAATTTTAAACCTAAAATAAATTTATGGTGAAAGTCTTTAATTAAGAGGCAAGATTTATTATGAAATATATATATATATATATAGAAGGGTGTGACTTGAAATCTAGACCACAAGGTTAATAAATAAGGCTCTCACCATTTGAGTTGCATATAACTTATACATATATTTTGTATATTTATTTATTTATTTGACCTACACATGCTTTAGGTGTACCCAACCACTAGTATAAAATAAAAACAAAACAAAACCCTAGCTCTTCTAACAATTTCCCTAGCAGCAGCAGCATCCGTGAGAGAGAAGAGAAACAAAAGGTTGCAACTAATTAAGGATGGAATTGGGTGTGTTGTGCTGTGTGTGATCATCAAAGGATAACCCTCCTAGGTTTTCTTCTCTTCTTTCTTTGCTCTTCATCCTTATTCTATAACTATTTTATTCATTCATGGAGAGGTTGTAGGTTTATGTATTTTCTATACATATATATACACTGTTAAGAAATCTGAGGAGCTAAATTTATGTGTAAAGAATGGGTGTAATTCTTAGTTCAAAAATTCTGCACAAAATCGCAAACTTTAAAAATCAAGAAACCATATCAAACAGATGAATTTTGAACTGAAATTTTTACAGTATATTAATTACATATTGAATTGAATATCTGAATTTTCTCACAATTTTTGGGAGTCAAAATCTATATTAACTGATGTTTCAATCTGTCCAGAAAACTGGTTTTAAACAGTAAGTTCAGGAGTGTTGTTCTCTTTGGGTATAAATCCAAAAATTATCAAATCAGCGTCATTAGAACCGGTTACGAGTCTAGTTTTGTACATTTTTGGACTTGCATTGATTGCTCATGTATACTAAGAGAACCATTAATTTCTTTAAAGTGTTGCAGAAAACAACCTGTTTAGATATATTTAATTGTAGATAATTATTTTGATAAGAAAATCAAGTCAAACTATTTGGGTTTGAAACTTAGGATATATTAGTTGATGTCTGGAGGGTTTTAGAATTTTTCGAACAACGTGAAGTGGGTTTTGTAATTTTCAAAGTTAGCGAATAGATTGGGAAAGCTTGTCTAATGTCTAAAACTCTGTTTTATCTTAAAGTTACTTTTAGTTAAGTTTCAATCGAAACCCATGTCTTGGGTGATTTTAGACCTTGAAGAACATGAACTTAGGTAATATTTAAAAGTAACAGTGAGTTGGGTTGAGCCGTGTTAGTGCGCTTTAGTTTGAGGCTACTTAGTTCCTACTCTTTAGTATTTTTTGAATTAGTAGTGACGTGTAGTCTTCATACTTGGTTTAGGGCACTAGTTGGACTTTCATACTCTATTCGAGGATTACATTATTTCGTTTCCAGGTGAGTAGTTTCATGCTACATATTTTTATAAATGTTCCCCTACCTTGAGCTGTTGGAAAATTAAATTGTTGTTTCAAGACTAAACTGTTTTGATAAATTATTATATTATCAATGGAATCAAATTATTTTTGAAACATGTGTGAACTTGGCATACTGCAAACTATTTGTTTTGGTCTCATGTTTATAATGATGAACTACCATGTTTTGCGAAATTGATGTGTATTGATTATTGGGACCATATGTGTATTTAGTCCAGGGAAATTATTCCACTGTGTGTAGTGAGTCTGGCCACTAGGGAACAGATCCGAGTTGGGCTGTAATGACTCTAGTGCTCAACGATTGTAAGGAAAAGACCTAGGTTAAGCTAGATGACCTTCAATTGGATCGTCTTAGAGAAAAGGCCCAAGTTGCCACCCTGAGGATGACTCTTAGTTCGGTATTGGATCCAACGGGGCTTATAGCCTTGAGAACTGTGTGGCATGTTACTTGTTCATTTCTTAGTACCCAGAAAATTATTGGTATTCATGTTGTAATCTGTTTTAAGTGAAAAATGTCATTTATCATGTTCTTGAGAGACATGAATATTTTAACTGTTGAACTGTGGAACCTTCTTTTTAATGTCATTTATCATGTTCTTGAGAGACATGAGTATTTTAATTGTTGAACTGTGGAACCTTCTTTTTAAACAGATTCTCTTTACCAAACTATCTGCCAATCTAGTTTCTGTGATATATATCTTATTTTGGCATTGAACCCTGTTTTCAAAACTGTATTTACTATCCATGTTGCTACTCACTGAGCTATCAGCTGACTTAGTTGTTTATCATTTCCAGGTGTTAGAAGAGACTTAGAGTGGACTTGTGGCGTAGTGGGGACTCGATTGCATGAACCTCTAGGACATTCATTTATTTTGTTTTAGCTTGTTATGTCAAGTTTGTGCATATTTCTCTTTTATTTTTATTGAGGTTCATTTAGGATTATTTTGATATGTGGGTTGTTTATATCCCATAAGTTTGGATGGTATTGATTACGGTTGGTTTTGCAGTTTATAATTGTGGCCTATCACTGGATTGAGTTTTGGTTATTTACTACTGGACTATTGTATAGTTATTCAATGCATTTATGGATTCGCGTTTAGGCTTACGTGTGCCTTGGGCTAAGGCCATGTGGGCCACGGCCGGTCATACCTGGATTTGGGTGTGACAATTATGGTATCAGAGCTATAGGTTTATTGAGTTACATATCTTGCATTTCATCATTAGACGAGGTCCGAGTCCCTGTAGTCCTTGGTAGTGTGTGGTTTAGTTAGTTTTGTTTAAACTTGTGTTGAATCTTTCTTGATTTCATTTTGAAGGTTAAGAGTTGGCACCTAGATATCTACACGGATTATCTATTCCTTGTGAGCCTTTGATGTTTGTATTACCGTGTCTACTCCATTAGGAGAAACAGTAGTATTAGGAGATGTTTGTAGATCTTGTGAGGTAAACTTAGATGGTAGGATTTTTATAGTGGATTTGATTTCCTTAGAGATGAAGGATTTTGATGTGATTTTTGGGATGGATTGGTTGACGAAGCATAATGCATCTGTTGATTGTTTTAGAAAGAGGGTAGTTTTTGCTATGCCGGGGCAACATGAGCTTTTCTTTCAAGGAGATGAGGAAGGGTCTTCTATTTATTTTATTTCTTCTCTTCAGGCCAACCGAATGTTGAGTAAAGGGTGTCATGGTTACTTAGCTTGTATGGTGAGTATTGAACTGCCAGAATAGAAGTTAGAGAAGTTACCTGTAGTGAGTGATTGTGTTGATGTTTTTCTAAAGGATATACCTAGATTTCCTCTTGATCGTGAGGTAGAATTTTCCATTAACTTGGTCCCTGACACAACACTTATTTCTAAAGCGCCCTATAGAATGGCACTATTGGAGTTGGGGAAGTTACAAACTCAGTTACAGGAAATTGTTAATCAAAGGTTTTATTAGGCCTAGTGTTTCACCTTGGTGAGCACCTGTGTTATTTGTGAAGAAGAAGGATAGGTTATGAGGTTGTGTATTAACTATAGGGAATTGAACAAAGTCACAATGAAGAATAGGTGTCCTTTGCCATGTATTGATGACCTATTCGACCAGTTGCAGGGAGCTCAAGTATTCTCTAAGATTGACTTGAGGTCAGGCTATCACCAGTTGAAAGTAAGGGATGAGAATGTTCCTAAGACTGCTTTTAGAACCCGTTATGGGCATTATGAGTTCTTGGTGATGCCTTTTGGTCTCACAAATGCACCAGCCGCATTCATGGATTTGATGAACAGAGTATTTAAACCCCAATTGGATAAATTTGTGGTAGTGTTTATTGATGACATCCTAATTTATTCAAGGAGTAAGGAGAAGCATGAGCAGCATTTGAGGGTAGTACTGCAGATCCTTAGGGAGAAGAGACTGTATGCAAAATTTAAGAAGTGTGAATTCTGGTCGAGCAGTGTATCCTTTTTGGGTCATGCGGTGAGTAAAGATGGGGTATCTATGGATACCACAAAGGTGGTGGCAATTATTGATTGGCTACGACCTACTTTTGTGACAAAGGTACGTAGCTTTCTAGGGCTTGCTGGTTATTATAGATGGTTTGTGGAAGGATTCTTCCGTATTGCCTTGCCACTTACCAATGTCACTAGGAAAGGGGTAAAGTTTAAGTGGAATGATGATTGTGAGCGTAGCTTCCAAGAGTTTAAACAGAGGTTGACATCAGCTCCAATCCTTGCCTTACCTACAGAGGATGGTAGTTTTGTGATTTATAGTGATGCTTCACGACAGGGTTTAGGATGTGTGCTCATGCAGCATGGGAAGGTGATTGCTTATGCGTCATGACAGTTGAAAGTACATTAGAGAAATTATCCTACGCACGACTTGGAGTTAGCAGTAGTGATTTTTGCTCTTAAGATCTGGCAGCATTATTTTTATGGAGAGTCATGTGAGATTTACATTGATCATAAGAGTTTGAAGCATATTTTCACACAGAAAGAACTAAGTTTGAGGCAAAGAGGATGGCTTGAGTTACTAAAAGATTATGATGTGAATATTTTATATCATCTGGGGAAGGCAAATGTGGTGGCAGATGCCTTGAGTAAGAAGGTTACAGTTGGAGATGTAGTTGCTTTGTCTATTGAGAGTTGCTTGGTGGAAGACATGAGATGTTTGAGGCTTGAGGTTGTTACGCCTGGTGATAGGGCTTATTGTAGTCAATTGACAATTCAGTCGACCTTGAGAGAACGGATTCGTTTAGCTCAGGAGATTGACCCCCAGTGTGAGCGTATTGAAGGAGAGATGGTAGAGGGTAAG
This sequence comes from Camellia japonica, assembly GCA_030407325.1. Lineage (NCBI taxonomy): Eukaryota > Viridiplantae > Streptophyta > Magnoliopsida > Ericales > Theaceae > Camellia > Camellia japonica. The sequence continues at coordinate 105,052,392 of JAPPVO010000003.1, forward strand.
CATGTAGACTTTGTGGTTAGTGATGATGGGTTGCTTAGATTCCGTAGCCGAATTTGTGTTCCTACTGGTGGTGATTTGAGGAAGGAGATTATGACGGAGGCACATAGTTCTAGTTATATCATTCATCCTGGAAGCAAGATGTATCAGGATCTTCATGAACATTTTTGGTGGAATTGTATGAAGGGAGATATTGCAGAATTTGTGGCTCAATGTTTGGTGTGGCAACAGGTTAAAGTAGAACATCAGAAACCCGCGGGGAAACTACAACCCTTACCTATACCAGAGTGGAAGTGGGATCATGCTACTATGGATTCCGTGTGCGGATTACCTTGTACTAGTAGTAATCACGATGCAATTTGGGTAGTTGTGGATAAATTAACCAAGTCAGCACATTTTATTGCAGTTCGAATGAACTATTCTCTAGCTCAATTTGCACAGTTGTATGTGAAGGAGATTGTTAGATTGCATGGTGCACCTGTGTCAATAGTGTCAGATCGAGACCCTTGTTTTGTGTCTAAGTTTTGGGGTGCGTTACAGTCAGCTATGGGTACTCTGTTAAATTTTAGTTCATCTTATCACCCTCAGACAGATGGGCAATCGGAGAGGACTATTCAAATCCTTGAGGATATGTTGAGGGCTTGTGCTTTGAAGTGGAGAGGTAATTGGGATGATTATTTGTTGCTTATGGAGTTTGCGTATAATAATAGTTATCATTCTAGTTTGGGAGTAGCTCCTTATGAAGCTTTGTATGGAAGGAAGTGTAGGTCTCCTCTGTGTTGGTATGAGGTTTGTGAGAGGCAAATGTTGGGACCTGATTTGATGGAGGATGCTACACAGAAAATTATCACTATCAGAGAGAGATTATTGACTGCTCAGAGTAGACAAAAAGTTATGCTGATCATCGTAGGAGAGATTTAGAGTTTCATGTGGGGGATATGGTATTCTTGAAAGTATCACCATGGGAAGGAGTCATCAGGTTTGGAAAGAAAGGAAACTTGAGTCCTAGATACATTGGTCTATTTGAGGTATTAGAGAAAGTTGGTGAGGTTATGTGCTGTGTCACTCTACTCCCTAGGTTGGCAGGAGTGCATAATGTGTTTCACGTGTCTATGCTGAGGAAATATGTACACAATCTGTTGCATGTGATAGATTATGAGCCGCTTCAGATTAGAGAGGATTTTTCGTATGAGGAGATGCCTGTTCATATTTTGGATTCGAAAGATAAAATGTTGCATACAAAGGCCATTAAATTTGTTAAGGTACTGTGGCGTAGTCATCTAGTTGAAGAGGCGACTTGGGAACGAGAGGACGAGATGCGGGAGAAGTAGCCGCATCTATTCTTATGATTTACTCAAGTTAGTTTCGAGGATGAAACTTTTCTTTTTGGGGGAGGGGGGAGAATGTGAGAACCTGAATATACAAATCAAGTAAATAATTAAATAATAATAATATTACAATCTCAAATATTTTGGTGGTGAATCCTAAAGTGCAAATTAAATATTTGGAAGGTCTTTTAATTAATTTTAAACCTAAAATAAATTTATGGTGAAAGTCTTTAATTAAGAGGCAAGATTTATTATTAAAAAAATATATATAGAGAGAGAAGGATGTGACTTGAACTCTAGACCACTAGGTTAATAAATAAGGCTCTTACCATTTAAGTTGCATATAACTTATACATATATTTTGTATATTTATCTATTTATTTGACCTACACATGCTTTAGGTGTACCCAACCACTAGTATAAAATAAAAACAAAACAAAACAAAACCCTAGCTCTTCTAACAATTTCCCTAGCAGCAACAGCAGTCGTGAGAGAGAAGAGAAACAAAAGGTTGCAACCAATGATGCATGGACATAGACACGGACATGACATGACACGACACGGACACGGGCACACGCAAATTTTCAAAAAATAGGGGACACGACATGCTGGGGACACGTACAGTATATATAATTTTATTTTTTTATTATATGTAAAATTAAAAAATATAAATATTATTTATTTATTTTAATATCAAATATTTTTCACAAATTAAAATTTTCCTATAAATAAAAATAATTTATTTAAACAAATAATAATATCTAAAAAAAAGAAAAAAGGAAAAGAAAAAAAAAGAAAAAAAAAGATTTTTGTTCAAATATATATCTAATATATACACTATTATTATTAGTGTATATTATTATTAGTATATAAATATATATACGTATATATATTATTAGTATATAATATATGATAGAATGGAAGATATAGCGATCGATAGTCAAAGGAGAGGGCTGAAACACCAGCGCGAGAGAGAGCAGAGAGGGAGACGACACAGACGAGGAAGACGACACAGACAAAATGAAGAAAGAAGAAGAAAAATGAAGAAAAATAGAAGAAAAGAAGAAGATCGAAGAAGAGATTTGAAGAATCGAAGAACATACCTGGTCTAGGGCTCCATTTCAACAGGTTCGTCACCCCCTCTCTCTCTCTCTCTCTCTCTCTTTGTGTGTGTGTCTGTCTTCAACAGGTTAGGGTTTCTCTCCCTCTCTGTCCATAACGCGTCCATAGCATATCCAAGAGTGTCCAACAGAGTGTAATTCTTAGTTCAAAATTCTACACAGAATCACAAACTTTAAAAATCAAGAAGCCATATCAAACAGATGAATTTTGAACTGAAATTTTTACAGTAGATAATTACATATTGAATTGAATATCTGAATTTTCTCATAATTTTTGGGAGTCAAAATCTATATTAACTGATGCGTTTAAATCTGTCCAGAAAACTAGTTTTAAATAGTAAGTTCGGGAGTGTTGTTCTCTTTGGATATAAATCCAAAAACGAGTTACGAGTCTAGTTTCATACGTTTTTGGCCTTGCGTTGATTGCTCATGTATACTAAGAGAACCATTAATTTCTTTAAAGTGCTGCAGAAAACAACCTGTTTAGATATAATTAATTGTAGATAATTATTTTGATAAGAAAATCAAGTCAAACCATTTGGGTTTGAAACTTAGGATATATTAGTTGATATCTGGAGGGTTTTAGAATTTTTCGAACAACGTGGAGTGGGTTTTGTAATTTTCAAAGTTAGCGAATAGATTGGGAAAACTTGTCTAAAACGCTGTTTTATCTTAAAGTTACTTTTAGTTAAGTTTCAATCGAAACCCATGTCTTGGGTGATTTTAGACCTTGAAGAACATGAACTTAGGTAATATTTAAGAGTAATGGTGAGTTGGGTTGAGCCGTGTTAGTGCGCTTTAGTTTGAGGCTGCTTAGTTTCTACTCTTTAGTATTTTTTAAATTAGTAGTGACGTGTAGTCTTCATACTTGGTTTAGGGCACTAGTTGGACTTTCATACTCTATTCGAGGATTACATTATTTCATTTCCAGGTGAGTAGTTTAATGCTACATATTTTTATAAATGTTCCCCTACCTTGAGCTATTGGAAAATTAAATTGTTGTTTTAGGACTGAACTGTTTTGATAAATTATTATATTATCAATGGAATCAAATTATTTTTGAAACATGTGTGAACTTGGCGTACTGCAAACTATTTGTTTTGGTCTCATGTTTATAATGATGAACTACCATGTTTTGCGAAACTGATGTGTATTGATTATTAGGACCATATGTGTATTTAGTCCAGGAAATTATTCCACTGTGTATGGTGACTCTGGCCACTGGGGAACAGATCCGGGTTGGGCCGTGATGACTCTAGTGCTCAACGATTGTAAGGAAAAGACCTAGGTTAAGCTAGGTGACCTTCAATCGGATCGTCTTAGAGAAAAGGCCCAGGTTGCCACCCTGAGGATGACTCTTAGTTCGGTATTGGATCCAACGAGGCTTATAGCCTTAAGAACTGTGTGACATGTTACTTGTTATTTCTTGGTAAGTGTGTTTGGTTTGAGTTTTCTGGATTAAGTTTTTTGGAAACTGAGTTTTTTGGTTTTCGTATTTCTTTTGTTTTTAGTGAATATTTTTTAAAATTTAAACTTTTTTTTACTTTTTTAGATGCACCTTAGTTAAATGTATCTAAAAAGTAAAAAATTTATGAAAAAATATTTTAAAAAATTAATAAATATATAAAAATACAAAAAATGTACTGAATTCTTGTATATTTTTTGTATTTGTGGTATTTAGTGAATTTTTAAAAGATTTTTTTTACAAATTTTTTTTACTTTTTAGGTGTATTTATGTTAGGTGTGTCTAAAAAGTAAAAAAATTGTTTAAAATATTAAAAAAATTCAGTAAAAACAAAAAAACACGGAAAATAAGAATGTAGAATTTTCTGAAAAGTGTTTTCTGAAAAACGAAAACAAGCAAGCTAAGGTGTTCATGTTGTAATCTGTTTTAAGTGAAAAATGTCATTTAGCATGTTCTTGAGAGGCGTGAATATTTTAACTGTTGAACTGTGGAACCTTCTTTTTAATGTCATTTATCATGTTCTTGAGAGACATGAGTATTTTAACTGTTGAATTGTGGAACCTTCTTTTTAAACAGATTCTCTTTACCAGACTGTATGCCAATCTAGTTTCTGTGATATATATCTTATTTTGGCATTGAACCCTGTTTTCAAAACTGTATTTACTATCCATGTTGCTACTCACTGAGTTATCAGCTGACTTAGTTGTTTATTATTTCCAGGTGTTAGAAGGACTTAGAGTGGACTTGTGGCGTAATGGGGACTCGATTGCATGGATCTCTAGGACATTCATTTATTTTGTTTTAGCTTGTTATGTCAAGTTTGTGCATATTTCTCTTTTATTTTTATTGAGGTTCATTTAGGATTATTTTGATATGTGGGTTGTTTATATCCCATAAGTTTGGATGGTATTGATTACGGTTGGTTTTGCCGTTTATAATTGTGGCCTGTCACTGGATTGAGTTTTGGTTATTTATTACTGGACTATTGTATAGTTATTCAATGCGTTTATGGATTCGTGTTTAGGCTTACGTGTGCCTTGGGCTAAGGTCCTGTGGGCCACGACCTGTTATACCCGGATTTGGGGTGTGACAAGAGGGAGTTGAGTGCATTACTGTTCTAACTCGCATTTTGATAATCATTTGTATCCTTTTTATCAATTGGTTTGGGAATTATGATGTCGTCAATGGTCGCAGTAGGTTCACTCCACCCATAGATGACATAGTGCCGAACTTTCTCATTGATGGATTTTAAAAACGCCCTCATGCGTGCTTTTTAATATGAGTAGTTTGTTTCATCAAGCAACGGAGGCCTATGTGTAGACTTACCTTCACAAATTGAATCCATTATTACAAATCACACAAAATCACACTCAAGCTTTGAAAACACCTCAAAGAACGAGTGACCCACTCTGATACTAATTGAAAAACCCTATGTAATGTGATTGATGACTTATGAACTAATCAATTTAACGCAATTCCAAAATTAGATGATAATCTAAATCATCTAACCAATGCAAAAGTGATTTAGATTATCTCTAAGCCATTAATAAATCCGACACAAAGATTTAATGTAGATAAAAGGACCCTAATTGGACAACTCCAATTGTGATAAAAAAAAATAAAAAAAAAACCACGACCCAAGAAGGGTGAACAAATCCACTAAGAGAGAATAAAAAGATTAGAAGAGATCTCACCAAGCCCTACTACCCATGAATCCGCACAAGCACTTGGAGACTCTAGCACATCTTCATCGCCCACTTTTCATCCAGGATTGTCCATGGTTGAGCTGGAATCCACAAACTCCAACATTGTCCAGATTCCATTGGTTGAATGCTCTTGAAAGGTTGATTCGATCCAAACCCTTTGATGTTTGCAATTCAATCCATGTGAGGCGACACACTCACTAATTCATCAAAGGAAAAAAACCAATAAACTCTCCTCAGATGTTAATCCAAGGTTTTTTAGGGCTGTCATTTGAGATATGGAAGAGGTAACCCTAAATTAAGCAACTGCGGCAGCTTAAAACAAAACAGTGTCGCAAAGATCGCTTGAACGCAAGAAATACCGCTCGAGCAGTGTATCTAAGTGGCGGTGGAACAAACAAGTCACTTCACTCGAGTGGTAGAGTGCATGCTCACGAGGTAAATGCATCCTCCCAATATCTCAGAGCTAAGCCTGAAATACTGGATGATTCATTTTAGAGCTTGAGCGCACAATTAACCACTTAAGCGGTCCAAGAAAATTGACAGGCTCAACAACACAACTCAAATGTGTTTGTTCGCAGAATTGACAAGCAAGGGACCTAACACTAGTGTTCTGTGCAATTACCCCCATTTGGGGTCATAAAGTCACAAAAAGAGCCAAAAAGTCAAAAGTTCAATCCCAATAGAAAAGGGTCACATTGTACACATCAACCAATCACTTTTTTTCCTCACAATTATTATCTTTTCAACTAAAAAAACCATTCCAAACAAATTTAACTTTCTTCACCTCATAAAAAAGCCAAAAGGCCACTAAAAAAGGCCAAGTTCCCAAAAGGAGCCATAATATAAACATAGAAATATCATCTGTTGGGCTCGGAGAATCTATCTCTCAATTCTTAGACTGGGTCGGGTACTAGTGCACGCAAATTGGGACAATAAATCGCTTAGATACATGTACCAAATAGGGTTCTAATTCAAGTAAAAGAACTTCATATGGACCTTTATTATAATTATTTATGATATTTTGGGTCTCTATTACAGTAATTAAAAGTTTAAATTGGTCTGGTCCTTATAGTTCCTTCGTCGATTATTTGTCACCATTTCTAGCCATTAATGCATGCATTGTGTACAATCTTGGTTTATAAGCTATTGATTTGGAAGGGAAATATGAAGGGAAAGTGAAATTGATTCATATAAGTTATTGTGATCTAAGAAGTGTGCTTCCTGCTATGGAACTTTAAGAAAAAAGACTCACATTGATAAGTAAAGTTGTCATAGTCTTACCAGAGTTTTGTAAGGATACCTATACAGCGGTTTTAGCCTGGGATTGATGTAGCCTAGTGAAAGTCATGGATGAACTACATAAGGTGATTGGTGATCTTCTATTATGTAGGGTCAATACGAAAGCCTTAATCTCTCAATTTCGAGCATTTTATTATGTGTTTGGCTAATTAGAGATTAACACCTTATATGACATATAGTTGGAAAACTCTTAAATAGTCATTTGGATTTATAAGCTTTGTAAATGGTTTGTACAGCCCAAACTGGGTTCTTACGGATGGGCAGACTTAATGAAGCGGGATTGAAAACTTAAGACACTATACAGAATGCTCAAACCTTGGGTTATCTTTTGATTTTATGGTCCGTTGCTTGTACTTGCACTTGGAATTTTGAACACTAAGATCATTTCTGTCAAGAATTTAAATAGTCCTTTTATTTAATTAATTATATCTTGCTTGACCATGTGACCTACACCAATGAAATTGAAGAAATCTTCTAACCTTTGTTTTTATATGACTTTTACTCATTAAACATGTCAGTTTTTGCAGTCTTGTTAATTAGAGTTGTAGCTTGTACTAAACCTAGCCAGCATTTTTCACCATATTAAAGTTGTAGCTAGCTTGAATGGCTGTTCATAATTTGCGTTGCTCCCCCATGGCATTTTTTGTATTTGCTACTAGCTTTGGTATCAACTTTCAAAGACTCTAGTAGAGGATGCTGCCTGGAAGTTTGCAAAAGAGAAAGGTATTGACATGGTTATAAGAAACCCAACAATGGTTGTTGGTCCTCTGTTACAACCAACGCTTAATTCAAGTGATGCTGCTATCTTGGAATTAATAAATGGTAAGTATTTTTAAAATGTTTGAAATGTTTCCGAAGTTCTTTGAAATGTTTTTCCCATTCACTTTGCTTTTGTGTTGTGCAGGTTCAAAAACATATCAAAATGCTTCCTATGGATGGATTAATGTTAAAGATGTTGCAAATGCACACATTCAAGCATATGAAATTCCTTTAGCCAATGGCAGATATTGTTTGGTTGAGAGAATGGCACACTTCTCTGAAGTTGTGCAAATACTGCACGAGGTTTATCCTTCTGTTCAACTTCCAAAGAAATAAGTGTTTGTGATTTGTTGTTGACTTTAATTGTACCTTTATAAAGTAGTAATTGCCTTTGGAATTGAAGCTCTATTTCACAAAAAGAAAAAAAAAGAAAAAAAAAAAAGCATTTCTAAATATTCTTTTGTAAATATTTTTACCAATTAAATTCAGACTATGTATCTCACCTTTGATTAAGTGTCATAAAATATGGGCATATCAGGACATCCTCAGTCAACATATCTATTCTTTTGACTTTTGCCTACTTTTTAGGTTGGCATCTCGTCGGGTTGCAATTGTTTTTATACTAGTAGAAGCAGTTCCATCTACATCTACTAAGTCTTTAATGTGTTTTCACATGATTCTTTTTTCCTTTTTGGCTATGATGTGATTTACATTTCATGGGACAAATATAATATAGTAGATGTGGTGAATCTTTAATGAGAAAGCAGTCCTCGAGAGCAGAGTCGTTGTGGGCTTCTATCATTTTAAGTGAGGCGATAAGTCGAAGATGCTTTGGTGCTCTCAACGATTTTTAAGACATGACAAGCAACAACAAGACTTTATTAATTTTAGCCGTTATTCTTTCTCTGATTATAACTACTACATTCGAACAAGTGCTTAATTCTTTCTACTTTCAGAAGACTTGTCCTTTTCATTTGTTGAAACAAGTTTACTGATTAATGGTAAACTTAAGGTTCTTAGTAAAATCATTTATCAGGTCTAATGGTTTTGGTTTAGCAAGACCAGCCAAAAATTTGTAGAGCTTTCTGTAACCTTATTTAAATTAGGAATTTAAAAATGTGGCATGCAGTGCTTTTTAGGTGGTAATTGTTCCAACTTCCAATCGTAAGGTTATTGTCATTCTTAACTATTTGTTTTATTATATTATTATTATTATTATTATTATTATTATTATTATTATTAAATTTTATTTATTATTGTCATATTGCATTGATTTCTTTCTATAATATTTGCTGATATTCCTTCAAAATGTCATTTTTCTCATTCATTTTTACTTCCAATTGATAAATGTGTCTCTAAAGATTAGTTTCAGAACTTTTAAATGTTCGAACACATGAAACTTCAATTTGGCCAATTTATTTATGTTAGAATTGGCTTTTGTTATGAATTATATTTTTGATTGGTTATATCATTGTTTTCTTCCCTTTTTGATATGCTTTATAGGGTTGCGGATGACAAACCATATATACCAGCAAAACAAGTATCCAAGGAAAAAGCAAAAACATTGGGCATCGACTTCATTTCTCTCGAGGAGGGCCTCAAGGAAACCGTTGAAAGCTTGACAGAGAAGAAATTTGTTGGGATGTGATCCATTGTAGCTATGTGGAGGATTTTGGAAAAACGTGTGATGGTGAGCCATAGAGTGTTGACACATTAACTTGTTAGTAGAACTAAAATAAAAGAAACAATAAAATAAAAATAAAATGTTGGTGTATTGGCTTTTATGATTTTTTGTCTGTCATGTCTTGTCATGGTAACTTTGTGAATGATTTTTGAAAAAATGATGGCGAGTAATACTTTGTTGTGGTTGGCTGGTATGGCTTTTAGAACTCTTTGTCTTATACTAAATTATGTTATCAATTCTAAAACTCTAAGTTGAACTTGCTTTAATTAATACTTCATAAGCTTAGCCACTACAAGAAAAGAGGGCAAAAAAGCGGGGGTGTAGCCCAGTGGGTTTTCCCACGGGAGTTGAGTATGGGATGTGTGGGTTAGGCGCACGTCTCAGGTTCGACTCTTACAGGGTGCATCTCTCGCAGCAGTTTGAAAGGGGTACACGGCTTCCCCCAGGCTACTTACCCCGCAGGATTAGTCCTGGCTTCCCGAAAAACCAGAGGGTTGGGGATACCTGCGTTATCAAAAAAAAAAAAAAAACATGGAAGCATTTGCGACGGCGCGTTCCCCGTCGCAAAAAATGGTCTTTTGCAACGGCAAAATAAACCGTCGCAAAAAATAGTTTTAGCGACGGCGTTTAACCGTCGGTAATAAAACTGCACGGGCAGGTATTAAAATGCGGAAGTATTAGCGACAGCGTGTTGAACCGTCGCCAAAAAAAAAATGTTTGAGATGGCATAACTTTGCTGTCGCAAATACTCGACAATTTGCGACAGCAAATGTCCGTCGCGAATAAAGGATTACCAAAACGGTGTCGGTTTATTAATAATTATGTATCATTTGCGACAGTGTAAACCGTCCCGTCGCAAAAAGTAAAAAGTTTTTTTCCCTCTCTTCCCTTTCATCTTGCTGCTCAGTTGGATCGAAATCCCTAAAATTGTTTGAAACAAAATTTCTTTCCCCCAAAATCCCCAAACGAGCTACGGGCGACGAACGACGAAGGGCTAGCGGTGGTGCGGTGGTGCTTCGACGACGACAGCTACTCAGGTATGCGCTCTCTCTCTCTCTCTCTCTCTCTCTCTCTCTGTATATATATATATATATGTATTAGCTGTTCAAAAAAATATATATATATACATGAATATAAATTATTTGCCTCATTTCCATTGAACACACCCCTCTGAGACTATAGTTTACTCCTTCCAGACCCCATTAACTAGACTAATTTTGGTGTAAATCTTGCTTATATTTTTAGTGATGTGAGAAAATTAAATAAATCTTGCTGTGTATTTGTGCTTGATTTATTTATTATTTTTGTGTGCTTTCAATTATGTTTGGTCTCAACTCTTACACTGTGGTTTCTTTGGGTGGTGTCTCATATTGAATGGCTTGGTGAAGAACCGAGAGTGAGACCAAACAATAGTGAAAAACCGAAACTGAGACCAAACATATCTGTATTCATTTACCTTTATTAAACCTTCTTTTTAATATCATTTAATAAATATCTGTGTTTGTTTGTTTTTTTATAGCAAAATAGGCACGTTAACCTGACCATGAAATCTTGATTGGAGAGGGATGAGACGTTCTGAGAATTTATATAGTCCTATATATGTATTTGATTATATTTTGGTTTTCAAACTTGATATCTGCAAACTCCAGGAGGGCTTAAGCCTCTGCCCTCTGGTTTTCTTTTGTAACTCTGCACCTGTTTGTTTTTTACTTCATTTGAATTTAAAAAAAAAAATATTGTATTTTGGTTTTCATTTTTGTTTTTCTTCTAAAAAATTTGAAAATTTTGTTTGTCTTAGTTGTTGAAAGTGGTGACTGGTGACAGTGGTTAGAGGGGTTGCCAATGGGTGACGGAGCATAGATGAGTTTTGAGTTTGCTAAAAGGATCTCTTGATTTTGGGTAAAAAAAAAAAAGAGTAGAATTTAATTTTGAATAGGTTTGAGTTAAAGAGCATAGATGAGTTTTGAGTATTTTTTAGACAAACTTAAATAGATGAGTTTTGAGTATTTTTTTGAATAGGTTTGAGTTAAAGGTATTATATTTAGAGTTACTTTGATGAGATATTTTTGTGGATGTGTACAGATGATGGATAAGAGCTGGATTGATTTGCCAAATAGGCTGTCGAGCGAATACATTAATGGGATTGATGAATTCCTTGTGTTTGCCTACACCAATAGGGTTGAAGGTTCGATGATCAGTTGTCCATGTAGGAAGTGCGAGAATCGATACTATTTTGTACGAGAGGGTGTACGTGAGCATCTGATTTTGAATGGTTTTTTTAAAAAAATACAAACATTGGATTAATCATGGGGAATCTTACGTATCTCTGCATGGTAATCGAGAGAATGAAACATTAGCTAATTTAGACATTGGGGATGATATGATTGGAATGATACACGGGGCTATGGGAAATCCACATGCCGGTACAAGTGTTGAGGGTAATGAACCACAGGGGCCTGATCCCCATGCATCTGAACCCCAGCTCGGTCCAAATGCAGAGACTGCAAAGTATTTCAAACTTCTTCAAGATGCACAAAGTGAATTGTATGGGTTGTCGGAAGTACACATCTTTGTCATTCATTGTTCGACTTTTACATTTGAAGGTGCTTAATCAGTGGACAGACAAGTCTGTTGACATGTTGCTTGAGTTATTGAATGAGGTGTTCCCGTTGGGTGTGAAACTCCCAGATTTCACTTTAGGCAAACTAGTTCCTTAAGAAACTTGAATTCGAGGAGCTAATGCTCCAAAATCACCAAACCGTGTCGGTTTAGCACGGAACTTGGCACACACGACCGCCTAGGCACGAGAGACTTGTGGGAGAAGACGGGGCTCGAATCGGGTTCCCGGTTTGGGAGTTAGAGCGGATTTTACTTTAGGCAAACTAGTTCCTTAAAAACTTGAATTCGAGGAGTTAATGCCCCAAAATCACCAAACGCGTCGGTTTAGCACGAAACTTGGCACACACGACCGCCTAGGCACGAGAGACTTGTGGGAGAAGACGGGGCTCGAATTGGGTTCCCGGTTTGGGAGTTAGAGCCGGATTTCACTTTAGGCAAACTAGTTCCTTAAGAAACTTGAATTCGAGGAGTTAATGCCCCAAAATCACCAAACCGCGTCGGTTTAGGACGAAACTTGGCACACACGACCGCCTAGGCACGAGAGACTTGTGGGAGAAGACAGGGCTCGAATCGGGTTCCCGGTTTGGGAGTTAGAGCCGGATTTCACTTTAGGCAAACTAGTTCCTTAAGAAACTTGAATTCGAGGAGTTAATGCCCCAAAATCACCAAACAGCGTCGGTTTAGCACGAAACTTGGCACACACGACCGCCTAGGCACGAGAGACTTGTGGGAGAAGACGGGGCTCGAATCGGGTTCCTGGTTTGGGAGTTAGAGCCGGATTTCACTTTAGGCAAACTAGTTCCTTAAGAAACTTGAATTCGAGGAGTTAATGCCCCAAAATCACCAAACCGCGTCGGTTTAGGACGAAACTTGGCACACACGACCGCCTAGGCGTGAGAGACTTGTGGGAGAAGACGGGGCTCGAATCGGGTTCCCGGTTTGGGAGTTAGAGCCGGATTTCACTTTAGGCAAATTAGTTCCTTAACAAACTTGAATTCGAGGAGTTAATGCCCCAAAATCACCAAACCGCGTCGGTTTAGCATGAAACTTGGCACACACGACCTCCTAGGCAGGAGAGACTTGTGGGAGAAGACGGGGCTCGAATCGGGTTCCCGGTTTGGGAGTTAGAGTCGGATTTCACTTTATGCAAACTAGTTCCTTAAGAAACTTGAATTCGAGTAGTTAATGCCCCAAAATCACCAAACGGCGTCGGTTTAGCACGAAACTTGGCACACACGACCTCCTAGGCACGAGAGACTTGTGGGAGAAGATGGGGCTCGAATTGGGTTCCCAGTTTGGGAGTTAGAGCCGGATTTCACTTTAGGCAAACTAGTTCCTTAAGAAACTTAAATTCGAGGTGTTAATGCCCCAAATTCACCAATCGGCGTCGGTTTAGCACGAAACTTGGCACACACGACCTCCTAGGCACGAGAGACTTGTGGGAGAAGACGGGACTCAAATTGGGTTCCCGGTTTGGGAGTTAGAGTCGGATTTCGGTCTAGTGAAAATTATTTACTAAACTATCTTTCTAATTATATAGTAGTTAATTTTTTTTATATTTTTCTGTAATTAAAATATTAACACCATTATATTGTTATTAATTATTTTTATTTTGTTTTTTTCAGATATTTCCTGAGTAGCAGTTTGCTTCGTGTGGAATGTGGGCATGTAAAGATTATGACCAACTTCTGTTTTTGTAACCCACGAAAGAATCAGACGAAAACTTTTGGTTTTGATTTTGATTTATGTTGTTTAAATTTGTGAACAACATTATGTATGTATCATGTGACCAACATTATGAATTTCATCACTTGCCAACTTTTGTTTATGTATGTATTTATATTATTATGTAATTTTTGGATTTTTTTAAGTTATTTTTCATTTGCCAACATTACATCATTTGCCAACATTAGTTATTTTATTTATGTATTATATTATTATATCATTTGCCAACATTACAGGTTATTTTTATATTTTTAATAATTGTAAAACAGGGTTTTTTTTAAAAAATTTTTTTGAGACGGCAGCACCACCCCGTCGCAAAAAAAAAAAAAAAAAAAAAGTGCCAGGCTTTTTGCGATGGCAGCCATACTGTCGCAAAAGGTATGGAATTTATTTGAAAACACAAGGCTTTAGCGACGGTATAATTGCCGTCGCCAATAGTCATTAGCGACGGCTCAGGTTACCGTCGACAATAGTCAAAAGCGACGACATTTTTTAGCGACGGGATTTTTGCCGTCATAAAAACCTATTTTAGCGACGGAAAGCTTGTGCCGTTGCAAAAAAACCCAGATTTTCATCCATTATTGGTGACAGAAAATTGCCGTCGCAAAAAGAAAATTTCCCGTCGCAAAAACAATGGCGACGGCACTTGCCGTCGCTAAAGCTCTTTTGCAACCCCCTTTGTTGCGACCCCCACTTGTTGTCGCAAAAAGAAAAATTACCGTCGCAAATAGCTTTTGAGACGGCGTCCGGAGTATTTGCGACGGCGTTTTGCCGTCGCAAAAAACAGTTTTTTTTGTGGTGAGCATTACCTTATACAATATGTATTTAGACTATATTTGGATTTTGAATTTGTGGAGTTTTTTATTATTATTTTTTATTTTATTTTTTCCAGCTCAAATCGGCTTGTCATAAAGTCTTAAGGTAGTTCACAATTTCTAACTAAAATATCTTTTTGATGCTATTTTATTTAGAAATTAGCTAATGAATAAAAAATAAATAAATAAATAAAGGGGTGAAGTGATTTAAAAAACAAAAAAAAAATAAAAAATAAAATAAAAATAAAAACCAAAAAACAAAAAACAAAAAACAAAAAATAAAAAACAAAAAGAGCTTTGTTTGACCGGAATCATTCAACAAAGCGGTATGAAAACGATATCAAGGCAAACCCATGGAAATACCTCTTTGTCAAAGAAAAATAAACACTATGTAACTTTATTACATTGAAAAATGCATTTATATCTATTTTGAAATATTCATATAGCATGTAGTAAGACTTAAATCAACTGAGTATTCAACTTTTTAAAAGTCTTATCTAGGGAAAGAACTGAGTTAGACTCAGATCGGGAAATGATCAAATTACTAGCCTTCTGTTTGGAGGAATTAAAAATACTGTGATGGTTCTGTTGCTTTATATATTTATTATTTATTTTTAGCATACCATATCTCAATGGATTGACGTAATTTTTCTACTACATGTACATCCCCATAATAGTGGTGATTTTCCGAAATCTAACATTGCATATTAATACTTATCAAGTATAAACTAAATTTGCTTCTCTTTGTTCTACAAACATAATTGTTCCATTATTATTATTATTATTATTATTATTATTATTATTATTATCAACAAAATATAACAAATATTACCCCTTGCTCCAAGATAATACCCATTTATGTATCACAGACTAGGAAGGAGAGGGTTGACTTCGTTGAAGTCCACCTCCTTTGTTAAGGTGATTGAAAAAATCCAGCGCATTGTATGTGCCTATTGTCATTTAGCTAATAAGTTCGTGGATATTGAGGTTCCATTATTAGTATTGTGTTTGAAGCAGTTGTTTGAATTCCTTATGATATGCTATTTAAACAAGTTCTTGCGAAAGGGGGCTTTGAATATGGGAGTTGTTCTTATTATACTTGATGATTTTGAATTAGCCCCTCCTGATCGTATTTCTCCCAAAGTTATGGGTTTGAATCTAAGAAAAATTCTAGAGAATGTTTCCTATCTTGAATATTTTTTATTTATTTATTTTTGTTGTTGTTATTGTTGTTGTCATCTTCTTTTCTGAATGATAAGAAATATAATCAACTTGAATTCTTGTAGCACTCCATACTTCTTGGTATAATGGAATTATATTTGACTCTTTAATTATCATAATTGAGAACCTTCTTAGTCGATATTTGAGTCATGGCATTACCTTAATGGTTGGGCGAGACTAGATCAAAAACTCCAAATTTGAATAATTGTTCTTGAGTAGTTTTCGCTCTTTTATCATTTTCTCTCTCCACACTTTGAATCTTGATATGAGGCTAGAACCATTGGAAATTTCCAGGGCTTCAATTTGGACACAAGAATAACCCCAAATGGAGTTCAGACGAGAGAGTTATGTACGTTTGAAATTTGCGAATCTGTGATGTGTGCATAGTTCGCTCGAGCGCAAGTTTCACTGCTCGAGCGGTCCATAGACCCTTCTCACTACTCAAGAGCACTTTTGACTGCTCAAGCAGTCTGTTCGAGACAGTATAGATACAGAGAGATTTCACTCACCGCTTGAGTGCAAATTTGACCGCTCAAGCGATTTGTTTAGGATCAGATTTTTATAAGTCACTTTTTGGGTCAAATCTCTTCACTTTTCACCCTCTCTTCTATCTTTTTCCTCCATTTTCGAGTTTCAAGATCTTAGACCTTGGATTTCATCTATTTATAGTGAGAATCTCATCATAGTCCCTTATATCAAAATGTAGAGCATAGTGAGAGCTTCCTTTTAATCTGAGTGGATTGTGTTTTCGTCGAAGTTGGATTTTCGGGCTTTCGGGCTTTCTTCTCTTCTTGCTTAAGGTAGGGATTTCTTTACTCCTTTTCAATACCTTTTTATAGATAGACATGTGGTAGTTTTTATCGCACTAAAAGCATATTTTGTTATAGGATTTTGGAAAGGCATGAAAGGGGTTTAGGGTTTTGAATTTTTAGAGTTAAATAATCATATTTTGGGTTGATTTAGGGGAGGTAGTTAATCACGTTTACGTTAATAATGGTGAAAAATCTTAATTTGTAATTAAGAGTTTGATAAAACGAAAGGAATTAAAGTTGAGTAATTGTTTGGCTATGTGTTTACATTAATGAATTAGAGCTTTGGTTGCTAAAAAGAAGTCAGTTGGGTCTTGTAACGCCCCAAATTTGTAGCCCAAATGATAATACAACAATTATGGCTCTTTCAAGGAAAAACCGAATATAAATCTCCAAACTTACATTACATGATACAATAGTTCTTCATGCAACAATACATTAATCCAACAACGAGTAAATAAACAAATAAATACCCCCAAGGGTTTACAAGTTTCTGTTAGGGAAAATCGATGATTCCCACAAGTAAATCAATCAATGGGAATAAAAACTAATGCGGAAAAATTAAATCAGAAGCAACACAAGAATTTTTACGTGGTTCCCTCGATGTGAGGTACGTCCACGGGATCGAAATCCGATTCCACTATCAACCAAATAAGTTCCAAACGATTACAAACGAGACACTAATGGTCTCACAAAACCACCCTTAGGTGAATTCCAAATAATCACAAATAAACAAGAGGAAAGACCTCACCAAATAGATGAACCAAAATCTTCAGAACCAGAGTTGAAGAAGACCCAAAATAACGAACCAAATCAACACCTTCAATGTAGAGCCGGAATTGTCAAAACATCCAAACAAAGTGAAGCAAAGCAAACTTCACACAGCCACTGTACCAATGGAAATAACCAATTAAACTTTTACAAAGTTCTATGTTGTTGCCCAAAATCAAACCCACCAAAAGTTATACACCAAGCACTCTCTCACCAAGAAACACGTATGCTGCTGCCGCTAGATCGACTTCGGAAAAACAATACCCACCAATGTGTATTGTGAATCTAGGGTTTTTTTATCAAAACCTTAGTTGTTTCCAAATTAGATTGGGTCTCCTCAAATTAAATATAATATATAAAAATATATTATAATTAATATTAAACCAAATTAAACTTTTTCCAAAACCAATTAGGTCCCACACTCCAATAAGGAGGTATACCCAACAGTTTCCAAAGCTTGAGCCTGGTTACACAAAACGATTATTCAAATCCACACACATACAGCCCTTGGCTTACACACACAGAGTCACAGCAAAATGAGAGTCTCGTACTCTCAACACACATTTTCTCGCCTTTAGTTAGGCGGTATCACCACATCTTTTCCTGCACAAAAATCCCGTAGGGTGAGCATAAAGCCCAGTAGGAAATCCTTAACAAAGTATATACATTTTATACAAGTCTCAAGAGATGAAATGCACATGCCATGCTATGCCCTTTTTGAAGATAAATCACATTTTCATCTTTTGAAAACCATCATACTCAATGATACCATGCAATTTTAATTGTTCAAAACTCAAAAATTTATTTCAAGGGCGGTAAATACAACTCTGGTAATCCCTAGGTCGGTGTCTGCAAGTAGATTATACAGGTACTACCAAATTGTCAATTTTACCGGTATTAACTGGAAGGCTCGACACCTTTCTGCGTGGGTTTTCGGTCTTTTACCCTGGACTCTCAGGCCAACTTATTCAATATCATCTGCACCACCTATCAAGACTTACCAACATATTTACTCCAAAACCATTTCATGAAAACTTGTTTCTCAACATTTTTTTCTCAATACAAGTTTTCAAATCAACCTTCAAAGTTTAATGTAATCAAATGAATTGTTATGCCAATAACACAAGATGAATATAAATACTTTTATTCCAATTCATCATCCAAGGAATAACACAATTCTCTCTTCTCAAATATCCTCAACAATTAGTCATTTTAAGACTATTTCAACGTTTTGAACAATAATTTCCAAAATGAATAACAATTCTCATATTTCTTGAAATTCATCATTTATATAAATATAAATAATAAATTTTCCAAACATCCATTTATTTTGACACACAAAATAAATACAACAATATCATTCATGGATTTTCAGTCTTTTTTAAAAAATCCCCAAATTCTAGGTTTTCTCACTAAAACTATACAACTAAAATCCTTTGATAGAAAACTTTCCAAAATCATCTTTTCTTCAATCAACGAAAATCAAAACCCATAAGATCGTTTTAAAAGAACAAGAGACAAACCCACTTTCAAAATCGCTCAACTTCTTGAATCAACAATCAATTTTCAAAGCTATGGAAAGATGATTTCGAAAATCATATAGATCTTGCAAATATATATATAACTCTAAGAAAATCCCTACCTCAAGTTTTGAAGAAGAAATGAGATGAAACTCCAAAATTTACGATGTCGAGACTCGATCTCCACCGCACACAACGAAGCCCTTGATAAGTTACACGACTTTGATAAAGAACTTCGGTCTAACTCCCAACGAATTTGGAGGAATCAAAGAAAGAAGATGACTTCTAGAGAGAGAAGCTCTAGATCTAGAAATTTTGGAGAGTTTTAGAGAGAAAGAGAACTGAAAAAGTGATCTGAAATCTCCCCTTACGGACTACTATAACGTGGTCTGCTCAAGCGTGAAATACACTTTCCCGTAAGCAATTTCGAATGCATTTTGCATTTTTGCTTTCGGCGAGCTGACCGGGCAGCTCGACCTCCGTAAGTTGACCGGGTAAAAATCGGGATTGCTACAGGTCTTGTGATTGTTTAGTTAATGTTATGTTGTATTGGGTTATGGTTGTGTATCAACAAATTGGGATTTTGACAATTATGAAGGGGTTTCGGCTAATGGTTGTGAGTGTTGGAAATTTGGGAGAATGGGTTTGGTTTTAAATACAATATGACGTTTGTAATTCTTTTGTGTAATGAAATGGAAAATGAAAAGTGAGTAGGGAACATGGTTGTTTTGAAATGATTTCATTAAAAACATTAATGACTTGAAATAGTGGAATCAGTTGTGGATTTGAGTTACGAGAGTCGTGTATTTAATTGTTGGAGGTTTTGTCTTTGGTCATCGATGGAGGATGACATTGTTGTTGTTGATGAATAGAGTATATGTATGTGTTATATTTGTAGATTATTGATGTAATCTAGAATGTTGTGATATGGATTGGGGGTCCGTTTCCTACCAGGTGAGGCTGGTAAAGCGTAGCGCCTTAGATAGTTCATTTCCCTTCCGATTTGTGCCCCGTAAAGTGTGAATTGGGGTTCGTTACCCTCTAGTGGGACTGGTAAAACATGGCTCCTTAAGATGGGTTCCTCTCCCTTCTGGTTTGCACTTGGTTAAGTGTGAGGTCGGTAAAGAGTGTTATGTTATGTGGGTTGTTTCATTAGCATCTGTGCTTTAGGCCAACGAAAATGGAAGTATGTGTTGTTTCCGTTATTCACATTTAAATATATATGTATATGTATATTGTTGTGGGTGTTCCTTTTCCCTTGTGCTTAAGGCTAGGGAAGGTGGTGGATGTGTTGGTGGATATGTGTTTGTAGTGAGTTGTGATGTAAAACTGGATTATGACTAGAATGTTTGAATGTGTTTTCAAAATAGATGTTGATATGAAGTTCTTTTAATTAAAGTAGAAGGTTAAAGAGAAGAAGAAGTGGAAGTGGTTGTGGTTTTACACCTTGTTGCGTTAAAGAGGATGATATTGGGAAAATGTACTTATATAAATATATTTTGGATATAAAACTGTCACATTACTTATATAGTATGATGTGGTGCATTCATGATCATAGCTATTTGTATGTTGTTATTGTTTTGGATCATTTTGGGATCTCTATTTGACTTTATGCTCATCATACGTTGCTAATCATTTTTCAGGTACACGTTGAGAAGTGGTTCAAGGTCGAGGGGCCTTTTATTTGTTGCCCAAGGGGTCTTTTATTTGTTGGCGGGACGCCATTGTTGTAAAAGGGTTAAACTCTTTCTTTTTATGTAATAATGTAAGCCTACGGACATTTATTTAATTGTAAAACATTTTGCATCCAATGTATATACAAATGAGAGAATTTCCATTTATTTATGAATGTGAATGTATATAGCTTTTGTATGTTATTAATGAAATTGGATTATAATGATAGATGTGGTAATATTATTCGAGTAATAAAAAGTGGGGCGTGACAACTTAGTGTTAGAGTGAGCTGGATTCGAATACTTTGGGCTTGGGGAAGTGGTTTTCACCACAATAGATTTATTATGCTTGGTGAGGATGTTCGCATATAGTTAGTAAGTGTTAGGATTTATGTGTTGCATTTATGTCAGCAGAGAGTTAAGTTTCATGGATAATGCTTGTAACTAGTGAACTTACTTTGAGGTTTTGGTGGAAACATGCTTGATCAACATGGTTTCTGATAAGAATTCCTTGAGAGTTCCAGGACAAGTAGTTATCCTTGTGGACTTGATTAGATTATGTGATTTAGTGTTTAAACTATTTATGTGCAATAAGATTGTGTAGTTTTCTGCTGAGTGTGTCTTGTAGCTTTGCGGTGGTGAGTATGTGCCTTGGGAAAAGTTGTTGTCTTGTAAACTAAGTTTGATTTTTGGTTTTCATTCTGTAGGATGTAAACCAATCATTTGTTGTGAACCCAAATGATTGGGCATGTCATTAACTTTGAGCTTGCTTGAATTGAGAAGTGTTATGGGGATTAGTAATCCTTGTATTATTGTGTATCTTTCCTTAATTCTTGAGATGAGCACGTGTTGGCTTGCGAGCCTTAGATTGACTTTGAGTTGCTTGTTGAGAAGCAAAAATTTGTGTGTTGATGTGACTAATCTTGGAATGTAGTGAGGATGGAATTGTATGGTTCTAAGTGTGTGTGCTTTGGGGAGGTGTGAAACTTTAGAGTCCTATAGGATTGGTAGGAGCTACTTGGTGGAATGTGAAAGTGTTTTGAGGGAGTGTGAGACTCGTGTCTCTTGATGATGAGGGTAGAGCTTGTGTTTGTTGTTTGTCGGGAATTGGTAGTTTGTGTGTATTTGTGATTTAGTTTGTGATACTCAAGTGTTGGGTGGTATTACTAGTAATTGTGTGGGGTTTGTGAAAGTGATGAGAATTTCTTGATTGGATGTTGGAAGTATTCCTTCAAGGAAAGCAAGGTTTGTGTTCTCAAGTAATGGGGGTGATATTTGTGGTGGTTGTTTTGTGTGTCCAGGGTTATGTGATTTGCTGTAGACCCTATCGGTCTTTTGTTCGTGATGTGAAGGGTATGATTGCCATATAGACATATGAGTTGTAATGGTTTGTTTGGAAACAAGAGTGGTGTGGTTTAAGCTTGAGGAATCCATTGTGGGTTCAAGGAATAGGTGAGAATGGGTGCAGAACTCCATCTAAGGGTGACCGGAGTTGGGTAACATGTCAGTGTTTGGTGCCGAGTGTAGATTATTGTTGAGTAGATTAGTCAGTTAGTTGGTATCGAAGTAATGATGAGAAGCAGTCACCTCGGGAATAGCTTGGGTTTAAGTAAAAAGGTTGTAAGGTAGAAGGTGCCTTAGAGTGGGCTTGAGAGCATTGAGTCTTGTGTATGTGAATGTGAAGCTTGTGTGAGCTTGTGGTAATCCTTCGGGTTGGGTTATGTGATGGAGTCTTAGTTTTGTGAGCGTTTTTGCACCGTAATGTGGTTGATAAATTGTGATGAGATAAGATTTCTAGAAATTGTGAATTTTCTTTGTGCTTTATCATGTTATTAGCACGGTTGTTATTTCAATTAATTGTTATTATAGAAATGTTGTGTTGTGCTATGGCATTACCATGGGGAGGTGATGGATGTTGTGGGGTGACGGTTGAGGTTCACCGGTTGTATGTTGAGAAATGATTCAAAAAATGAATTTTTTTCCCTTATGTTGTGGCCTCGGATGGCATTCTTAAACTGAGAGCGTTATTGTTTTATTAGAACTGAATTGTAATAAGGGGTTTGTTATGAACTAATGTGATTGGTTATGTGTTGTGAGTAACATTGGTTATTTTCAGAAAATGTTTATGAAACTTATAAGTTTTACATGGAAATTGAAAACATATTTTGGTTGTGGATGGTGCAAGTTTGAGCACCTTTTGAAAAAAAATCTTATATACAAGAGAAAGATTTTCAAAGAAAAGAAGAAAATGAGGATTTTATTTATTTATTATTTATTTATTAACGAGGATATGCTGTGAATTATGTCACTTTACATGGTTGGGTTGTGTAGTGACTTAGCTTGGATTGCTAGTCATGTATTTGGGTGTTTTGTTTTGAGGAGGGTTTGGCGTTGTTAGGGCTTGTTGTGATGGAGTGTTGTCTTTTGGACCGGCTTTTTCATGGTGAGTCCTTTTCTCTTGTGAGAGTTCATCGAGAGTTTCGTTGTGAGGGTGGTTTTCTTTTCCTCAGTGTTCGAGTGTTGAGCGTTCGGTGGTGGTTTTGAGTGTTTATTGGCAGTTGGGACATGGTTGATGTCCTTGGGTGCACGTAGTGACCGTTGTTTGTTTTCTCGTCTCATAGACACCAACGAGTTATATGGGTCGAAGAAGCATTCGTGACCTCTTCCTTGTATTATTGTTATTCGGGTGTCTTTGGAGCCTAGAGGTGTTGGACTGGGATTTGGAAAATTATCCCAAGTATGGATCTAGACTTGTGTTGGTGGTTGTATTTCCTTTTATTGTTGGTTTTCCTTGCGTCTTGGTGTATTATTAATTTTGGAGACAAAATTTCCTAAGGTGGGGAGGTTGTAGGACTCTATACTTCATGGAATAATGGAATTATATTTGACTCTTTGATTATCATAATTGAGAACCCTCTTAGTCGATATTTGAGCCATGGTTAAGGCGTTACCTTAATGGTTGGGCAAGACTAGATCAAAAACTCCAAATTTGTTCTTGAGTAGTCTTCACACTTTTATCATTTTCTCTCTCCACACTTTGAATCTTGATGTGAGACTAAAACCATTGGAAAGATTATTTTTGGGGCTTCAATTTGTACACAAGAACAACCCTGAACGGAGTCCAGACGAGAGAGTTATGTCTGTTTGAAGTTTGCGAATCTGTAATGTGTGCATAGTTTGCTCGAGCACAAGTTTCACCGTTTGAGTGGTACATAGAGCCTTCCAGCTCTATTTTTCAAAATTGTCTGAAATACTACAAGCCTTGATTCACCGCTCGAGTGGTCTGTTTTGAGATAATATAGATACTGAGAGATTTCATTCACCGCTCGAGCGCAGATTTGATCGCTCGAGTAGTCTGTTCGAGATCAAATGTTTAGAAGTCACTTTTTGGATCAAGTCTCTTCACTCTTCACCCTCTCTTCTCTCTCTTTCCTCCATTTTGCAGCTTCAAGCTCTTATATCTTGGATTTCATCTCTTCATAGTGAGAATCTCATCCTACTCCCTTATACCAAAATGTATAGCACGGCGAGAGCTTCCTTTTAATCTAAGCGGATTGTGTTTTTATCGAAGTTGAATTTCTGGGATTTCTTCTCTTCTTGCTTGAGGTAGGGCTTTCTTTACTCCTTTTTAATACCTCATTAGAGATAGACATGTAGTAGTTTTTATCGCATTAAAAGCATATTTTGTAATGGGATTTTGGAAAGGGGTTTAGGGCTTTGAATTTTTAGAGTTAATAATCATATTTTGGGTTGATTTATTAAATTTGGAGGTAATTAATCACGTTTACATTGATAGTGGCGAAAAAATCTAATTTGTAATTAAGCGTTTGATAAAATGAAATGTGTGACATTTTGTTCCAAGTGCCCGTTTGAGGGAAGGAAGTTACGCTTGAGCGGATAATTGCAGCTCTCAAAATCTCTCGAGTTTGCAGGCAGGTCGCTCGAGCGCAGGAAGTTGCGCTCAAGCGGAGAATGTTGGTTCCCAGTTGTTTCACTATAGCTCTGCAAAACTTCTGCGACTTGTCATTTTACGCTTGAGCGAAGGATTTGTTGCTCGAGCGAGCCTTCCGAGTTTGTGTCTTATGCTCGAGCGTAGGAAGCTGCGCTTGAGCGATCTATGCGATATCAGCAATTTAAAATGGACATTCTAGATCATTTCCTTACCTTTTTCATTTCTATCTTCCTTTCTCTCTCCTCGTTTCTGAAAACCCTATATTCTCACTCTAAAATATCTTCCATTTCACTAAGATTTGGCCAAGATTGCTTATCAAAAAGTGAAGAAGACTTGAAGATATTACTTTTCTACCGATTGAAAATTAGATTTGCAAAAGATTATCCTAGAAGCTTTGCTATCTTGGTTGATCATTGAGTAGGGTTACCTTTAACCTGTATTTCTTTGTTTTGAAGAAGGTATTGTGGTATTGTTGTGCTTAAGATGAAATATTGATGTTTGAGTTGAAATAAACTCTCCATTTACAAAAAGTAGATTTTTCCCTCACTTTTAATTGAAATTTCCCACCTCTTTTTTTTTTTTTATTTATCAAATATGCATATGTCGTGATGGAAACAAGTACAAGTGGAGAAGTAGAGAAAGCCCCAAATGTAATAAAATCCTAATTTCAAATTTGAGTAGAGAATGGTATTTTAGTTGAGGATTTCTTTAAGGTACTAGGATATTATGAATAATGAGAAAATAAGATACATGGATATTATTTTGGAGATGGAATTGTGATTTGGGTGGTGATTTCCCCTTGCATGTTATGTGATGTTGCTTGCTTGACAATGTTAAATGTTTGATGATTGAATGGAAGTTTGATGAATTGTTCACTGAGCATGAGTCCAAGTAAGAGTTGGTTTTCATTTTGTGTGAGTTATGTTGTTACCCGCGCAGGGGAAATTAAAGGTGCCTAATTGCTCTGTCTAGGCTTGTCGCTGGATGAATGTGGGAAAAATATTTTTGGGTGTCCACTGGTCCTGCCGTATTGTAGTCGACAAAAGTGGAAAAACGGATGATTTTTTGTTGCCTACGTCCTACTGTATAATAGTCAGCAAATGTGGGGATGTTTTTTAAACAAAAAGGAACTCGTGTTTTGACTTGGACTCTTACATAGGACTCATGGGCTATTTCCTTTTGATGTGATAATGAATGATGTGGGCATGTAAATGTGATCGTTCAATTGTTATGGTGTTTACATGATTGACAATAATTACATGTGTACATAAACTCCTTATTGTGTTTTGTCTTAATGATGTCACATGCTTATTTGAATAATTAAATACTTGGTTAAACGTATTCCTACTGGGCATATAGCTTAACCCTATTTTATTTTTCAGGAATTGGTGATACACCACACCCTTGATGAGTTTGGGAAGACCAGCAGTAGTTCAATTTGGGAAAGTTTGGTTCGAGAATATTTTGCTATTAATGTAGAAAACATTGTACCTAGACTTTTGAATTTGTTTTGTTATTTTGTTTGCCCTTGAGGCTTATTATTTTTGTAAGGCCATCTAGTTTATTGAACTGGAAAGTGAACTCAGTGCGTTTTGGGAATGTAAATGTTGAATTGTAATCTTTTAAATCCTAGTTCAATGAGAATGATGACCTTTGGGGGGTATATTATGGTGTTTGTCTTGGTATGTTCTTGTATGTTTTAGCAGGGTGTTACAGATTGGTATCAAAGCAATAGGTTAGAATACCTTGGGCTCGTGAGAAGTGACGTGTGTCATGACAGGGTTCCTAGGCTAGGACGAAATGCTTAGAGTGCCTTGTGTGTTTTGTGCATCTATGTGATTGTATGGGTGTGGAGTTAAACTTCTATGATATGGTTTTTGTCCATTGCATTCATCGAGATCCTTTTGAAAAGGCACCTGGTCACTGCTCTTTCCTCTTGAAGGTTCTCGATTACCCTGGAATTAACCAATATCTTAACTCATGTGTGCTTCATGTAGTTGTGTGTGATTATGTGGAGATTTGTGTATTTGGATAGTGTATCAATATGAGGATCTGGAATGGAGCACTTAGGTGCGGAAAGTTGGTCTGGAATTTAATATTGTCTCTATTTTCTATAGATGTCTGGATATGCTAGAGCTCGTGGTAGACCTCGTCGGGGAGGCCAAAACATTCCAACCCAACCTGAGATCCCTCCGCAAGAAGAATGAGTGGGTCAAAACACTATACCCATTCCTCCAGCCTAAGGAGCGATAGGGGCCTTACCCAGGGAGATGGCAGGGGCTCTTCAAGAATCCATGGAAATACTTAGAGCCAAGCAAGCGGCTAGGACGGTGGAAGAAGAAACTAGAGTTTCTTTATTGAAAATGGAGTTCTTTCGCTCAAACCCTGCCAAGTTCAGTGGTGGACCCGACCCAATGAAGGCGGATGAATGGTTGGAACAAATTGTCAAGTCCGTCGAGATTTTGGACATTCAGGAGAATGAGTTACGGGTGGCGTTAGCAGCCTATCAGTTAAAGGGAGAGGTCGGGCAATGGTGGAGGTACATTAAGAACAAAGTCGAACACACATGGGAGGCATTTGTGCACGTCTTCCAAGAGAAGTTCCTCTCTCCCACAGCTAGGGAGCAGTTGAGGAAACAACTTGAGGAGCTACTCAAGCTGAATACATCAGTGGCTAAGTTTGCAGCCACATTCACTAGTTTATTCTGCTTTGCACCAGAGTTAGTAGCAACTGAGGAACGTCAGTGTCTGGAATTCGAAAAGAGTTTGAGGCCAAAGATCTTAATGAAGGTGGAGGGTAACATGATTCGAGACTATGACCGCTTGGTGGAAGCGGTAGTCCATGTAGAGATTATAGTGGAGGCGGAAGAGGCAAGATAGTGGTTGAAAAGGTTAGGGCATTCAGAATCTCAAGGTGATGCAGGTTCTTCAAAAAGGTATAGGGGTTCATCATCGTCTTTTCAATCGCCTCCACAACAAGCCAAATCATTTGATTCTGTAATGGGTAGAAGTTCGGGGAGTGTGGCCCGAGTCCATGGTGCTTGTTATAGATGTGGCCAGATGGGTCACAAGGTTACAGAGTGTGGGCAAAAAAGTGGAGCACAATCCCAATCTATGTGTCCACAGAGCCAATCCCAGGATAGGGGCCAATCACAGTCTTGCTACCAGTGTGGTCAACTAGGGCACTTGAAGAAGTTCTATCCGCAAAGAGCAAGGACTACTAGTGTGGCAGGGTCTCGATAGTTTGGAGTTTTTCAGATGGGCCAGGGGCAGAGACAGTCTTACCAGCCAGTTCCATTAGGTCAGACATCTCGAACAGTTCAGGGAGCTACATCTGCACAATCTTCACAACAACCTTATGCTCAGAAATGTGATGTAGGGGAGTAGAGATCACAGGGAAAGATGTATGATGTCACCGCTTCTGAGCAGACTTCGGGGCCATCGGTTGTGAGAGGTACATTTCTCATCTTTAATACCTGAGCTAGTGTATTGATTGACACCGGGGCATCTCATTCATTTATAGCCGTTTCATTCGCATCATTGTTGGGTTTAGAATGTAAAACAACTAAAATCTTCGCTCACAGTAGAGTCATCAGTTGGGAGTAAGGTCTTTTTGACCCATGGATGTCAGGGATGTGTAATTGAGGTTGCGGGTCGACAACTTCCGTTCAATTTTGTTTTGCTGGAAATGTCGGGTTTTGATGTGATCCTTGGTATGTACTGGTTGTCCACTTATCGGGAAATTATCGATTACTATTGAGAGAGAGAGTTACCGTATGCATTTCGAGCGGCGATTGTTTTACATTTTTGGGGGATAGGCATGATAGACCATTACCCTCCTCATACTATCCACGTGGTCGAGGCGAATTTACTTCTCTCATAGCAGCCTTTTTAGATGATGGCAGTGGCGTAGTCCAGGACGGGTTTTCAAAGGTAGTATGTGAGTATCTTGATGTTTTTCCTAAGGATCTCACTGAGTTACCTCCCCATTGGGAAGTGGAGTTCACAATAGATCCAATTCCGGGCACGACACCTATCTCCCTATCACTATATAGGTTCGCCCCAGCTGAACTGGTTGTTCTGAAAAAACAACTACAAGAATTGTTAATTAAGGGCTTTATACACCCTAGCACCTCACCTTAAGGAGCCTCGGCTTTGTTTACGAAGAAGAAGGATGGTTGTGCATAGATTATCGTAAGTTAAATCATGTCATGTTTAAGAATAAATATCCCTTGCCTAGAATAGATGATCTTTTCGACCAACTTAAAGGCTCTCGTTGTTTCTCCAAGATAGATTTATAGTCGTGCTGTCACCAAATCCGAGTTAGGAAGGAAGATATTCCAAAGACCGTTTTTCACACTTGATATGGTCACTATGAGTTCTTGGTTATGCCGTTTGGTTTGACTAACGCTCCTGCACATTCATGGACCTAATGAATAGAATCTTTTGAGAGTTTCTTGACAAATTTGTGGTCGTCTTTGTACATGATATTCTTTTCTATTCGCCTTCCGAGGAAGAGAATAAAGGGCATCTTCAAGCTATCTTATAACTTCTTAGAGAGCATTAGAAGTGAAGTTTTTAGGCCATGTAGTCTCCGGAGATGGAGTTATGGTGGATTCTTCAAAGATAGAAGTTGTGCAGAATTGGGAACAACCTAAAAACACTTCAAAAATTCGTAGTTTTCTGGGCTTAGCCGGTTATTATCGCTGGTTTGTAAAGAACTTCTCTTCCATAGCATCACCTTTGACTAGATTGACCCGCAAGGGAACGAAACTCGTTTGGAGTGAAGCTTGCGAGAATTCTTTCCGAGAACTAAAGCTTAGATTGACCACTGCTCCTATTCTTATCATTCCAGAACGTGGCCTGGGATATACTGTCTAATGTGATGATGCCTCTAGAGAGGGGTTAGGATGTGTTTTGATGCAAGAAGGTAAGGTGGTGGCTTATGGTTCGCACCAATTGAAAACTGACGAGAAGAACTACCCAATGCACGATTTAGAGCTTGTCACCTTTGTTTTTGCTTTGAAACTATGGAGACATTACCTATATGGTGAAAAATTTGAAGTCTTTTCCAATCATAAAAGCCTTAAGTATCTATTCTCCCAGAAAGATTTGAATCCACGTCAATGGAAATGGATGGAATTTTTGGAAGATTATGACTTTGAAATACACTACCACCCTGCATGGCTAATGTTGCAATGGATGCTCTAAGTAGGAAATCCATAAGTACTATAGCTAGTTTAGAGATGAAGGAGTGGAAGATGATGAAAGATGCCAATGAATTTGACTTGTGGCTTCGTGAATCTTCAGGATAGGCTACCTAATTCACCATCATTGCACAACCAACCTTTGTTGCGCGAGTATTAGAAGCACAGTTGGGTGATCCAAAAGAGGATGTGATTAGAGAAAGAATCTCCCAAGGGAAAAAGGAAAGTTTATACGGACTCTAGTATCCGTTACCATGACCGGTTATTTGTACCCACATCCTTGAGGAATGAAGTTTTGCGAGACTTCCATCACTTACGCCTTGCTGTGCATCTGTAGACACCCAATTTTTGACCGCCCTCAAGACTTGAACATCACCGTTTGAACACTCGGTGATCATCCATGTTTGTGTTCGTTTTGAGTTCCCGGAGGTCTCGGCTACGCGCCTTACCTCAGGATCTCTGAACTCGACTGTTTTGTGTTTGGTTTTGCACCAAACACTTGTGTTTTGCCTTTGAGGGGCAGGGAATGGCTTGTTGGCCATCCCCACACATCACCGGCCATGGCTTGAGGCCACCGGCTGTGTTTTGTTTCTACCGGCCAAATGTTTGGCGGGCCGGCACTCTAGATGGTCGACCGGCCATCTTTTTTGTTCAAATTGCATTTTGGGCCGGCCGACCACTGTTCATCTACTTTTGCAGATATTTTTGTGCCAGCTGTGATAGCTAGCACCCACCTTTGCTCCCCTCCATACACGTGTATGGAGGGATCTCCCTCTTGTTAACTTGCCTTGGAAGCTTTACAAGATTGAATCTTCTATAAGATGAGGCCTCTTCTCCCTCTTTTAGGTTAGACAACATTTTCAGAGAGCTTTGAGTTTTAGGGTTAGGGTTTGCATATCTTCCATCTCCTATATCTCTCTCTCTCTCTCTTGTGTATTTGTGTGTGTTTAGCCTTACTATTGCACACAAACACCCACCATTACACCTTATCTTGGTTGTTGAGGGGACAGAGGTCTGTTCTTGGTGTTCTTGGGTGGTTTTGAGCTCAAAGAAGCAGTTGGTCCACCATTTGTGAAGAGGGTCTTCAAGGGAAGCTTTGGCCGGCCGGCCATCTCCAGTGCCGACCGGCCATCCATCAATGGCTAATAGCTTAGTCAGCGGCCGGTGACCATTCCCCTTGGCCGGTGGCCATTCCTCTCAGCCGGTGGTGTTCCACAACACTCAGAGAAGCAACCTTGGGACTTGTGCAGTCTTCAGAGGAGGATAACAATCAAAGCAGAGGCAACTTGTGCATGGCAGTGGCTTTCCGAGCGGAGCCGAACACGCATTGCATTGGGCCCTCTTCCCGAGGTTGTTTACTGCTTTCTTAGATTAGTTAATTTGCTTAACTAATTCAATTGGTCTGTAACATTTAATTAGCTTGTAGGTTAATTAATTGTATTATTCTTTCGGTCCCTCCGAGCTAGGGCAAATTTGTAATAAGTGTGGGTGCGTGTGTGCATGTCTTCCAACCCCCACTTCTTTCTCCCTTTTACTTACCTGCTTTTGATGGTTAGTATTAGGACATGTTTAATTTAGCATACCTTATGCTATGCATGCGTGCATCATTCATCAGTATTGCATGCACCGGGCTCGGCGCATCATACTAACTGCATAGTATTTTAAAATCTAACTTGAATACGTGCTACTTGTCGCATCCCACATGCCATCCTAGGATTAGCCGAGCCTATTCTAGTGACATTCTGTATGTGTTGCATTAGCCACTTAACATGGACTTGGATCATGCATGATTGCTAACATGTTCTTTGTTTTGGTTCAGAGTACGATGTAAGTATTTATGCTTTAGCATCTCGCATGAGTGTGAATGTTAACATGACAGCATGCTTACCATGTGGCTAGATGCTTATATGATTTAAACTGCCTGAATGCCTGTGGGTGAAGGTTGGATTGTTTGAGTTGGAACAACTCGCTGAAATCCGTGTTTTAGCCTACTTGTGAGTAGCAAATCTCAAAGCGTTTTCCAAACAAACGGATATGCAATGCTTCGTTCCAAATTAGGCGATCTAGTCTATACTTTGTGTTGTGCGCATCACATAGTAATTCTAGCTAATTAATCGAATTAAGAACACATAACATTTTCAAAATCGGATATCATGGTTAGTAGAGGCCGATCTTCGGATCGGGCGAGAGGGGGTGCTCATAGCTGACCTTCCCCAATCGTACCCAAGTTCCCGAGCCGAGGCAACTTTGGTGATGACGGACACGTGGCCTTAGGCAAACGAGTCAGGGTTTCCTAAATTCCCCCATTAAAAAATATTTAAGTAGCGACTCTGTATCTGGCAAAGCAGTCCATGTTTGGCACTTCTTTCAAAAAATCTGTTTTTTCTCAAAACGATTTGCCGGATTTGGACTCTTTGGTTCAGATTTAGAACCGTGACAATTTGAGTCCTGAACTGTAGTAGACCCACAAGCGAACAGAACGGGGGGAGTCATCCTCCAGGGGCGTTCGGGGACGTCTACAGTTTCTGGCGACTCTGCTGGGGATTTTTAGAGAGCTTGACTCGAACTCGTGATATCCTATTTTGATTTCACTTATGTGTTTCTTTGCATTGCATGTGCATTGGTGCGCCTTGGACACCGTGTTGGCCATCTGCTATTCCTGAGTAGTTTGTCGGAGGCTCGCTTCGAGAAGCGTGCCATAAGGCTGACCGGTTGCGGGCTCTGCCAGTATGGGAACATAAACCCCGATTTTACCGGGGGCACCCTTTTCGACCATTCGACCTAGTGCATATTCGGAATCTATAGTGACCATTCCAAACTAGGACAAGTTGCTTACCCGATATAGGTTGTTTGAAACCGCTGCGTGCGTAGTGAAACCCTAGCTCCTGATAAAATAGGACAGGGAAACCCTACCCCAACATAGGGGTGTTTTGGCTCTTTTACTTGCTATGTGCTTTTAGAGTGTATCTCTACAAGAACGCGCATATCAGTTTGCAAGTTTGAGTATCAGGCCTGAGGGCACCGGTATCAGTATTTGTGAGAATCAGTTATATCTGTGGGTATCTGTAGACGCGCCCTGGGGGCCTCGCTCCACAGTTCGAACTCCCCTGTTTTTGTTTTGTTGCGGTTCGTAATCTGAACCAAAGAGTCCAACTCTGGCAAATCGTTTTGAAGAAAAAAAATTTTTTGAAAAGTAGTGCCAAACATGGACTGCTTTGCCAGATACAGAGTCGCCACCTAAATATTTTAAAATGGGAAATTTAGGAAACCCTGACTCGGTGCCGAAGGCCACGTGTCCGTCATCACCAAATGTCTTGGCTCGGGAGCTTGGGTACGATCGGGGAAGGTCAGCTATGAGCACCCCCTTTCGCCCGGTCCGAAGACCGGCCTCTACTAACCGTGATATCCAATTTTGAAAACGTTATGTGTTCTTATTCCGGTTATTAGCCTAGAATTACTATGTTATGCGCGCAGCAAACAAGTATAGACTAGATCGTCTAATTTGGAAATAAGCATTGCATATCCATTTGTTTTGAAAACAGTTCGGAATTTGCTACTCGCAAGTAGGCTAAAACACGGATTTCGACGAATTTTCCCAACTCAAGCAATCCAACCTCCACCCACAGGCATTCAAACAGTTTATCTCATATAAGTATTTAGCCTCATGGCGATCATGCTGTCATGTTAACATTCACACGCATGCGATATGCTAAAACATAAAAGCTCACCTAGTACTCCGAGCCAAAACAGAAACTAGTTAGCAAACATGCATGTCCTAGTTCATGTTAGAATGACTAATGCAACACATACAGAATGTAGTTTAGAGTAGGCTCGGCTAACCCTAAAATGACATATGAAGTGCTACAATTACCACGTTTTCAATTTGGAATTGAAAATACAATGCAGTTTGTATGAGTACCGAGCCCGGTGCATGCTAGACAAATGCATGGATGCACGCATGCATTGCATAAGGTATGCTAAAATAAATGTGCCTTAATCTACAATCGTAAGCGGGTAAATAAAAGGGAAGAAAGAAGTGGGGGGTTGGAAGACATACACACCACTCACACACGCTTATTACAGAATTGCCCTCACTCGGAGGGACCAAAATAATAATACAAATTAATTAACTACGCAAGCTAATTAAATATTACAAATTGATTGAATTAACAAATCAATTAATCTAAGAAAGACAGTAAACCGCCTCGGGAAGAGGGTCAGATGCATGTGCGCTCGGATCCCGCTCGGAATTGCACTACCATGCCTAGCCTGCCTCTGTTTTCCCTGCTTTGTTCCTCTGAAAATTGCCAAAGTCTCAAGGATACCTCTCTGGACATTGGAGAATCCCACCGGCTAGAGGAAATGACCACCGGCACTAGGATGTGGCCACCGGCACAAAATGAATCCACCGGCCATTGATTGATTGCCGGTCGGCACTAAATAGTGCCAGCCGGCAATGAATTCCTGCAGAACCTGCAACTTACAGCAGCAGAGGGCAGAATCTTGCATGGCAGCTCAATTCAAGCAATGTATGCACCCAACACATTCCTTATCATGTTTGTGACTCAAAGGAGGATGTGCCTCGATTCTCGGGCCACCAATCACGCATTTCCATGCATGATGGCCCAAAGGATCAAGTGTGCAATTTTCATGTCAAATGAAATGCAAACTAAACAATCAAAGAGCCCAATCCCCATCACCAAATCAAGGGACAAGGCATGCATGCAAGATGCATTGCAACCTAATCATGTTAGCTAGGGATGCAACATGAGCATGTGAACAAACAATGCAAGCACACAAGCAAACATGAGGTAAGCATGCAAGCAAGCAAATGATGGTCTTAAACATGACTTAGGCAACTCCAAATGGGCCTAAAATCAGTGGCCAAAATGCCCAAAAATGAGGGCTAAACACACATGCACACATGCAAGTAATTGGACCAACACTTTAAGCCTTAAACAAGCAACTTCCAAACACATTTGAAAGGGGATATCATGGACAACTAGCATGCAATATAAGCTCTGAAATTCATGCTAGAATATGGTGCCAAACCAAGCCAAATGAAGCAAACATAAGCATGCAAGCATAGTCCAAGCACTTGAGGCAAGTCATGAGCTTTGAAGCACATTTAATCACAACAAACATGGCAGCACTAAACAACTAAAAACAGATTTTTAGCATGTTAAGCAAGGCCAAAGGACTACTTAGATGGCATCTAAGTGGCTCAAATTCAAAGGCGTGCATAATGGCCAAAACAAAGGGCATACAACACATGTTCTCAAGCAATAAAGAGGCGACTAAGGCAAGCATATGGGCATGCCAAAGGGACTGATATTACATGTTAGGTGGTTCCAAACCACCAAAATGATGCAAGCAACACATGCTACACATTCACATACTTGAGGCATACAAGCCCGACAAGCCGCAAATGCAAAGGAGCTATACTAAGCATGCCAAAATCAATCCAAACGACTATGGACAGACCTAAAGCATGGCAAAATAAGCACAAAACATTCATAAGTCTAAGCCTAATCATGCTCGAACAAAGGCTAACAACCTAAGACATGTTAAGGGAATTACAAGGCATTACATGGCAACTACACTAAACATGAATGGAGCACCAAAACCAACACACAACATGATTATATTATGGCATAATAAGCATGAAATGCAGCCTAGACATGATCAACACACATTTGAACAAAAGGCTCCTTAAGAGACCAAAAATGGTCCTTTTCAAGGACAACAAGGAGAGGGGGTGGCCCTCCCCTTTTGGAGACTTCAAGGCACCATCTCCACCACTGAAATCCCTCAAGATTTCAGTGGTGAAGAGGCCCAAACACCAAAGTCTCGAAACTAGCACAAAATGGCACAAAATGAGGCCTTTCAAGGCCTAAGGGTGGTCAAACACACCGAACCACAAAACACCCTTAACAAACAATTAAGAGGGCTTAAAAACAGAACTTTTTATGTTATACACTAAACACAAAAACAGCTTAAGACAGGTAAAAAATAGGATGCAAAAATGGGGAATAAAAGGCAAGATTCTCACCCTTGTTGACACCTTCACAAGTGTTGATGTTGTTGCTTCCTTGGGCTCAAATCTAGCCAAGAACCTCAAGAACAACCTCTTGGAACCTCAGAAACCAAGAAAAGGTGAAAGACTAGGTGCTTGTGTGCAATAATATGAACAAATGCACCTAGAACACTTAAGAAAGAGAGGTATAGAGATATGATATGTATCAATCCTAGACCTAAAACCAGAACTCTCTCTGAGTTCTCTAACCAAAACTTTCTAACCTAGAACAAGGGAGAGAAGGCCTCCTCTTATAGAGGAGGCAATCTTGTAAAGCTTAACTAGTAAGCAAACAAGAGGGGCATCCCTCCATACACGTGTATGGAGGAGAAGAAAGTGCCAGACAGCTGCTTTAAATATCTCAAAAAGCAGATGAACAGTAGCCGGCTAGCCAAAAATGTCATTTTGACAAAAATGACTGCCGACCGGCAACAAAAAGTGCCGACCGGCAATGTATATTGCCGGTGGCAACAAAAACCAGCCGGTGGCCTCTAGCTAGTGCCGGTGGTGTGTGGGGATGTCTCACAAGGCATTCCCTGCCCCTCTGAGGCAAAACACAAGTGTTTGGTGCAAAACCAAACACAAAACAGTCGAGTTCGGAAATCCTGAGGCAAGGCGCATAGCTGAGAACTCCGGGAACTCCGAACAAACACAAACATGGATAATCAAGGAGTGTTCAAATGGTGACGTCCAAGTTTTAAGGACGGTCAAAAATGGGGTGTCTACAGTATCTGATTCAGTGTTTTGGGGCAGTGATTTTGAGGAACAGTAATCAGTAGTAGAGTACCACTGTTCGGCTACGCCTGTGTTTGATCCGTTTGGGCTGAAATGCTGCTTGTTTTTCCTTTCAGTTCAGAGAACTGATACAGAATAGCCAGTGTTCCCCCTTGCTGAGGCAAGACAAATATCTGATCCGTCAGTCACCGTTCAGTACAACGGACTTATGATGATGCAGAATTTGGAGGAGATTGTGGTTATGACAGCCGCATTAGATCAAGGAATCACTCTGCAAAGTGAGACCAATGTTGATGTACCGCATCCACCCAGGTCGCCTGTTGCGCACCCGGTCTGGACCCCCCAGTTGTATCAGGCTCGTGAGCCCACCACGTTCGAATTGATGGGGATGATAGGTGACCTCCAGAGGTCCGTGGCGGATCTCTCTTACAGAATGTCGGCTTCGCCACCAGTTGCACCATATGCCGGGAATTTTGTACCACAAGAGCCCCCGCTATTGGGGCGAATTGTGATCGAGCTTAGCCAACCTGAGGTTGCCTCCAGCTATGGCAATGACGTATCAACATCAACCTAAACCCTCGATCAGGCTGAGGCCAGAGGTAAGGACAAAATGAAGGCAGACGCTGATCCCATTGAACAACTGATGTGGGCAGTCGAGGCTTTCAAAGCCGGGGATGGGTAAGTAAGCAATAGGTGTTCGCAGTCGTGACCAAGACTGTGGATGATGCCTTCCCCACTCCAGCCGAAGGCAGTTCGAGCCAGGTAGAAAACCGGGATAGGCCCCGTCATGCCAGAACAGTTCCTTCCACTCCCAACCTGCACCTGGGAAAGATCAGAAAGTCAAGGCAGTGCCTGCCGACCCTTTCGCTAGTGCGTCTAGCAAAATTCTCAGACTTCAAAGTACCTACCCGAGGGCGTAGGGTCTTCCATGCTCTCTACATGCCGTTGTCTAAGGCACTCCAGATCCTGGCTGAAAGAGGGCATCTTAAACCCTCGGAGCCTCGGCCTCTCCCAAAGAATCTCCCTCTCACACATGATGCTACTTTGTACTGCGCGTACCACCAGCAAACCGATCATGCTACCGATAATTGTTTCCGCCTTCGTCATGAGGTGCAAATTTGATCGACAATGAGGTTATCCTCCCACCCACCTCAGCCAAGTCTATTACTACCCAGCTGTTGGATTTTGAGGATACTGCGAGTATGTGATCGGGGAGTAAACCACCGCGGGCGGCGCTTGGTGTATTTCGGATGTGGCGTCTGGCATGCATTTTTGAGCATCTGCGAATGCTAGTTTTGTAACTTCTGGCTTGGGTGTCGAGTTAGTCTTTTGTTTTGTTTTGAGTCTGTCTCATCATCTTGAGTCAGTCCTTTTTGCTTAAGGGTCCGTCTTGTTGTAGCGAGTCAGTCCCCTTGTATAGAATTTCAGGCGATTCCGGGGTTGTTGCCTCGAACACCATTTTGTTTTGTAATTACCCTTTTGTTTTCTTTTTGAGTCTGTCTCTGCTGTGGAGCCAGTTGCAACCAGGAAGTCTGAATGAAACAGCTGCGGCTATCATGTTTCCATGCTTATTGCTATTTTTGAGCTAAGTTATGCCAGAGGATTTGAATGGAACGGCAGTACATTCCACCTGCTCTCTTGTGCCTTGAAAATCATTGTAATGACCTTTAGTTTTTCAAAACCTTTTGAACACTGTGGTGATGAAAACAAAGAGGAAGGAATTCCTCGGGTTTTGCAAAACTTTGATCAATTTGAGAGAAAGATAGGCGTGCTAAGCCTTTTAATGAATGAAATCATGCTTGTCAGTGTGAGTACTGAGAAGGACCTTGGTTTGATCCAGATTGGTTCCACACTATCTTCAGCGCGAGCGATTTGTCGCTTTCTTAAAAACTTTCAGAAACAAAATGTTTTGCGTGGTCCTGTGAAGACCTGTGTGGAATCGCTCTTGAGATTGTGCAGCCCAGGATC
Source organism: Camellia japonica (assembly GCA_030407325.1). Classification (NCBI taxonomy): domain Eukaryota; kingdom Viridiplantae; phylum Streptophyta; class Magnoliopsida; order Ericales; family Theaceae; genus Camellia; species Camellia japonica. The sequence continues at coordinate 105,090,841 of JAPPVO010000003.1, forward strand.
GCTCTCAGCCTCAAGAGTCAATTCGTTTGTTTTCGAACCTTGAACCCATTCAGAACGTTCAACGGTCAACCGCTATGTGAGACTTGTGTGGCCAGGTTGGAAGCAGCCCTCGAACAAGAGGCACCAAAGTCAGATCAAGAGGTCAGACGTTGTCAACAGAAGCTTGCGAAGCTAGAACAGAAGCACCCCTCGAACTGGGGGCAAAAATGTTAGATGTGTTCGAAGAGCCAAAGATGGATCCTTCTGCAAATCAATAACAACAGCCACTCTCCTGGATACAGAGGGCTTTAATCTCAAAACCATTTGGCATGGACGTATTACACTTTTACCCTTGAGAGGCTCGCTGGGCCGAAAACCCGGAAAGGCGACCCAGGCAAAAGTTAGAGCAAGAAAAAGAAGAAAAAGAAAAAAAAGAAAAATGCAAAAAAAAAATATATATAAAAAAAAGAAAGCAAAAAAAAGAGAAAAGAGAAAAGAAAAGAAAAACAAAGCTCGCAAGGTCGAAAACCCGCATCGGGCGCCTTGGCAAAAGTTAGAGCCTAACAAGTGAAGGTTAAAATACCCGAGTGTACCTTACCCGGAACTACGTAGGCTTGATTCCCATGTTTGGGATACGTAGGCAACTTCATCCTAAAGTCCAGCCCCCAACGCTTTCATAGCAACTCTGTCCATGTAATGGTTTTGATCATCCTTGCCTTCTCTGAATCCGATAGTTTGGTTGTGACACCGGAACTATGTAAGGCTTGATTCCCATGTTTGGGATACGTAGGCAACTTCATCCTGAAGTCCAGCCACCAACGCTTCCAAAGTGACTGTGTCCATATATTGGTTTTGACCGTCTTCATCATCTCCGTGTCCGAGAGTTCGGTCGTGATCATCACTAATGAGGACTGTTTACAAAACGCTGCGGTGTTCATCCAGACAAGGGGCAACTTTCCGTTGCCATGAATCACCATTCAAACCAGGGGCAACTTTCCGTTGCCGTGCAGCTCTTTCAAGCAAGGGGCAATTTTCCATTGCCTCCGATCCGAGGTTGCGCATCTCAAAAGTAAGTTCTACGCTTGTCGAGCGGTGACCGTTTGCAAAAATAGTTTTTGAAAATTTTTGCTGAGGTTGACTAATTTTCTTGAAAATTATTCCATTTTTTCCAAAACTGAACCTTTTTCTTGGACCCAAAAAAGGAAAATTTTCAGTGCTCATAGCCTAACTCGCATGATTTTCAAATCAAAAATCGAACAAGTATGTTAATCTAACTCTCATATTGGTCAAAACTGTTTTAGTAGAAAACCAAAACAAAAATGGTCAAAATGATAAACTAGGGGCACAGTTGAGTCAGGCTCCCCGTCTTTCCGCCGATTGTCAATACTTGCCAGAAGGGCACTCTATTCGCCAGAAGAAGACACAACTGAAGCTGTCAGTAAAGGGCTAAGAGCTCTCAATAACCTCCAAGCAACGAGGTATCAAGCCAAGTGCACAAATCGGAATGAGTCAAGATACTCCATTCCCCATCCGGAACATCGACTAGACGTCGCCGGAAGAAATAGCCGCGAGCTAATAGTGTTGGGCGTGAACCCACAACTTCCTATTCATCCATCAATCACCCTGGGGAGGGACGAAAAATGAGAGAATAAAGAATAGAGAGGTGTAAGTCGAGAGAAAAGTGAGGAAAAGGGTTTTGAGAGAAAAACCGAGCCTGAGGGCCGAGTGATGTGAGAATCACAAATAAGAAAGGGTGGGAAACATACCTGGAGGAACTGGCTCCTTGAGATCTGAGGTCTCTCGTTTTTGTAAACACGTCCGTGTGTCATGTCTTTTGTTTTGTTTACCTCAACTTTTGTTTTGAGTCTTTTCCGAGCGTGTCTCGTTGTGATTAGGTCGTGTACCTTTTGTTTGAGTCTTTCTCGCTGTGTTCAGTTGTAGGCTCAATACTCCGGTCTGAAAAACCCTTCTTTATTTTCAAATTTTAATCGTCTATGCTCAGGGTGCTGTGCCATTCTCCACATTTATGCGAAGCAAAAGAAGAAGGGAAAAATTTGGGGCATCCGAGTGTGTTTCAGATTCAACAGATTCAACCTTTGTAGTCCGTCTTGACAGATTGGGCTGTTTGTTCAGGATCCGCCGTGTGCAGAATAAACAGAATGGCCTGTATGTAGATTAATCCCCAGTAGAGTATGGGCCGAGTGTTCAGACTGAGCAGTGGTTTGTATGGGTTATTTCGCTGTTGGCTGGTTCGTTATCTGATTATTACAATACAAGTGTTCGATTTTCAAGAAAAGATCAATCTCATTTACATTGAGGTGTAATATGATGCAATGCGATGCAATATATGAAATGTACAAAATATAACACTTTTTCAGACAAAAAGTTTGTTTCATTTCATCATCTTTTTCAAGTACAAAGCTTTGGAAACAAAAACCTGCATGCGGCAGTACAAGGTACTTTAGCTACCAGCAAAAAAGAAAAAGTACAAAAAAAAGAAGAAAAACAGCAAAAATCTGGATCAATGTCAAAAGGCCTCGGGTCTAAGGGTCTGTCCTCGTCCTCTTCCTGGACGAAGGTCCAGGAGCATCGTCATCAGCATCATCATCTGAGTCTGAGCCCGAGCCGTCTCCGGTCTCCTCTTCGGACGACTCTGCCTCTGCCTCAGCCTCAGCCTCAGCCTCGGACTCATCATCATCATCAGGGACGAGTGCCCGTGAGCTACTCCCAACATGGGTGCACCCCGCCTTGGTGCGGGGGTATACTTTGCCATCTCCTCCGGTAGGAACAGAAGGTCTAGCTGGAGCACCTCCCACAGTAGGGAGCTGGAAGGGAGGCTGAAAAGTGCAAACGGAAAACGCATTAGTACCAGTGCAGAATGCAGTGTATGAATACAGTGTGTGAATACTGTGAGCAGTGTATCAGTGCAGAATGCAGTGTATGAATACAATGTGTGAATACTGTGAGCAGTGTATCAGTGCAGAATGCAGTGTATGAGTACAGTGTATGAATGCTGTGAGTAGTGCTGTGAACAGTCTGTGGGCTACAGTGTATCAGATGCTGCGAGGACCGTGTATCAAGTGTTGAGTTGTGCGTCAGATTGTGTGAAACAGTTTATGTATGGTTTGAGACCGTGGTCAGAAGAGCATACCGGAATACTGTAAGTCGCCAGAAGGTCGAAGCTCTGCTGAAGCATCCCCATCATCGAAGCAGTCAACTCTAGCGACTGGTGAGTGTACTCGGAGGAAGCCTGCAAAAGTGTTAGAAGTCTCAGTATTCTGCGGAATATCAAATGAATCAAAATAAAATGACTGTGCAGAATGCAAAATGCAGTAGTACATACCGGGAGTAAGCCGTAGAACCCGACTAACTCATGATCAGCCGGAGGGAGCAATGGGAATCTGGTAAGTCGCCCTGCCCCGCCCCGCCCTCTGCATGTCATCGTGTGGGTAGTGCTGGCCAACTAACCCCCCACCCCTCCGAGCTCCACTCCTGCCACGGACTCGAGCTGTCCTCGATGTCCCTGCCCCTGCTCCTGCTCCAGCTGCCGGCGCCGCAGGCCTCTCTCTCTCAGCTCAACAGCCACTGCTTAAGGGCCGCATGATGTAGGTCCAGACGTACTCTGCATAGTCGCCCTCGCCCCAGAAGCCCTCCGCATCCTAGCCGATCGTGTAATCGGCCATCTTCTCAGCAGTGAACCTCTCTGTCTCCCTCATGTGTGTGGGAGGCGGACCCGGAACTATTTGCTCCGGTAAACTTAAGGTCTGGCGTAGGAAACGCTCACCCAGGTACCAAGCCCGACAGACCGGGCCCTCCAACAAAATCCTGAAACGTGCAGTCTTCTCTGCACCAGCAAATCGCTCCTGCATCACGGCCGGCAATGGAGCCCAAGGCTGCCAGGTGATCTGTAAATGACATGCAGTTTGTTATGTACTGTTATTTGAAAATACAGTGTAAAGTGAAGCTGAAATAAACTCTAAAGTTGAACATACCGCCGCGGGGGTGATGGTGTCGAAGTAGCGGCAGAAGAAAATGAACGTCTCCCGGGGTCTCCGCACACATCTCACATCGAAGCGGCGGGAGAATGGCACGCCGAAAGGAGTCTCCGTGTCTGGCATTGGGGCGAGTCTCGGAAAGTAGGCATAGACCCACAACTGCAGAGCAAATACCAGTATGCTTATCAGATAAAGCAGAATACAGAATAAAGCAGAAATTGCAGAACCGTGTATTGTGCAGTGTATTGTGCAGAGTGTACAGTGTGTGCAGTGTACAGTCAGTGTAAAACAGAGTATGTGTGTGCCGTATGTGCAGTATACAGTCAGCGTGAAGCAGACCACAGTGTGTGCAGTGTAAAGAGTATAGGAAATGTAAAGCAGAAATGTAAAAGAGGAAGAAGATGCACCTCCCAAGCCCGCCAGTAACCCCCGAGCAACTGTCCGCTGCAACGGGAGGCTGAGCTCATGTATCCGTATAGAGTGGCCAAGGCAGCACCACCCCAGTCGAAGTGGAAGATCCTGGTGACGTCCACGAGAGCGCTGAGCAGACAGAGGGGCACGGTGTTCGCCCGATCGGCGAAAATAGTCGTCCCCAGCAGAAACATGAGGAAGCCACGCACGTACCGCTCCACCTCCTCCTGAGTCATCGGAGCCTCCTCGGTCAAGGCTGGCTGAACCCTGAACTGGACCTCGAACCACGAATATCTGACGAAGCCGGGACGTGCAAGAGGCGGCACCTCGCCGAGCAGGTAAATCTGAGCGGCCTCCCACTCGTCCATGTCAGTGTCAAAGGGGATCGGATCACCCCCTACCCCGATGCCGGTGAGCATCGAGAAGTCATAGGGAGTCATCGTCATATCTCCCGTAGCAGAGAAGTGGAAGGAGTCGGTGGTGTCCCACCACCTCTCCACTAGAGCAGCAAGGAGAGGCCTGCTCACAGTGAGGCGTGAGAGTCCCCTGCAGAATGCGCCGAACCCAGCCTGGTCCACGATGTGACGGACCGCATCGGGCAGCTCCATGTACCAGTCTCTGGCGGCAATGTTCCCATACCCCCGGAAGGCATGGGAATCTCCCTATATTCAAAAACAAAACAGTCGCGAAGCAATATAAAATGTACAGTTTTGAATGGCATTCAGAATTGGTGACAATACAGCGTGTGTGCACGTTTTCAGATTCAAACAGACATCGGGTGCCGGTGTGTTTGCAGTGAACTACAACATGCGATGTGTCAGTGTGTTTGGGTGGTTCAGGGCCAATACAGCGTGTGTGCACGTTTTCCGATTCGAACAGATATCAAGTACAAGTGTGTTCACAGTCAACTACAGTGTGCAGTGTATCAGTGTATCTGAGGTAAGCAGTTAAAGATCGGAATCAACTATGGCAGTTAAAATGTTCTACATTGCGGAAAACTGAAACGGGGAAGAATGTACCTCGGAAGCGCCGAAGGACATATGAGACGTCGGCTCGTGCAAAAGAAGCTCCAGTGGCATGCCCCTGTCGAAACTCCTGAACTGGCGAAGACTGTCAAGAGGTAGCACGTGAATTGCCGGGTCGAACGGGCGGACGCTCAAGGGGAGGAGCTCGGCCCCGGCATCCATCTCATGCTCCGGGGGAGTCCCGCCCCGTGAAATATCGTCTGCCATGTCGAGACTGATGAGAAAATGGCCGAAAGAGGGAAAACCGGGTGAGAATGCAAAAAGTCAACGGAAAGTCAAGCCCGAGAGGGCGGAAAATGGCCGAAAAAGCCAGAATGTGGAAAAGGTACGGAAATCAAGAAAAACTTGGAGGAAACAAACCCCAAGAAGCGGAAATCGAAAAGGAGACACCGAAACGGAGTTTTGTTCGGATGAAAATGTTCAAAACGTGAAGGACTTCGCGAATCAAACAACAAAACGGACACGAAAATCGAAGAAAACGGAGGATGGAAGAGAGGAAAATACTCTAGAGAGAGGGAGGGGGGATTTTCGGCCAAGAGAAAGTGAGAAAAATAGGGTTTGAAACCCTATTTTAAAAGACCCAAGGCCAAAAGACCAAACTACCCCGATTCAGGCATGTTTGGCCGGTCGGCCACATTTTTGGCCGGTGGAATGTTTTGATGGCCGGTGGATGGCCGGTGACCACCTATGATGGCCGGTGAGCCTCCTACAACCTTGTTTGGGTCAGATATGTGGTTTGGGGCCTCCATTTCTCAAGATAGTGCAAGAAAGTGCATTTCCGAAGCTCAACCGGTCTCCATTTCGACCTTAGACTATGTCTTCTGTGCGTAGCACTTGAATATGTGCGCGGCGTATCCTTTTTGTATCCTTTTGTCTCCTGAGAGATTCGAAAGTTGCCCTGCACGAGTTACGTTACAATACTTTGTCATGAACGCGCATTCGTTATGCGTCATTTTATTCACATTGATATGCACCTTTCATTTGCATTATCTTACTTGCATTGTTATGCATTTCACGGTCTGGTGAGACCTTAAACACGCATGGTCTGGCGAGACCTTAAACACGCTCGGTTGGTGCTTGCATATCTGCATATGTTGTAGCACACGTCATCCCTTGCATTGTCATGCATGTATACACGCGTCATAACGCGCACAACTTGCATTGCTGTGAATACTGTTCACATGCATTATCATGCATCTCAAGCGACGCGTGTCGTTGCGCATTCGAGTTCGCATGTATTGTCATGCATCTCAAGAGCCGCACATTGTCGCGCATTCTCGAAATCATGCATTTTCATGCATTCAAAAAACAACAACAAAGTTCATGCATTGTCATGCATCTTACGCCGCGCGTTGTTGCGCATTTCAAAGTCATGCATTTTCATGCATTTCAAAGCAACTTGCGTTGTCACGCATTCCAAACAACATGCATCATTTGCATTTCAAAAAGAAAAAAAAAACAAAAAACAACATGCATCATTTGCATTTCAAAAAGAAAAAAAAAAACATGCATCATTTGCATTACAAAAAAACAACATGCATCATTTGCATTTCAAAAAACAACAAAAAAAAACACATGCATATGTCATGCACTGTAAATAGCATGCATTTTCATGCATATGTCATGCATTTCATTGTAATATAGTGCATATGTCATGCATTTCACTGTAAATATTCTATCCATTCCATTGCATATTGTAGATATTGCATTGTAGTTTGCGTGCATTCAGTGCATCACTTCCATCTAGGGTTCGCGCCTTTCCTTGTTGAGCTTGGTCTGGTATTGCCCATACTTTTCACGTCTATACACTCATAGTTCTGTATGACCGTTCTACGTTAGACGTGGTTTGTTCGTGTCCATGCTTTTCCTAGGCAAGATACGGTTTGGCCGTAGACCTTAATCCACTGTATCCATTCCATTGCATATTGTATATATGCATTGTAGTTTGCGTGCATTCATTGCATCACCTCTATCTAGGGTTTACACCTTTCCATGTTGAGCTTGGTCTGGTATGTGCCCATACTTTTCACGTCTATACACTCATAGTTCTGTATGACCGTTCTATGTTAGACGCAGTTTGTGTGTGTCCATGCCTTTCCTAGGCAAGATTTGGTTTGGCTGCATGCCATATCCATTGTATATATTACATTTGTAGTGTAATTTTTGCATCCAGCATTAGGATCATTGGTCTTTCTTCAGCGGGTCATTTCCCCACTTATGTCATTCCACCCAATTACTTGTTCTCGTGGTCCGTCTATACACTCATAGTTCTGTATGACTTTTTCTATGTTAGACGGACCTGTCACCTCCATCAATCTATTTGACATTTGTGTGGTTTTGAACCGCTCATGATTTGATCATATTTCAATTGCATTGCATTATCATTTGCATTGTTTATACATAGTTTGTATATATTACATATCATTTTGCATTCATTTTGCATTGTCATGCATGTTGCTAACGATATCGTACCTGTTAAGTTGCTTTCTTTTGCAGGCACGATATTGTATGTACGGTTCATTTGAAGCTGGTGCAACCAAACGAACTAGACAGGTATTGTATCCTCCGAGTGAGAGGTATCGAGAATTGCATAATTCTCTTACATCCTTTCTGCATTGTAGTGTAGTTGGATTTGTATTTGCTAGCTTAAAATTGTCGCATGTTATACTTCGTTACAGCTTTCTTTGCAAGATCATAAGTTATACTCGGCTTCTTGCATTGTCAGTTGCATTTTGCCCCTGCCTTCGGGCGCATATCTTTGTTGTCTTGCATGCTTTGTCTAAGTCTTCGGCCTTGTCAAAAATGGGTCGTCTCTGGGCTTTGACACTCACTCCTGTCATTGTTATGACTTTCAAGTTCTGTCAAAGAGGGGCAACTGTAGACACCCCATTTTTGACCGTCCTCAAGACTTGGACATCACCGTTTGAACACTCGGTGATCATCCATGTTTGTGTTCATTTTGAGTTCCCGGAGGTCTCGGCTACGCGCCTTGCCTCAGGATCTCTCAACTCGACAGTTTTGTGTTTGGTTTTGCACCAAACACTGGTGTTTTGCCTTTGAGGGGCAGGGAATGGCTTGTTGGCCATCCCCACACATCACCGGCCATGGCTTGAGGCCACCGGCTGTGTTTTGTTTCTACAGGCCAAATGTTTGGCCGGCCGGCACTCTAGATGGTCGACCGGCCATCTTTTTTGTTCAAATTGCATTTTGGGTCGGCCGACCATTGTTCATCTGCTTTTGCAGATATTTTTGTGCCAGCTATGATAGCTGTCACCCACCTTTGCTCCCCTCCATACACGTGTATGGAGGGATCTCCCTCTTGTTAGCTTGCCTTGGAAGCTTTACAAGATTGAATCTTCTTTAAGAGGATGCCTCTTCTCCCTCTTTTAGGTTAGACAACATTTTCAGAGAGCTTTGAGTTTTAGGGTTAGGGTTTGCAGATCCTCCATCTCCTATATCTCTCTCTCTTGTGTATTTGTGTGTGTTTAGCCTTACTATTGCACACAAACACCCACCATTACACCTTATCTTGGTTGCTGAGGGGCCAGAGGTCTGTTCTTGGTGTTCTTGGGTGGTTTTGAGCTCAAAGAAGCAGCTGGTCCACCATTTGTAAAGAGGGTCTTCAAGGGAAGCTTTGGCCGGCCGGCCGTCTCTAGTGCCGACGGGCCATCCATCAATGGCCGATAGCTTAATCAGTGGCCGGTGACCATTCCCCTTGGCCGGTGGCCATTCCTCTCAGCTGGTGGTGTTCCACAGCACTCAGAGAAGCAACCCTGGGACTTGTGCAGTCTTCAGAGAAGGATAACAGTCAAAGTAGAGGCAACTTGTGCATGGCAGTGGCTTTCCGAGCGGAGCCGAACACGCATTGCATTGGGCCCTCTTCCCGAGGCTGTTTACTGCTTTCTTAGATTAGTTAATTTGCTTAACTAATTCAATTGGTCTGTAACATTTAATTAACTTGTAGGTTAATTAATTGTATTATTCTTTCGGTCCCTCCAAGCGAGGGCAAATTTGTAATAAGTGTGGGTGCGTGTGTGCGTGGGTGCGTGTGTGCATGTCTTCCAACCCCCACTTCTTTCTCCCTTTACTTACCTTCTTTTGATGGTTAGTATTAGGACATGTTTAATTTAGCATACCTTATGCTATGCATGCATGCATCATTCATCAGTATTGCGTGCACCGGGTTCGGCGCATCATACTAACTGCATAGTATTTTAAAATCTAACTTGAATACGTGCTACTTGTCGCATCGCACATGCCATCCTAGGATTAGCCGAGCCTATTCTAGTGACATTCTGTATGTGTTGCATTAGCCACTTAACATGGACTTGGATCATGCATGATTGCTAACATGTTCTTTGTTTTGGCTCGGAGTACGATGTAAGTATTTATGCTTTAGCATCTCGCATGAGTATGAATGTGTGACACCCCACTCCCGGGTCGTTAAATACACTAAAATAGCCTCAAAAAAATTACAAGTTTGCTCCAAAAAATAATAACTACACAATCGTCTCCAAATGATACAATATTCTCCAAATATTCTATAACACAATTATCTCCCAAAATAAACAATATTACAACTATCTCCATATTTAATAATTAAAGTGGTGGATCCCAAATCTCTGTATTAATAAATCTTTCTAATCTCAATTTCGAGCTCTGCTAAAATCTGCTTCGCACTTGAAAAATAAATTAATTCGGGAAGTATACAATACGACAGGAATACAAGGCTCGGATACAGAATAAATTACAACAGAATAAATTAACAGGAACCCAACAATTTATGACACTAAATCAATGATACGATAATCAAGCAATTTACCAAATTGCACAACAATGCAACCATAATTTATCTAGACCAAATACCCAGTCCTACTCAGTACATGACCAATGAATAAATTCATTTATTCACCCACCTCACCCAAGCTCCACGCTTATCCGGGCATATTGGTGTAAACAATTAATAAGATTCACTCGATCCATGTACGGAGTATTTCTATGTCATTCAGTCAGATAAATCACCATTTAACACAGAATATTTGTAGAGAATTTTACCAAATGATCAGAATATTAACGATTCAACAACAAATGATTTACGAAATCTATTAACAACCACATTAATCAAGTGGATTACAAATTGAGGATAATTAAAAATAAGAGAACTCTTTGCAAAGAGATTTAAATAGAGCATATTGTATACAACCCGAATTTACCTCAAAATAATTGACTTCGTCACCATAAATCTGAAATTGCTCCATGGATCTCCAAAAATAACTCTGATTAAACTCTTGTAAAATTACTAACTCTCAATTTATTTATTTATTTTATAAAATACTCATTTTCACTCTAAGCACTCCCATATCTAAACTTAATATTTCTACTCTACATAATTTATGAGAAGGGGAGAACCGAATGAAGAAATGATTGTGAGGAGCTCCCACACTCGGCTGATTTATAGAGGAAGTGAAGGAATGGAAGAAGATTAAAAATTTAAAAGAAATGAAAAGGTGAAATGATGGAATTGGTGGGTTTGGTGGCAAGTCAGGCAAGTGAGGAAATTGTGGGTAAAGCCCACGGTTTTGGTTTGATTGTTTGTATTTTTTTTTTTATATTGTTTCTTTTTCATGGGAAATTGTAGGGAAAAATTATGTATTATATCAGAATAAATAATAATATGATAGATATAAAAAGGATGAGATAAATACAAATAAATAATTTAAAATTATATTCTTATCTAAAAATCTCACCACTAAATTATTATAATAAACCACCAATACTACTCACTAAATATTAATACTTCAAAAATACGGGGTGTCACAATCTATCCCCCTTAAATTAATTTCGTCCTCGAAATTCCAATCCATAATGCTCCAAAATTTAATCTCAACTAAAACTCCAAATAACATGGTTCCGCTACACACTCTGATATAAAAATGATTTTTTTTTTTCACCTTAAATATCAACCCTTTTTTTTTCATAATACTTACCACCCAACAGATCCCATGTAAGACCTAATCCCTACGCTCTGATACCATTTTGTGGCACCCCACTCCCGGGTCGTTAAATACACTAAAATAGCCTCAAAAAAATTACAAGTTTGCTCCAAAAAATAATAACTACACAATCGTCTCCAAATGATACAATATTCTCCAAATATTCTATAACACAATTATCTCCCAAAATAAACAATATTACAACTATCTCCATATTTAATAATTAAAGTGGTGGATCCCAAATCTCTGTATTAATAAATCTTTCTAATCTCAATTTCGAGCTCTGCTAAAATCTACTTCGCACCTGAAAAATAAATTAATTCGGGAAGTATACAATACGACAGGAATACAAGGCTCGGATACAGAATAAATTACAACAGAATAAATTAACAGGAACCCAACAATTTATGACACTAAATCAACGATACGATAATCAAGCAATTTACCAAATTGCACAACAATGCAACCATAATTTATTTAAACCAAATACCCAGTCTTACTCAGTACATGACCAGTGAATAAATTCATTTATTCACCCACCTCACCCAAGCTCCACACTTATCCGGGCATATTGGTGTAAACAATTAATAAGATTCACTCGATCCATGTACGGAGCATTTCTATGTCATTCAGTCAGATAAATCACCATTTAACACAGAATATTTGTAGAGAATTTTACCAAATGATCAGAATATCAACGATTCAACAACAAATGATTTACGAAATCTATTAACAACCACATTAATCAAGTGGATTACAAATTGAGGATAATTAAAAATAAGAGAACTCTTTGCAAAGAGATTTAAATAGAGCATATTGTATACAACCCGAATTTACCTCAAAATAATTGACTCCGTCACCATAAATCTGAAATTGCTCCATGGATCTCCAAAAATAACTCTGATTAAACTCTTGTAAAATTACTAACTCTCAATTTATTTATTTATTTTATAAAATACTCATTTTCACTCTAAACACTCCCATATCTAAACTTAATATTTCTACTCTACATAATTTATGAGAAGGGGAGAACCGAATGAAGAAATGATTGTGAGGAGCTCCCACACTCGGCTGATTTATAGAGGAAGTGAAGGAATGGAAGAAGATTAAAAAATTTAAAAGAAATGAAAAGGTGAAATGATGGAATTGGTGGGTTTGGTGGCAAGTCAGGCAAGTGAGGAAATTGTGGGTAAAGCCCACGGTTTTGGTTTGATTGTTTGTATTTTTTTTTTTTTATATTGTTTCTTTTTCATGGGGAATTGTAGGGAAAAATTTATGTATTATATCAGAATAAATAATATGATAGATATAAAAAGGATGAGATAAATACAAATAAATAATTTAAAATTATATTCTTATCTAAAAATCTCACCACTAAATTATTATAATAAACCACCAATACTACTCACTAAATATTAATACTTCAAAAATACGGGGTGTCACAATCTATCCCCCTTAAATTAATTTCGTCCTCGAAATTCCAATCCATAATGCTCCAAAATTTAATCTCAACTAAAACTCCAAATAACATGGTTCCGCTACACACTCTGATATAAAAATGATTTTTTTTTTTCACCTTAAATATCAACCCTTTTTTTTCATAATACTTCACCCAACAGATCCCATGTAAGACCTAATCCCTACGCTCTGATACCATTTTGTGGCGCCCCACTCCCGGGTCGTTAAATACACTAAAATAGCTTCAAAAAAATTACAAGTTTGCTCCAAAAAATAATAACTACACAATCGTCTCCAAATGATACAATATTCTCCAAATATTCTATAACACAATTATCTCCCAAAATAAATAATATTACAACTATCTCCATATTTAATAATTAAAGTGGTGGATCCCAAATCTCTGTATTAATAAATCTTTCTAATCTCAATTTCGAGCTCTGCTAAAATCTGCTTCGCACCTGAAAAATAAATTAATTCGGGAAGTATACAATACGACAGGAATACAAGGCTCGGATACAGAATAAATTACAACAGAATAAATTAACAGGAACCCAACAATTTATGACACTAAATCAACGATACGATAATCAAGCAATTTACCAAATTGCACAACAATGCAACCATAATTTATCTAGACCAAATACCCAGTCCTACTCAGTACATGACCAGTGAATAAATTCATTTATTCACCCACCTCACCCAAGCTCCACGCTTATCTGGGCATATTGGTGTAAACAATTAATAAGATTCACTCGATCCATGTACGGAGTATTTCTATGTCATTCAGTCAGATAAATCACCATTTAACACAGAATATTTGTAGAGAATTTTACCAAATGATCAGAATATCAACGATTCAACAACAAATGATTTACGAAATCTATTAACAACCACATTAATCAAGTGGATTACAAATTGAGGATAATTAAAAATAAGAGAACTCTTTGCAAAGAGATTTCAATAGAGCATATTGTATACAACCCGAATTTACCTCAAAATAATTGACTTCGTCACCATAAATCTGAAATTGCTCCATGGATCTCCAAAAATAACTCTGATTAAACTCTTGTAAAATTACTAACTCTCAATTTATTTATTTATTTTATAAAATACTCATTTTCACTCTAAGCACTCCCATATCTAAACTTAATATTTCTACTCTACATAATTTATGAGAAGGGGAGAACCGAATGAAGAAATGATTGTGAGGAGCTCCCACACTCGGCTGATTTATAGAGGAAGTGAATGAATGGAAGAAGATTAAAAAATTTAAAAGAAATGAAAAGGTGAAATGATGGAATTGGTGGATTTGGTGGCAAGTCAGGCAAGTGAGGAAATTGTGGGTAAAGCCCACGGTTTTGGTTTGATTGTTTGTATTTTTTTTTTTTATATTGTTTCTTTTTCATGGGGAATTGTAGGGAAAAATTTATGTATTATATCAGAATAAATAATAACATGATAGATATAAAAAGGATGAGATAAATACAAATAAATAATTTAAAATTATATTCTTATCTAAAAATCTCACCACTAAATTATTATAATAAACCACCAATACTACTCACTAATATTAATACTTCAAAAATACGGGGTGTCACAATCTATCCCCCTTAAATTAATTTCGTCCTCGAAATTCCAATCCATAATGCTCCAAAATTTAATCTCAACTAAAACTCCAAATAACATGGTTCCGCTACACACTCTGATATAAAAATGATTTTTTTTTTTCACCTTAAATATCAACCCTTTTTTTTTTCATAATACTTACCACCCAACAGATCCCATGTAAGACCTAATCCCTACGCTCTGATACCATTTTGTGGCGCCCCACTCCCGGGTCGTTAAATACACTAAAATAGCCTCAAAAAAATTACAAGTTTGCTCCAAAAAATAACAACTACACAATCGTCTCCAAATGATACAATATTCTCCAAATATTCTATAACACAATTATCTCCCAAAATAAACAATATTACAACTATCTCCATATTTAATAATTAAAGTGGTGGATCCCAAATCTCTGTATTAATAAATCTTTCTAATCTCAATTTCGAGCTCTGCTAAAATCTACTTCGCACCTGAAAAATAAATTAATTCGGGAAGTATACAATACGACAGGAATACAAGGCTCGGATACAGAATAAATTACAACAGAATAAATTAACAGGAACCCAACAATTTATGACACTAAATCAACGATACGATAATCAAGCAATTTACCAAATTGCACAACAATGCAACCATAATTTATCTAAACCAAATACCCAGTCTTACTCAGTACATGACCAGTGAATAAATTCATTTATTCACCCACCTCACCCAAGCTCCACGCTTATCCGGGCATATTGGTGTAAACAATTAATAAGATTCACTCGATCCATGTACGGAGCATTTCTATGTCATTCAGTCAGATAAATCACCATTTAACACAGAATATTTGTAGAGAATTTTACCAAATGATCAGAATATCAACGATTCAACAACAAATGATTTACGAAATCTATTAACAACCACATTAATCAAGTGGATTACAAATTGAGGATAATTAAAAATAAGAGAACTCTTTTCAAAGAGATTTAAATAGAGCATATTGTATACAACCCGAATTTACTTCAAAATAATTGACTTCGTCACCATAAATCTGAAATTGCTCCATGGATCTCCAAAAATAACTCTGATTAAACTCTTGTAAAATTACTAACTCTCAATTTATTTATTTATTTTATAAAATACTCATTTTCACTCTAAACACTCCCATATCTAAACTTAATATTTCTACTCTACATATTTATGAGAAGGGGAGAACCGAATGAAGAAATGATTGTGAGGAGCTCCCACACTCGGCTGATTTATAGAGGAAGTGAAGGAATGGAAGAAGATTAAAAAATTTAAAAGAAATGAAAAGGTGAAATGATGGAATTGGTGGGTTTGGTGGCAAGTCAGGCAAGTGAGGAAATTGTGGGTAAAGCCCACGGTTTTGGTTTGATTGTTTGTATTTTTTTTTTTTTTATATTGTTTCTTTTTCATGGGGAATTGTAGGGAAAAATTTATGTATTATATCAGAATAAATAATAATATGATAGATATAAAAAGGATGAGATAAATACAAATAAATAATTTAAAATTATATTCTTATCTAAAAATCTCACCACTAAATTATTATAATAAACCACCAATACTACTCACTAATATTAATACTTCAAAAATACGGGGTGTCACAATCTATCCCCCTTAAATTAATTTCGTCCTCGAAATTCCAATCCATAATGCTCCAAAATTTAATCTCAACTAAAACTCCAAATAACATGGTTCCGCTACACACTCTGATATAAAAATGATTTTTTTTTTTTTCACCTTAAATATCAACCCTTTTTTTTTCATAATACTTACCACCCAACAGATCCCATGTAAGACCTAATCCCTACGCTCTGATACCATTTTGTGGCGCCCCACTCCCGGGTCGTTAAATACACTAAAATAGCTTCAAAAAAATTACAAGTTTGCTCCAAAAAATAATAACTACACAATCGTCTCCAAATGATACAATATTCTCCAAATATTCTATAACACAATTATCTCCCAAAATAAATAATATTACAACTATCTCCATATTTAATAATTAAAGTGGTGGATCCCAAATCTCTGTATTAATAAATCTTTCTAATCTCAATTTCGAGCTCTACTAAAATCTGCTTCGCACCTGAAAAATAAATTAATTCGGGAAGTATACAATACGACAGGAATACAAGGCTCGGATACAGAATAAATTACAATAGAATAAATTAACAGGAGCCCAACAATTTATGACACTAAATCAACGATACGATAATCAAGCAATTTACCAAATTGCACAACAATGCAACCATAATTTATCTAGACCAAATACCCAGTCCTACTCAGTACATGACCAGTGAATAAATTCATTTATTCACCCACCTCACCCAAGCTCCACGCTTATCCGGCCATATTGGTGTAAACAATTAATAAGATTCACTCGATCCATGTACGGAGTATTTCTATGTCATTCAGTCAGATAAATCACCATTTAACACAGAATATTTGTAGAGAATTTTACCAAATGATCAGAATATCAACGATTCAACAACAAATGATTTACGAAATCTATTAACAACCACATTAATCAAGTGGATTACAAATTGAGGATAATTAAAAATAAGAGAACTCTTTGCAAAGAGATTTCAATAGAGCATATTGTATACAACCCGAATTTACCTCAAAATAATTGACTTCGTCACCATAAATCTGAAATTGCTCCATGGATCTCCAAAAATAACTCTGATTAAACTCTTGTAAAATTACTAACTCTCAATTTATTTATTTATTTTATAAAATACTCATTTTCACTCTAAGCACTCCCATATCTAAACTTAATATTTCTACTCTACATAATTTATGAGAAGGGGAGAACCGAATGAAGAAATGATTGTGAGGAGCTCCCACACTCGGCTGATTTATAGAGGAAGTGAATGAATGGAAGAAGATTAAAAAATTTAAAAGAAATGAAAAGGTGAAATGATGGAATTGGTGGATTTGGTGGCAAGTCAGGCAAGTGAGGAAATTGTGGGTAAAGCCCGGTTTTGGTTTGATTGTTTGTATTTTTTTTTTTTTATATTGTTTCTTTTTCATGGGGATTGTAGGGAAAAATTTATGTATTATATCAGAATAAATAATAATATTATAGATATAAAAAGGATGAGATAAATACAAATAAATAATTTAAAATTATATTCTTGTCTAAAAATCTCACCACTAAATTAT
This sequence comes from Camellia japonica, assembly GCA_030407325.1. Taxonomy (NCBI): domain Eukaryota; kingdom Viridiplantae; phylum Streptophyta; class Magnoliopsida; order Ericales; family Theaceae; genus Camellia; species Camellia japonica. Next base: position 105,108,484 of record JAPPVO010000003.1, read on the forward strand.
TATAATAAACCACCAATACCACTCACTAATATTAATACGTCAAAAATACGGGGTGTCACAGAATGTTAACATGACAGCATGCTTACCATGTGGCTAGATGTTTATATGATTTAAACTGCCTGAATGTCTGTGGGTGAAGGTTGGATTGTTTGAGTTGAAACAACTCGCTGAAATCCATGTTTTAGCCTACTTGCGAGTAGCAAATCTCAAAGCGTTTTCCAAACAAACGGATATGCAATGCTTCGTTCCAAATTAGGCGATCTAGTCTATACTTTTGTGTTGTGCGCATCACATAGTAATTCTAGCTAATTAACCGGATTAAGAACACATAACATTTTCAAAATCGGATATCATGGTTAGTAGAGACGATCCGATCGGCGATCAGGGGTGAGGGGGTGCTCATAGCTGACCTTCCCCAATCGTACCCAAGTTCCCGAACCGAGGCAACTTTGGTGATGACGGACACGTGGTCTTAGGCAAATGAGTCAGGGTTTCCTAAATTCCCCTATTAAAAAATATTTAGGTGGCGACTCTGTATCTGGCAAAGCAGTCCATGTTTGGCACTTCTTTCAAAAAATCTGTTTTTTCTCAAAACGATTTGCCGGATTTGGACTTTTTGGTTCAGATTTAGAACCGTGACAATTTGAGTCCTGAACTGTAGTAGACCCACAAGCGAACAGAACGGGGGGAGTCATCCTCCCGGGGCGTTCAGGGACGTCTACAGCATCTTAGAGGCACCAAAATGTATCATGACCTTAGTCGACAATTATGGTGGAGAGGTATGAAAAAGGGCGTAGCTTTATTTGTATCCAAATGTATAACCTGTCAACAAGTCAAAGCCGAACACCAAAGAGCTACAGGACTGCTCCAACCTCTTCCAGTTGCCGAGTGGAAATGAGAGCATGTTAACATGGATTTTGTTACAGGCCTTTCTAGAACACAAAGAAGCAATGACGCCACATGGGTAATCGTTGACAGACTCAGCAAATCAACCCACTTCCTCGCCATGTGTATGGGGGATTCTATAGAGTTTCTAGCTGAACTTTATATTCGGGAGATTGTTCATCTCCATGGGATTCCAGTGAGTATAGTGTCTGATAGAGACCCTCGCTTTACAGCCAGGCTATGGCAGAGTCTTCAGAGTGCCTTGGGTACTCAGTTGAATTTCAGTACTGCTTACCACTCACAAACCGATAGGCAATCTGAACGTACTATTCAAATTCTGGAAGACATGTTGAGGGCATGTGTACTAGATTTTAAGGGGTCTTGGGAAAAGCACCTACCCTTAGTCGAATTTGCTTATAACAATAGCTATCAAGATAGTATCGAGATGGCACCTTTCGAGGCTTTATATGGGCGTCCATGTAGATCACCGGTGTGTTGGACCGAAGTAGGAGATTCACCCATGCTAGGCCCAGATTTAGTTCGTGAGACTACGGAGAAGGTAGCCCTCATTTGGAAAAGGTTGGTTACAGCTCAAAGTCGGTAGAAGAGTTATGTAGATAAACGAAGACGACCCTTATCCTTTGAAGTCGGTAACCATGTCTTTTTGAAGATATCTCCTAGAAAAGGATTGATGAGGTTTGGCCGGAGTGGAAAGCTGTCACCTAGATTCATCGGTCCCTTCGATATCATTGAACGGATTGGAGAAGTTGTATATCGCCTTGCATTGCCGCCATAACTCTTCGAGGTCCAAAATGTATTTCAGGTGTCTATGCTTCACAAATATGAACCCGATCCCTCTCATGTGTTAGATTGGACGGAGTTTGAGATAGATGAAGATGTGTCTTATGAGGACAGACTAATCCAAATTTTAGATACTAGAGAGCAAGTTTTGAGGGGTAAAACAATTCCCTTAGTTAAAGTGTTATGGCACCATCATGGTGTGGAGGAAGCTACATGGGAGCGTGAAGCTGAGGTCCAGGAGAAATATCCAAACTTGTTTTCAAATTTGTGATGTAATTTCCCCCTTTACTCTTCCTTGTATATGATGAACTGAAAATGGACTATTATTTTTCCAAGTCTCTTTTGTCCTTGTTTCGGTTTTAAATTGGCATGTCGTTTGATTGGGAGTTGCTAAAAATTGATAAATATGTTTTGTTGCCATACTTTGTTATTGGATTGGGAGTGAATGCTATTTTCGGGGATGAAATTCCCTAAGGAGGAGAGATTGTGACATTTTGTTCCAAGTGCCCGCTCGAGCGAAGGAAGTTACGCTCGAGCGGAGAATTGCAGCTCTCAGAATCTCTCGAGTTTGCAGGCGGGTCGCTCGAGCGTAAGAAGTTGCGCTCGAGCGGAGAATGTTGGCTCCCAGTTGTTTCACTGTAGCTCTGCATTACTTCTGGGACTTGTCATTTTATGCACGAGCGAAGGATTTGTCGCTCGAGTGAGCCTTCCGAGTTTGTGTCTTATGCTCAAGCGTAGGAAGTTGCACTCAAGCGGTCAACATGATATCAGCAATTTAAAAATGACATTCTAGATCATTTCCTTACCTTTTAATTTCTATCTTCCTTTCTCTCTCCTCATTTCTGAAAACCCTATATTCTCACTCTAAAATATCTTCCATTTCACTAAGATTTGGCCAAGATTGCTTATCAAAAAGTGAAGAAGACTTGAAGATATTACTTTTCTACCGATTGAAAATTAGATTTGCGAAGGATTATCCTAGAAGCTTTGCTATCTTGGTTGATCATTGAGGTAGGGTTACCTTTAACCTGTATTTCTTTGTTTTGAAGAAGGTATTGTGGTATTGTTGTGGCTTAAGATGAAATATTGATGTTTGAGTTGAAATAAACTCTCCATTTACAAAAAGTAGATTTTTCCCTCACTTTTAATTAAAATTTCCCAAACTCTTTTTTTATCAAATATGCATATTGTGGTGATGGAAACAAGTACAAGTGGAGAAGTAGAGAAAGCCCCAAATGTAATAAAACCCTAATTTCAAATTTGAGTAGAGAAGGGTATTTTAGTTGAGGATTTCTTTAAGGTACTAGGATATTATGAATAATGAGAAAATAAGATACATGGATATTATTTTGGAGATGGAATTGTGATTTGGGTGGTGATTTCCCCTTGCATGTTATGTGATGTTGCTTGCTTGACAATGTTAAGTGTTTGATGATTGAATGGAAATTTGATAAATTGTTCATTGAGCATGAGTCTGGGTAAGAGTCGGTTCTGATTTTGTGTGAGTTGAAATTAAAGGTGCCCAATTGCCCTGTCTAGGCGTATCGCTGGACGAATGTGGGAAAAATATTTTTGGGTGTCCATTGGTCAAAAAATGGATGATTTTTGAGGGCCCACGTCCTGTCGTATAATAGTCAGCAAATGTGGGGATGGTTTTTAAACAAAAAGGAACTTGTGTTTTGACTTGGACTCTTACATGGGACTCATGGGCTATTTCCTTTTGATGTGATAATGAATGATTTGGGAATGTAAATGTGATTGTTCAATTGTTATAGTGTTTACATGATTGACAATAATTACATGTGTACATAAACTCCTTATTGTGTTTTGTCTCAATGATGTCACATGCTTATTTGAATAATTAAATACTTGATTAATGTATTCCTACTGGACATATAGCTCAACCCTATTTTATTTTTCAGGAATTGATGATACACCACACCCTTAATGAGTTTGGGAAGACCAACAATAGTTCAATTTTGGAAAGTTTGGTTCGAGAATATTTTGTTATTAATGTAGAAGGCATTGTACCTAGACTTTTGAAATTGTTTTGTTATTTTGTATGCCCTTGAGGCTTATTATTTTTATAAGGCTATCTAGTTTATTGAACTGGAAAGTGAACTCATGGCGTTTTGGGAATGTAAATGTTGAATTGTAATATTTTAAATCCTAGTTCAATGAGAAGGATGACCTTTGGGGGGGTTTATTATGTTGTTTGTCTTGGTATGTTCTTGTATGTTTTAGTAGGACGTTACAAAAGGAATTAAAGTTGAGTAATTGTTGGGTATGTGTTTACAGTGGTGGTAAGGTAAATCATCTTGACTTTTGTCATTGAGATCAAATTTCCATTATAGAGTTGTATTGCATGGCTAAGGAATTAGGTCATAGTCCATGTAATAACTATTATAGTAAGGTTAACAGTTATGGTGGGTTGGAGTTGCTAAAATATGATGCTAATGTATTGATATTGGACACATTTGTGGATGAAAAAGAGTAATAAATGTTTACATAAGACACGATTTGGATGATTATGTAAGTGTTGGTATTTTTCCATAATAATAATATATAAAATAAATTAAATAGAAATGCCAAAATAATAATAATAATAATAATTATTATTATTATTATTAAAGAATGAAATACATAATAAACTACAGAACTAAAAATATAGGAATGAAATAGATTACATCATGCAACATATAACAAGCTGGATTCGCATGGACATATATACAAGAAATAGTTTGAATTTAAAACTTTGAAGAACAAAAGATAAGGGATGCAAACCAAAGCCTGTGGTATACATAGTTTCCTTAAAATAGATTTGCCACCGCACCGATGGGTGCTGGAGGTACGCCTGCGTCTGTCTCCCAAGATACGACGATCGAAACCTACTAGAGCTGAAGCACCTTCTGAATAGCTTCGACAAACTTGACAATGGCAACACTCTTTCTCTAAAAAGAACCAAAGAAAGGGCTAGTAAAAGGAAGATAGGAAAAATCTCTTTGATATAAAAACTATCTCCAACTTTATTATCTCAAAACACTATCTCCATTTTCTATCTAAAAAATCTTTTCAAAATCATCCTACCAAGTTGGCGGGGAAAAGCCTTTATTTATACAAGTAGGGGAGTCCCTAGCCATGAAGGCTATCATCATGAGGGCCATCAAATGCCATTAACCAAGGCCATCAACTCTAGCCATTAAGGCTGGAGTTACAAATGTTGAAAACCTCATTTGCATTAGATATAAAAATATATATATACAATGTTATTTGAATAATCCAACTAGATGGGTCACAAAATGGACACGGATGTTGGGTAACAATCCGATCCAGGCCCAATCTCAAACACATGCACAAGTTAAACCCAATACAGCATAACTCAGCCCAAGCTCAAGACTATGTCCAAGTCCAAGACCAAACCCAACACATGCACAAGCACAAGCCTAGGCCCAGTCCAAACCAAAATTAAATCCAAATCTAAACCCAACTTTTATTGATGTCTACTTTATGAGACAATTTTCATTCACAACTCAATGCTTTGGCTCATTATTTTTATATTGCAACCTTCTCACTTAAGAGAATACAAAACCAATTAGACCCACCTCAACAGGCGGTTGGGTCCCACTTTAATTTCACATTAGAGTTGTCGAAAAACTATTATTTTCCAACAGTAAATACACAAATGAGTCAAGTAGGGTCAAGAAAGAAGTAAGGGTAAAGGGGTAGTTGTTAATGTTTAGGTGGAAGAAGAGAAAGATAGTGATGCTTATGATCCTAATCAGTCAAACTCTTCTTCTGATGAGTTTGAAAAATATAATGATAGTTAGTATGAGCAAGGTGATGATGATACTTTATATGATCAAAATGTTGATAAAGATGTAGAATTTGGTGGTTTAGGAAGTAGTAAGGATGATGTGGGTGATGTAGATGACAATGATGACCTACAAAACATGGACAACTCATTTGATGAGCTAAGAAACATTGACAGCTCCTCTGATGAAGACAGTAATTCCAAGAGGATTAAATACCCTATTTTTAGTGAGACTGACATGTAGAATCCTACATTCCAATTTGGTATGGAGTTCAAGACACATGCTCTATTTAGGGATTCTGTAAAGGAATATGCTATTAAGTGGGGCAAACAAATCACATTTACTAAGAGTGACAAACAGAAGGTTAGGGCAGAATGCAAAAGTGGTTGTCATTGGGTTCGCTATGCTTCTTTTGTGAAGAGTGAAGGGGTGTATAGGATCAAAACTTTTGTAGATGAACACACATACAATAGAACATTTGATGTACCACATGTGAGTAGTAAATGGATTGTGAAGAGGTATTGTGAAAGGATAAGGTTAAACCTTACCTGGCCAATTAAGTCATTGACAAACACCATTGCAACAGAGTACAATATGCTGGTTGACATGAAGAAAGTGAGAAGGGAAAAAAGAAAGGCTTTGACAATGATTGAGGGTGCTGCTGTTGAACAGTTTGCAATGCTTTGGGGTTATGTAGAAGAGATTAGAAATACTAATTCTGGAACAACAGTATGCATGAAGGTAAAAGAAGTTCCAAAAGTTGATGAAGGAGATGAGCAAGTGTCAAAGTTTAAGAGAATGTATTTGTGTTGGAGTCCATTGAATAAGACTTTTCAGGATGCTTGTAGGCCAATCATTGGAGTGGATGGTTGCCATTTGAAGGGGCCACATGGTGGAGTGTTGTTGACTGTAGCGGAGATAGATGCAAATAATTGTATATTTCCATTTGCCTATGCCATTTTTTAGAAGAAGAAGAAAAAAAATAGTTGTGGTTTTCGAATTTGTTAAAACAAGATCTCAACATTGTGAATTCCCATTGTTATACTTTTATGAGTGACAAGGAAAAAGGCCTAATTGATGCAATGGCTGAGCTATTTCCAAATGCCTCACATAGGTTTTGTGTAAGGCATTAATACACTACAACAATTTATACTTTTGGAGACCAAATTTGGCGACTAAAACAAATTTAGTCGCCAAAAGTGTATCAATAGGCAACTAAAAAAATGATTGGTCAGCCTTAACTTAGGTTTTAGGTTACTAAATTTTTTTAGTTGTGGTATATTAATTTTTGCTGACTGAAAAAAATTTAGTCGCCAAAAGTGTAATAATAGGTGACAAAAAAATAAAAATAAAAATTGGTTGGCATTAGTTTAGGGTTTAGGCTACTAAATATTTTTTTAGTCAAGATATATTAATTTTTTCCGAGCAAATAATAATTTAGTCACCAAATATTTAATATAATTTCGCGCAAGTTTAATTTAGTCTTCGGCAACCAAAAAATTGGTCACTAAATATGTATTTTTAGTGACCAAAAATATTTAGTCTACAATGGTATTACACTACTAGCGACCAATTTTTTTTTTGTCTGTGATAGTTCATGTTTTCGCTACTAAAATAATTTTAGTTGTCATAGATAATATTTTTTGACTAAAATTTAGTCGCCGAATCTGTATAAAATTTTAGTGGGAAATATTTCATATTGTCGCCTAATTTTTTGCCCAAATCTCTTAGTCTTCATACGGTTCTCTCTCTCTCTCTCTCTCTCACACACACACACACACACACACACACACACACAGAGAATCAATCACTACCGCCCTCATCTTGCCGTTGCACACAACCACAGTGTTCGTCAATTTTCCAAAGTCAAACATCGCCACCGTAGCTCACCATTGTCTTGCCTCCCATCGACATTCAGGTTATTCTCTGTCCTTCTTTGTTTCTCTCTCTTCCTTCCTCTATTTCCCCATTTCACTCTAGCTCTAGGTTGTTGTTGTTGTTTTTTTTTTTTTTTTTATTTTTAAATGTTGTAGGATTTTGATTTTTATTCTAGATTTAGGGTTTTTTGAACTGATTATCGAGTAAATGGGTCTCTTTTCTTCAAATCTATTTTCAAGTATTTTAACTGAAAAGTTTGGTATTGATTCTTTTGTTTTTTTTTTTTTAATATATATATTTTTTTGGGGGGTTAAGCTATGAAGCATAGGTACTTCGAAAAACATATCGTACTCGTACCGGGTACTTACCGGCGTGTACGGGGAGCAAATATTCCGACAAGCCCGTACTCCTTTCTCCCAAGCTCCTGTCTGTCCGATCGACCTGCAAGCACAACGACGGTGAGCTACCCGGCGGTGTGTGGCCGGAAAACCCCTCTGACGATCAAGTTAGAACACACACACAGGGATAGAGAGAGAGAGAGAGAGGACTAAGTTATGTTTAGTGTATATCTCACCAAAATGTCATCTATCAAGCATGGGGGGCGCAAACTCACTTATATACATTCTGCGCCCCAAATCTACTCCCATTAGTCTCTCGACACGTGGTGCTGCTATCCCATCTGTCAGCACAAATCCAGCAATCACCACCTAACCAAACTGTTAGGATATAACGGCGGAGCTCGGCAGCCCGGCGGAGTCACCTCGGCCTTCCACACTAGAGCTGACCTTCACGACCGTGCTCCTCTCGCTGAGCTCAATGATGACCGAGCTCGGTTGCATTCCGGCATAGCCGAGCTTAAGACTAGTCAAGCTGGTAAATCGATGGCCTTTCCAGCTGGGCTAAACGCGCGAACCATGGAAACCGGAGCGTCTGGCAATCATCTCGGCCGAGCAACTCAGGAAGCTCGGTTCAACATGGTCCTGGGCCTCCACCGAGCAAAACTTTCTCCGGCCAAGCCCAAGCTATCACGGCCCCAAACATGTTCGGCCTAACCCAGCTCGGCCCAAATATGCTTGGACCACATACAGCCCGGCCAGAACCGCGGCCCAGGCCGAGATTGTGAAATCTCCCTCACAATTGCCCCTTAATTCTGTCCGCATTTGCGTGACCGGAATTATATTACAAGGTCGGGCTAGACTTTCTGCTCGGTGGTTCACTTTGCTCGGTTTAGAAACTTCAAAGTTGGCGAGCAAGGTCCGCTCCGCGACTTCCTTCTTGGCGAGCAACATCGGCTCGGCAAGAAACTCCAAAGAAGGCGAGCAAGGTCCGCTCCGCGACTTCCTTCTTGGCGAGCAACATCAGCTCGGCAAGGGATTCCAAAGAAGGCGAGCAAGGTCCGCTCCGTGACTTCCTTCTTGGCAAGCAACATCCGTTCGGCAAGGAACACCAAGGTCGGCGAGCAAGGTCCGCTCCGTGACTTGCTTCTTGGTGAGCAACATCAACTTGGCAAGGAACTCCAAAGAAGGGGAGCAAGGTCCGCTCCGCGACTTCCTTCTTGGCGAGCAACATCAGCTCGGCAAAGAACTCCAAGGTCGGCGAGCAAGGTCCACTCGGTGACTTGCTTCTTGGCGAGCAACATCAGCTCGGCAAAGAACACCAAGGTTGGCGAGCAAGGTCCGCTCTGCGACTTGCTTCTTGGCGAGCAAGATCAGCTCGGTCAAGGAACTCCAAAGAAGGCGAGCAAGTCCGCTCTGCGACTTCCTTCTTGGCGAGCAACATCAGCTCGGCAAGGAACACCAAGGACGGCGAGCAAGATCAGCTCGGTCAAGGAACTCCAAAGAAGGCGAGCAAGGTCCGCTCCGCGACTTCCTTCTTGGCGAGCAACATCAGCTCGACAAGGAACACCAAGGTCGGCGAGCAAGGTCTGCTCCGCGACTTGCTTCTTGGCGAGCAAGATCAGCTCGGCACGGAACACCATGGTCGGCGAGCAAGGTCGCTCCACGACTTGCTTCTTGGCGAGCAAGATCAGCTCGGTCAAGGAACTCCAAAGAAGGCGAGCAAGCTCCGCTCCGCGACTTCCTTCTTGGCGAGCAAGATTAGCTCTGCAAGGAACACCAAGGTCGGCGAGCAAGGTCCGCTCCGCGACTTGCTTCTTGGCAAGCAAGATCAGCTCGGTCAAGGAACTCCAAAGAAGGTGAGCAAGCTCCGCTCCGCGACTTCCTTCTTGGCGAGCAACATCAGCTCGGCAAGGAACACCAAGGTCGGGGAGCAAGGTCCACTCCGCAACTTCCTTCTTGGCGAGCAAGATCAGCTCGGTCAAAGAACTCCAAAGAAGGCGAGCAAGGTCCGCTCCGCGACTTCCTTCTTGGCGAGCAACATCAGCTCGGGAAGGAACACCAAGGTCGGGGAGCAAGGTCCGCTCCGTGACTTCTTTCTTGGCGAGCAAGATCAGCTCGGTCAAGGAACTCCAAAGAAGGCGAGCAAGCTCCGCTTTGCGACTTCCTTCTTGGCGAGCAACATCAGCTCGGCAAGGAACACCAAGGTCGGGGAGCAAGGTCCGCTCGCAACTTGCTTCTTGGCGAGCAAGATCAGCTCGGCAAGGAACACCAAGGTTAGCGAGCAAGGTCCGCTCCGCAACTTGCTTCTTGGCGAGCAAGATCAGTTCGGTCAAGGAACTCCAAAGAAGGCGAGCAAGCTCCGCTCTGCGACTTCCTTCTTGGCGAGCAACATTAGCTCGGCAAGGAACACCAAGGTCGGGGAGCAAGGTCCGCTTCGCGACTTGCTTCTTGGCGAGCAAGATCAGCTCGGTCAAGGAACTCCAAAGAAGGCGAGCAAGGTCTGCTCCGCGACTTGCTTCTTGGCGAGCAAGATCAGCTCGGCACGGAACACCATGGTCGGCGAGCAAGGTCCGCTCCACGACTTGCTTCTTGGCGAGCAAGATCAGCTCGGTCAAGGAACTCCAAAGAAGGCGAGCAAGCTCCGCTCCGCGACTTCCTTCTTGGCGAGCAAGATTAGCTCTGCAAGGAACACCAAGGTCGGCGAGCAAGGTCCGCTCCGCGACTTGCTTCTTGGCAAGCAAGATCAGCTCGGTCAAGGAACTCCAAAGAAGGTGAGCAAGCTCCGCTCCGCGACTTCCTTCTTGGCGAGCAACATCAGCTCGACAAGGAACACCAAGGTCGGGGAGCAAGGTCCACTCCGCAACTTCCTTCTTGGCGAGCAAGATCAGCTCGGTCAAAGAACTCCAAAGAAGGCGAGCAAGGTCCGCTCCGCGACTTCCTTCTTGGCGAGCAACATCAGCTCGGGAAGGAACACCAAGGTCGGGGAGCAAGGTCCGCTCCGCGACTTCTTTCTTGGCGAGCAAGATCAGCTCGGTCAAGGAACTCCAAAGAAGGCGAGCAAGCTCCGCTTTGCGACTTCCTTCTTGGCGAGCAACATCAGCTCGGCAAGGAACACCAAGGTCGGGGAGCAAGGTCCGCTCCGCAACTTGCTTCTTGGCGAGCAAGATCAGCTCGGCAAGGAACACCAAGGTTAGCGAGCAAGGTCCGCTCCGCAACTTGCTTCTTGGCGAGCAAGATCAGTTCGGTCAAGGAACTCCAAAGAAGGCGAGCAAGCTCCGCTCTGCGACTTCCTTCTTGGCGAGCAACATTAGCTCGGCAAGGAACACCAAGGTCGGGGAGCAAGGTCCGCTTCGCGACTTGCTTCTTGGCGAGCAAGATCAGCTCGGTCAAGGAACTCCAAAGAAGGCGAGCAAGGTCCGCTCCGCGGCTTCCTTCTTGGCGAGCAAGATCAGCTCGGCAAGGAATTCTGTTCTTTCCATCAAAAATGATTGCCAATTGCCCCTTTTCCTCGGCCTTCTGATTGCCGTCTTCCAAGACCAAACTCCCTAGATCTATTCCATGGTTGTTTGCACCGTTATCCTCTGCGCTTCCTGCCGGGATAAAGCATATCAGTTAGAGCCTTGAGTTAAGCAAAACATCAACCCTTTTAGCCGAAATAAACCATCTCGGCTGAAACTTTAGAGTTGAGCAAATCATCAACTCATCTGGCCGGAGTAAATCATCTCGGTTGAAACTTCAGAGTTGAGCAAATCATCAACTCATGTGGCCGGAGTAAATCATCTCGGCGGAAACTTCAGAGTTGAGCAAATCATCAACTCATCTGGCCAGAGTAAATCATCTTGGCTGAAACTTTAGAGTTGAGCAAATCATCAACTCATCTGGCCGGAGTAAATCATCTCGGTTGAAACTTCAGAGTTGAGCAAATCATCAACTCATGTGGCCAGAGTATATCATCTCGGCGGAAACTTCAGAGTTGAGCAAATCATCAACTCATCTAGCCGGAGTAAATCATCTCGGCTGAAACTTCAGAGTTAAGCAAATCATCAACTCATCTGGCCGGAGTAAATCATCTCGGCTGAAACTTCAGAGTTGAGCAAATCATCAACTCATCTGGCCGGAGTAAATCATCTCGGCTGAAACAGAAAAGTTCTTCAGCAAAAGTAATTCACTTCTATTACATTGACAAAAAGAGTATTACATTCAGAAGTGTAGGGGAAACAAGTCCTTCCTCAAAAAATTACATAAGAACGATAAAAATAGTTTAGTTTGAGGTTAGCCGTATTCCATAACCGGGGTACGCCTTTGCCATCCAAATCTTCTAAGTGGTATGCCTCCTTACCCGCCAGACCGGTTATCTTGTAAGGCCCTTTTGTCTGTTGCCACCGGGGTTGTCTTCGCAGTGGACGCCACTGCATCATCCTCTACTCGGATGTGCTCATTGATACGCTGCATTAGTTGCCCCCCGGATGTCGGCTGGTTCATTGTAAGCGAGTCCCTCAGCCTATGTCCGACCGGGAGACCGCACTTATATTGGGTGATTTCCAGGTTAACCGAGCAATCTAAGATCTCGTTAAAGGTCTCCCAATATCTGGAGTTGTATGGCTTCAATGTGTCGCTCGGTTCCATCTTGACACTCAGTAAGTGATCAACTTCCTTTGATGTTTTGGTGTTGGTTTTGAAGCGCGTCACAAAGGCTTCGGCCAACTGATGCCACCTTTCTATGCTCCCCTCCGGCAACCTCTCAAACCATTTCAGGCCCAGTTCACCTAAACTTGACGGGAAGATAAGGCACATAAGTGTGTCATTCCGCCTATGTCCGGCCATGACCTGTCGGAAGTGGCTTATATGCATATAGGGATCGGTTTTTCCGTCGTAGAGCGTGAACTTTGGCTGGTGAAACCCTGCCGGAAGCGGTGTTATTTCTATCTCCAGGGAGAAAGGTGTGGCGCTCAGCCTTGCCAAGTCTGCGTCAAAAAGGGGAGGTGCAGCTAGGCGGGGTGGAGGCATTCCGACCTCTTCACTGGCACGTCCCCCATACGATAGCCGCTGGAACGCCGGCACTCTCTGAGCTTCTCGCCGGCGAGCCCGTTCCTTCAAGACTGCCCGCAAGTCCTCTGAGCAAGCGGAATAGGAATACCTCGACGTCGTCACCGGACGTGAGGGTTAATAGGTGCTGTCTTGCGCGCTGGACCTCTGTGCGTGCGCGTCGGAATCTGCAACCTTGTAACTTCTGGTGATTGAGATGGACGGAGTTTGCCGCTGGCTCTGGCTACATGAACGGTGGGGTTGGGTGTGCTCACTGTGGTCTTCCACTCCAGCTACACCCTTCCCTTTAACATGTCGCTTGAGATCCTCCATCTCCGCCGCCATTCTCCGGATGACGGCGTCTTGGTTCCTTAGCTTGTGTTCCAATCGTCTGGCGTGCGATTCTCTCCGCCGCCGGTGACCGTCTGGACTCCGAGAATGACCAAAGCTTCTCCGCGCTTGTCTCCCGCGTCTCTCGAGTGTCCTCCTGGGGATGTCTCTAGGTCCGCCATTGGAGGAATGGCGGGATGTCCTTCTCTCCATCTGCCTGACTCTGGGGTAACTCCGTCGATGGCGGACAACGGAATCTCGTCGTTGTTCGCCATGGACGGCGATCAGACGAGCCTGGAAGACAAGGTTTTGTCTTTCAAAGTTTCCCACAGACGGCGCCAATTGTACGGGGAGCAAATATTCCGGCAAGCCAGCACTCCTTTCTCCCAAGCTCCTGTCTGTCCGATCGACCTGCGAGCACGACGACGGTGAGCTACCCAGTGGTGTATGGCCGGAAAACCCCTCCGACGATCAAGTTAGAACACACACACAAGGATAGAGAGAGAGAGAGACAGAGAGAGAGGACTGAGTTATGTTTAGTGTATATCTCACCAAAATGTCATCTATCAAGCATGGGGGGCGCAGACTCACTTATATACATTCTGCGCCCCAAATCTACTCTCATTAGTCTCTCGACACGTGGTGCTGCTATCCCATTGTCAGCACAAATCCAGCAATCACCACCTAACCAAACTGTTAGGATATAACGGCGGAGCTCGGCAGCCCGGCGGAGTCACCTCGGCCTTCTACACTAGAGCTTACCTTCACGACCGTGCTCCTCTCGCTGAGCTCAATGACGACCGAGCTCGGTTGCATTCCGGCATAGCCAAGCTTAAGACTGGTCAAGCTGGTAAACCGAAGGCCTTTCCAGCCGGGCTAAACGCGCGAACCATGGAAACCGGAGCGCCTGGCAATCATCTCGGCCGAGCAACTCAGGCAGCTCGGTTCAACATGGTCCTGGGCCTCCACCGAGCAAAACCTTCTCCGGCCAAGCCCAAGCTATCACGGCCCCAAACATGTTCGGCCTAACCCAGCTCGGCCCAAATATGCTTGGACCACATACAGCCCGGCCAGAACCGCGGCCCAGGCCGAGATTGTGAAATCTCCCTCACACGGTGTATGGTACTTATGCATTCGTACCGAGTACACGAAACACATACCTAAATTTTTTCTTCTTCTTTTTTGGCGTACCCAGACGTACCTAGTATATACCCAATTTGTATTGTACCTCAGTTAAAACAATATTCTCTTTCTACAACAGAGATAAAATTCCTTTCACTAGACTTCTTTTTTATTTTTAGTTTTATGCTTAGCATGATTTTAAAATTAAACTATGGTTTGTAAGTTATTTAATATATTGACATTTAATTTTGATTTATACCTTTACTTTTGACATTAAATGTTAATTATAGGTTGGATCTTAGCAAATTAAACCATTTAATTAATTTTTTGCATTACTCTAAATTAAAAATAAATATTTTTTTACAAGCGTACCAAGCCGTACCCGTACTCTACTTTTTTTGGATTTTACCGTATCGATGTACCCATATCGTACTAGTACCAGTACTTGTATCCATACCCATACTTCATAGGGGTTAAGTCGTACAATCTGATAAACCACTTAAGCTTGTTTGGGGAAAATTTCTAAATGAGGTTATCTTGGTTGTTTCTTCTACGCATGATGATTAAGTTCTGCCTAAAGCTTTGGTGATTACATTAATGGAGGGATAGTTGAAAGGTACAAGATATATTTCTTTATGGGTTTGTGTGTAACACATGCATCTAGTACTAGTAAACAGAGTTGGGGCACAGACTCAACTTTTCTGAATCTTGCAGTTCTCTTTGTTTTAACTTGGGCAATTTGGTTGTTAACAATTTTGGATTATCAGCTGAATTATGAGAGGGGCAATTGTTGAGCAATCTCAAGTTGAGAAGACTGAGGATGTTGATAAGGATAAGAAGAAGAAGCGTTGATCCAAACAAAATTCCTCTGTTTCAGTTAATTTCGCGTATGTTAAATTGTTTGATATCTTCTTTGAAATTTTTGTTGTAGTCATTGCTGTGATTTAACTAAGTTGGGGCACAGAACAAAGTTGACTTTGGAATATAGTGGGTTGGAAATTAACATTTTTTTTGGGGGGTTGGAAATTAACATTCACACTTCAACTTTCTGTGTTATGGAAATTTGTACATCAATCAGTGTTTTTTTTTTTTTTTTTTTTTGGGTTGGCAAAGTGAAAACCATTTAGTTGTTGGATGTGAGGTTCTGAAAAGCGGTTGCGGTCGCTGTAACGGTGGTGGTGGCGCGGTTGCGGTTGCTGGGTGTAAAGGCCGTAGCGTAACGGTTGCGGTAACCGGAATCGTGAATTTTTTTTTCTGCACAATTTGAAAAAAACTTCCCGATACGCATATTTTTTTTCCATGATCATATTTATTGGGTTTAAAATAAATATTGATCAATTTTTGTAAATTTTTAAGTATAATCCAATATATTTCATATTTTTAAATCACTATAAATTGAGTTTTTTTTATATTTTTTTAATAATTAATGACTTTATATTATACAAAAAAATCAATAACTAACTATTATATATAAGATAAACAATGACAAAAGTAAGAGAATAAATAAGAGCCTAAATATATATATATATATATATTTTAACCAAGCCAAATAGATAATGACCACACTTATTATTATTATTATTATCAAACAATATATAGCTAGACACACAAACAAACAAAATGGTTGAGTGATAGCAGCTGAATAGAATAGTATAGGTTTTACAGCCTCAACAAATCAATAACATGTTCTTCATCTTCCTTCTTCTCTCTCTATCTCTTGCTCTTCCATCTTCTCTCTTTATCTTCCCTCTTCTCTCTATCCCTCTTCCCCATTTTCAGTTTTTTTTTTTTTTTTTTTTTTTTTTTTTTTTTTTTTTTTGTGTGTGTATTTTTTCGAAAGAAGTAGTTCGGAACCGTTATGTAACGGTGCATATATAATAGACTGTTACGGCTGTTATGGCACCGTTACAACCACTACAACAGTCGCTACGGCCTACACACCTGTGAATCTCAATCACACTGCAAAATCGGCCGTAACGGGTGGCGGTAACTACCACAACCTTTACATAACAGCGTTACGTAACGGTTGCGGCCGCTTTTTAAAACCTTCACATCCTTTGATTTAAAGGCTATTTTTGGTGGCTGAGAACCTGAATGAAAGAAAAAGTTATGATTTTGAATTTGGGTTTCCACTTAAATTGATTCTACTGCAAATATTTATCTTTAGTTCAATTAAGATTCTCTTTATATATATATGGTTGTCCATTATTCTCTGTGACAAAGTGAGAAGGAAGCAATTTTGTGCTTTTCGTGTGGAAAATGATACTCTGCCTGGTAATGAGAAGACAATGTATCTGTTAAAAAAAATTGCATCTAGGAAAAACAAGAACTTCTACATAATTGTAATCGTTCGATTATTTGACCTTTGAGTTCTTTTTTGAAACCAAATGGCCATGTGAATCAAAATTCTGGCTATGTTTGTTGGAGTTATTTTAAAAAACAACAATGATTCATCCCCCCTTTTCCCCCCACCCCCTTTGACCCCCCTCTCTCTCATTGGTCCCATTTTCTTTTTCTTTTTCTTTTTTTTCTTGCTCCTCCAATCACCACCCGCCACGTGGCAAAGGGGGGTGAGGGGTCCCAAGCATTATTCTTTAAAAAAAGAACCAGTTTTTACTCAGGTTAGGTTTGTTGTTATTGGAAACTTTTCTACAAACCTGAGTTAAAAAGAACCAGTTTTAACTCAGGTTATTTGGGAATTATCTAAATGTTGTTACCTGACTCTATTTTGTTAAACCACTTCAAACAGGCTGTTACTTATTTTCATTCCATTAGTTTTGTTGGTAACATCATGGGGATGGAGTTTTCAAACGTATAGATCATACATCTACTTGCTTTTGGAATGTCAATTTTATTAACTGTTTATGGTTTCTAAGTTTTGCTTCCTCCTCCTTTGTCTACACTCTCCCCTCTATCTGTGAAATGGATGTGTTTGTTGGGTACTGAGATTGTTTGTGTTGGCTCTGATGTTTCAATTTTTTGTTTTTGGAGTAGATTATTGTTCACTAAATGAATTACCTGCAGAACCATCAGAAATCGTGGGAAGTAGTGGCACACCAAACAAGCAACGACTGCCTGGAGCATGTAATGTTGCTTTTAATTCATTGCCAACAATACATATAAATGAACAGACAGCACCACAGGAGGTTAAAAGTATGCAAAATCAGCTACTGTTTTCATCTGATTTTGGTGGAAGAATGCTTCGAGATAATATTTATTATTTAAATAGAAAGTAATTTCTATCGAACTCTCACGAGAACCTTACAAATTTTAACTTTGCATTTTAGGAGCTTGGTGGGTCCCTAGGGAGGGAGGCTGCAACTGGACGTGGTGTTATTTATGCCACAGAAGCTTCACTCGCTGAATATGGAATTTGTGTCCAGAAAGCAATGCTGCATGAACAGGGCCTTGGACCAAGCACACCATGGACGTTTTTATTTTGACTTTTTCACTTTACAAAGGAAGTTTGATCAATCAATTTTTAGAAGGAAAGTGAAACATATTAACAAAATGCCAATGGACTTGAGGTTAGTGATAATTCAATTTGGTTTATCTTTTGAGTAAAACCCTGAATTATTTAGAAGGTAAGTGCCCCTTTATTTAACTTCCACTATTTTTCTTCATTCTGCGTTTGGTCAAGGTTTTACATGCATAATTCTAACGTCAAAAGATTAATTATCTGTTTCATATCATGCTCTTGGGGGACAAGAACATTATTTAAGCACTGCAAATGATTTTCCTCTACCAACTTTGATTTTATGCTTCACTTGTTATAAGGGCTTCTGTTACTTCTCAACATGCAAGATAAGGTTTCCATATCTATGGCAATGGGGGGACTCCCACTATAAACGCTACAGATGATTTTATAATGATGGCTGCAGCTATGATTGCTCTTGTTGAGGTTGATTTATTCTAGCGAATTTTGAAGTCTTTTGATTTTATATATAGGTGTATGGATGTCACCAGTAGCTCGTATGATTTTTTGTTTGTATGAAATTATTATTTTAAGTTGAAATATACTTGGTTTGTATGCAATGTTTACATTAAAAGTTATTTTTTTGTTTGGATGGTTGTAAGTGAAATAGATGCAGATTGTGAAATGGGTGATAATATATATGTATTGTTTTGTTTGTATACTTGTTACCAGTTGCATGGGATACATACAAGTTGTGGACAAATTAATATAAAAAAATAAAAAATAAAAAAAAACATAAAATGATGTTTTTGGCGACTAAACAATTGGTCGCCAAAAATGGAGTAAATATGTTAGCGACTAAATAGTTAGTAGCTAAAAAATGAATTAAATGGAAACAAATCTTTTGACGACTAAATATTTAGTAGCCATAAAAAAAAAAAGGAGTTTAGGCGACTAATGATTTAGTATAAAAAAAAAAAAAAAATACTTTTGGTGACTAGATATTTAGTAGCCAAAACAAAAAAGTTATATGATAGGCGACTCAAAATTTTAGTAGCTAAACAAAAAACTAGACTTTAGGCAACTAAACCATTTAGTAGCTAAAAGAAATAAGATGAAAAAAAAAAAGAAAAAAGAAAATTAGCGACTAAAAGTTTGGTCGCCCTAAATGGTTTAACTTTTTGGCAACAAAAAATTTTAGTTGCTGAAAATATAATGTTAAATTTATTATGAACTTTTGACGACTAAAAAATTAGTCACCAATTGAAGACTTTCAGTGACTAAATAATTTTTAGTCAACAGTTGAACACTTTTGGCAACTAAAAAATTAGTCGCCCATTGAAGACTTTCAGTGACCAAATATTTTTTAGTCACCAATACGTTTCTCGACAATAATCCAACAGCAAAGCTGGCGACCAAAAAGTTTAGTCGGCAAAACGTTTTGGTGACCAAAATATGACTTTTGGCAACTAAAAATTTAATCATCAAAAGTATAATTTGTTGTAGTGATTTGTGTAACAATTTCAAGGGTAAACAAAAGGGCAGGGTCATGAAAGATTTGTTATGAAAGGTTGCTAGGGCAAGCACTGTTGCTGTATTCACCAAAGTTATGAAAGAAATAAATCAAAGGAGTTGATTGTGCAGCATACAATTGGTTGGCTGAAAGACCACCAATTCATTGGAGTATGAGTCACTTCAATAGTTTCCTAAAGTGTGACATTTTGTCGAATAATCTGTGTAAATGTTTCAATTCAAGCATATTGCAAGCTAAGGATAAACCTATGGTCACCATGTTGGAGAAGATAAGAGTTTTGTTGATGGAAACAGTTCAAAAAAGAAAGAAAACAACGAAAAGGTACAACAAAGGCCCTATATGTCCTAAGATTCAACATATTTTGGAGAAGGTAAAGCTGAATGCAGCTAGCTGGATTCCTAGATGGAATGGGGGTTTCCAATTTGAAGTTGTTAGCTCATATGGTGAGCAATATAAGGTGGACGTAAAAGAATGGACTTGTGGATGTAGGAAATGGGATCTGTCAGGTATTCTTTGTGCTCATGTTGTTGCTGCTGGAAACTATATGGGTGAAGAACCAGAAAAGTATGTGCATCAGCACTATAAAGAGGAAACTTACTTGAGGATTTATGAGAACATGTTGTGTAGCGATCCCGGTTTCGATCCTTCTTTCATGTTTTGCCACTTCAATTGGTCCGGTCGGGGGTTGAGCTGCTCGGTCAGCTCGAGGGGGTCCAGGGGCAGCGCCCCTTGGCGGGTCAAAGGGCACCGCCTTGGCGGTGGTCGAGCTGCTTGTCCGCTCAAGCGGCCGTTTATGCGCTCAAGCGGAGAATGTTTGATTTCAGAAGTTTGACATGTCTGCAAAAGTACTAGGTTAGTGTATTTGACGCTCAAGCGAGGCATTCCACGTTTTAGCGGACCATGTTATATCAGTTCGTGAATCTGATATTTCATATCACTTTTTTAGTCCTCTCTCCCTCTAAAACTCTCCAGAATTCCAGATCGGAAGCTTCTCTCTCTAGAAGTCATCTTCTCTCTTTGATTTCTCCAAATCCATTGGGATTTAGACCTAAGTTCTTCACCAAAGTTGGTTATCATCTCGAGGGCTTCGTTGTGTGCGGTGAGGATCGAGTTTCGACACCGTTAATTTTGGGGGTTTCATCTCATTTCTTCTTCAAAACTTGAGGTAGGGATTTTCTTAGAGTTATATATATATATTTGCAAGATCTAGATGATTTTTGAAATCATTCTTTGATTAGCTTTGAGAAATTGATTGTTGATTTCAAGAAGATGAGTAATTTTAAAAGAGGGTTTAATTTCTTTCCTTTTAAAATAGAAATTGAAAGTTTTGAACCATATTGATTGAAGAAAGATGATTTTGGAGAGATTCTTCTAAATATTTTGGAGATGAATGGTTTTGGTGAGAAAATCTAGAAATTGGGTCTTTTCTTTGAAAGATGTTGAAAATCCTTGGAAGATGTTGTCATATTTATTTTGTGTACCAAAATAAATGGATATTTTGAAAATTGTTTATTTATATATAAATGACGAATTTTGTGCAAAAAATGAGAAATGTTGTTTATTTTGGAAATTGTTGTCAAAATGTTGATTTAGTCTTGAATTGACTAAATTGTTGAGATTGCTCGAAATGTGGGAATTACGTTATTCTCTTGAATGAATTGGATATAAAAGTATATATATATATATATTCATCTTGTGGAATTGTGTTGAAAAGAGGACTGGGAATTTTGATCACAATGGTATATTGTGTGGAACAATTGAATATGGAAGTAATGTTGCATTGCATTATTAAGCATACATTGGCATTTCAATTCATTGGACTATGTTAAGCTTTGGAAATTTGCATTGAGAAAAGAATGTTGGGAAATAGGTTTTCATGAAATGGTTTTGGGGTAAATAGAATGGTAAGTCTTGATAGGTGGTGTAAATGAAATTGTTAAGTTGGCCTAAGTGTCCTTGGTGAAAGACCAGAAAGTCGCGTGGATAGGTGTCGAGCCTTCCGGTTAATACCGGTAAAAATGACAATTGGTAGTATTCGTATAGTCTACTTGCAGACACCGACCTAAGGATTACCAGAGTTGTATTTACTGCCCCCTTTAATTAAATTGATAAATTTTGAACAGTTGAAGTTGCATAACATTATTGAGGATGATGGTTTTCAAAAGATGAAGATGTGTTTTATTTTCAAAAAGGCATGGCATGGCATATGCATTCATCTCTTGAGACTTGTATAAAATGTAAATACTTTGTTAAGGATTTCCTACTGGGCTTTATGCTCACCCTACCGGATTTTTGTGCAGGAAAAGACGTGGTGAATCCGCCTAATTGAGGGCGTGGAAATGTGTGTGTTGAGAGCACTAAAGTTCTCATTTGCTGTGATCCTATTTGTAAGCCAAGGGCTATGTATGTGTGGGTTTGAATAACCATTTTGTGTACCGAGCTTAAGCCTTGGAAGATTGTAAACCCTTGGGGGTGCTTATTTGGTTATTTACTTGTTGTTGAATCAATGTAATATCGCATGAGCAACTATTATTATTATGTAATGCAAGTATGAGAATTTATATTTGGTTTTCCTTTAAGAGAGCCATGATTGTTGCATTATCATTTGGGCTAGAAATTTGGGGCGTTACATGTTGAGTCCTATCAATGGTAGACAAATGTTGCCAACAATTGTTGGACCCTCAGTGAGTAATTCTTCAGCCATTGTAGAATCTGTCTCAATGATGATTTCATTGAGACATTTTTCCAGCACAATTGTGAGGCCTTGGTAAATGCCCCACATTTTAGCTTTAAGGCTATAGCACTTCTCTAGCTTTCCAAAGAAACCACACAGCCAGACTCATTTTTCATCTCTAAAGGCCCCTTTAAAGCCTCTTTCCTCTGGGTCTCCTCATGCACATCCGTCTGTATTGAGTTTGATTTCCCCTGTAGAATAAGGAAGCCATTTAATTAGTTTAGATGAGTGATTGGTCAAGGTAATAGACATGAGAAAAGCCTGTTGGATCTCACTAGCATAATTATGTATCAAGGATAAGGTTTTTTTTTGCAAAATAGGATCAGAATTTTCAAAAACTTTTTTATTCCTATCCTTCCAGATTTGCCAGAGAGATACAACAAAAACAATATTACAGAGTGGATCAATTTGTGAATGAGGTTTTAAATTCTTTTTAAGCCGAGTATTGAGGTGCAACTGGTTGTCCTTCAAATACCAATGATAGCCCACATTAACCCAAACAACATTGGTGATATCACATCCACGAAGTGCTCCATGTCTTTAGTGTGAATACCACACCTAGGACAAGAAGCATTGGTCGTCAACCCCCTTTTCACTCGCAAATCATTGGTTAAAGGCCTTCTTAGAAGGATCAACCGAAGGAAATTTTTGAGTTTTTGTGGGACTTTTAGTTTCCAAACCCACTCCAAGTCCATACTACCAGCCACCTGATTGGAGGCAATTTTACAGGCAACTAATAGTTGTCGAAATGTACACATTTAATCATTGTTACTTGATAATTTTAATATGTTTGTGTATGTGCAGGTCACTCAAGCTTATGAGTAGAAATTGGACTTAATTTCATATTTGAAACCCAAGACCAACCTCCAACTCAACTCTGAAGACCTAGAAGAATCTAAATAATTTTAATCAAGCAAGAAAAGCCCAACCCATGAAGTTTGAAGAAACAAGAGTTAGATTTGATGCAATCTCGCTAGCATAGTCACTATGTACAATATTCGATATTTTGGGCATATCTCTCTAATTTCATATCGAATTGAGGTGAATCAAGAGGCGTTGGAAAGATAACTTAAAGGGTTACAATTTTGTGTGAAATAGGAATTCCCCAATTCTGACATTTACTAGGTCAAAATGGATCCGCAAGATGAGTAAAAAAAGCTGGGAATAATTCTATCCGAATTTTCCTTCATTTTGGAGAATTCTAGCCTCTTTGGTATTATTTAAATGTGTCCTATGTCTATAAATACAAAAGCCTATTGTTCATTAGGGCTATTGAGGATTCTAGAGAAAAGTATAGAGACGTAAGGAGAAGAGGTTTTCCATCTCAATCATGAGCAGCTAATCTTTTTGTTGGGGATTGAGATGAAGCACTATTCAAGTAATTTGTATAATTGTACTGTGACTTTAGTTTTGATTTGCTTTGGATAATCATTGTATAACTTCAAAGATTTTTTATTCAAGTAAAGTTTTCATCTAATGAATGTATTTGGTTTCAGTGATTAAGAATATATTGTCATACTAGTGTTTTATTCGTTTGTATATACAAAGTGTGGGACGAGTCATACCTAAGGGAGACGAGTTTGTGATTGTGATTTGATTATGCTCATTCTCTTGACGATGATATCAAGGTTTGTAGCCATGATACATCACTATTATCCGAATCATTGATTTACTGGAATTCAATATATTAATTACTTGCTATGAGATTAGAGGTGGATTCAAAATCCCAAACTATTTTCTACTTCAATTCCTCCTCAATCTTCTTTTTGTTTAACAATTATTTTCAGTTAATTTTATAATAAAATCAAAATATTCATCTGATTTGAATTAATTAAGAATTGATTTTCTAATATTTAAACAACTTAATCTTTTAGTCCATGTGGATCGATATCCAAACTAAACCACTATTCTATTGATTTAAGGACTTAGTAAGGATTTATTTTTGGTGTGGAAACGACCCATCAGCAGCCACAATAGAAAAACCTCCCCCTATGGACCGCTTTCAATGAGGAGTGTCAGGGAAGGCAACAAAGTGAGGTAACATGACTTTAAGCACACAACCAAGGGCAGCACTAGAGATTTGAGAACTTAAACAGTTTATATCCCAATTGACCTCATCATGTATAAGTTTATCCACTATATCAGAATTCATAAGGTGGTGATTAGGGTATGATGAAGCTAAGGCCTCTTCACCACACCACCAATCATGCCAAATAGAAATGCTAGAAGCATCACCAACACACCATTTAATACCTTTCTCAGAATATCTCTAGTTTTGAGAATGCCCCTCCAAATGTGAGGGCTTTCTCTTAGAGGAATAATTAAGTAAATTGCTTTTAGAAAGGTACTTTTCCTTCAGGACTTTAACCCAAAGGCAATCCTCATTGTTCATGATTTTCCAACCCAACTTCGACAAAAGAGCCATATCTTAGAGTTCGTTTGGGAAGTGGATTGGCTTTTTGGCTATTTTAGCCTAGGGCTAACCTCGTTTGTGATAGGCTTTTTGGCTTTTTTGACTTTTATGAAAGAAAAAATGAAATGATTATGGGTTGGATGTGATATTTTTTCTTATTGGGCTAAAAAGCCTATTTTGTCTTTTTGTGGCTAAAATAACCTCAAACCCAACTCAACCCTTCTTCCCAAACAAGTGCTTAGGGTTTTGGCTTTTCTTAGGCCAAGCCCTCCCATTTCCTTACTTTTGCATACAATCTCCCAATTCACAAGGTGGACTTTCTTACTGTTTTCAGTGTCATCCCAAAGAAAATTGCGATTAAGCTTGGTGAATGGGCCTAGATTGGTTTATAAAGAACATTACAAAAGCTAATGGGCCTAATTTGTTGAATGGATTCAGGATTGTCCAATTTAGGAATAAGAGTAATCAGGATGTATTTGACATTATCAGGAACACTTTTATTAGAAAAACAGGTCTCAATTGCACACAGAAGAATGTCCCAATGAGCATGATAAAAAAGAGAATGAATACAAAAGAAAATGAGCAAAATTTGATAGGATTGAAATTTCAAGTTCTGTTTGATTGAGTTGGGAAATAAAGAAAGAGATGGCCTAAGTGAACTCAAAAAACAAAAAGTGAGATTCTATTTTTCCCTCACTTTCTTTTCCCTTGTGTTTTCTATTATAATCAAACAAAAAATGAGATTGCATTTCTTTTTCTCTTTTTATTTATTTATTTTTTATCAAATTTTCCAACCAACAACCTTAAGAAAACTAATGAAATAGACACGTAGAGGATTAGCATGATCAAGAATAGTGTTGTTTTGTATTGGATAGAGGAAGAGTTAAGGGGTGTTTGGGAAGAGTTTTTTTTTTTTTTTTTTTTTTGTTAGTTTTTTGCTAAAAGACAAAATAGGTTAAAAAGCCAAAAAAAATCAAATCCAGACAAAATATCATATCAAACCCATAATCATTTCACTTTTTCTCTCACAAACATTACATCCAACTACAAAAAAACCCAACTATCTTCCCAAACACAAAAATTTTAACCTCCTAAAATAATCAAAAACTAAAAAAACCTACTAAAATAATAACTTCCCAAACACCCACTTAGTAGTTACATTTTTCTTTCTTTTTTTCTTGAGCATGGTCAAGAAAAGTATTGTTTAGAATTGGGTAGAGGAAGAGATGTAGTTAGATTTTTGGAAAATTGTAAAAAAAATAAATAAATAAATAAAATCTCATAGACTCTCTTAACAAATGAGTTTTTAATTTTGTTAATTTAAATTCTAAATTTTTTGTTTGTTTTTAATTTAAACCATCAGTTCATTTCCGTTAAAGTAAAATTAATGGAAAAATGAATATTTTAGTCATTCAACTCAATAAAAAATGATATTTTAGACATTTTATATAAATCTATATTAAATTTTATGACTAAAATATCATTTTCCCATAATTTTACTTAATGAAAATAAGATGATGGTATAGATTAAAAATAAATCAAACAATTAGAGTTTAAATTAATAAAATTAAAAACTCAAGATTTATTTTGTTATAAGAGTCAAACTCTGATTTTTTTTTATTTTTATTTTTGTAATTTTCTAAAGATTTTTCTTTCTTGAAAACGAAATTTATAGGTGCATTTAGTGCAGTATATAAAATTATTTATAATTTTTTTGTTTTTCTTTTTATTTTGAAAATGTGTAAAAGTATTTGGTATAACTTATACTTTTATCCATAATCAGATCCATCATCACAGCCTATGATTTGATTTCCATCTTCAAAAAAAAAAAAAAAAACTTATATTTTAATTTATAAGGCAAAAATAATTTGAATAAATTGAAGGGGAAAAAAAAAAAAACTACTTATTAAAAACAAGAAATATGTTCAACGGTTGGTTCCTAATTGTTAACTTCTAATTTGTTAAAAATTGTACTAAAAAGGCTTTTACTTACTGGGATTGGGGACAATGTTGTCACAGTATTATGCTGTGAAAACAACCCTTTACTTGATTATAATCACAAAGTACTTAATAAAAATTTGTTTCCCATTTTTATAAATACTTTATCTCTTGGTTTTAATTTTTTAAATGTTTGAGAGTAGTGATATAAACAAAGTAATATTTACTAAGGTTGTATTTGATTCATAGATTTGGAGATAAATTTATTATAAAAAAAAAAAGGGAAAATATGTGTGAAACGTAAGTGAAATGTAGTTATATTTTATTCATATTTTACCTACTTTTTTACTTTTTCTTTCTAAATCTTTTTCCAAATTCATAAACCAGATGCAGCCTAAGAGTGAGAGATTAGTCTTTCTATCTGCTCATTAAAATATTTAAAAAATATGTGCAGCAAACAAAGCAAGGTGAACATGTAAAAGAAAAGCTTTAAAGTTAATACCTTCATAAACAAAATAGTAAATTTATATTATTTTATTTTTTAATTTTTTTAAAAAAATTAATATTTTGAGATAATAAAAAATAAAGTTAAGAATTAACATTTTGAGACAGAGGAAGTAATAATTTTATAAATAATTAGTATTTAAAATCTTAATTTAGAAATAATATAATTATAATTTATTTTGTAAGAATATTATAATAATTGTGAGGGTAATTTATACAGGTAAATTGGGCCAGGCTAAGTAATGGGCCGGTGTGGGTCGGAGTATGAAAAGCAGAGTAAAAAGACCTCATTCAAGTAGTCCGATCGCGGAAGTGTGTTTCGGTCACGATTAGCCCGGTCAAGGAAGAATGTTGTTATATCGGTTCAGGAGAGCGCTACGGTTAGCCCGGTTGGGTCTTCTAGCCGAAGTAAGAGAAGCTATCTTCCTGACTGTCCTGAGTTAGTTCGGCAAGTATCTTCTATGGATAGCTCGGTCGTAGTATGGGAAGCGGAGGTAGGAGGCAGTAAGGCAGAGCCGGACTAGTGTATAGGTTGGTCACTCCGGTTAGTCTAACATGGAAATGATACTTCGGTCGTAAGGTAGTTCGGCTGTGGTAAAACCATCTCACTTGGTTTAAGCAGTGAGGGGGGTGTTGAGAGAAGCATTATCTCTCAGGAGTATGAATCCTAGGAGGACTCTGCATGGAGGAGTAAGAGTCCTACTAGGATTGTGCCACACAAAACCTATAAAAGCTCACCAATATCACCTTTGGAGAGGGAACACACAACTTTGTTTTCTAAATACACAGAGCTTTTGTCTATTTGTCAAGCTTACTGACTTAGGCATCGGAGAGGTTTCCGGCACACACCCGCCGGCTAGCTCACGTTTGTGTTTTCAGGTGATAAAGCGACGTCGTACGGAAGAGCGCAGACTTGATCAACAGGATTATACGAGAAGGTGTATTTCTTTCCCGTACAATTGGCGCCGTCTGTGGGAATACAGACAAGAACAACCTCTTGATCAAGCTTTTCCTCTCAAAAATCAATGGCGAACAACGAAGAGTTACCGCAGTCCGCCCTTGACGGACTAACTCCAGAAGGGGGTGCAAGGCGCGAAGGCCTACCCTTGGTCACTCCCATGGCGAACCTGGAACCACAAAGACAAAATTCCAGGAGGTATGCAAGGGGACGAAGGTGGAATAACAGCCCCCATCACTCTCACTCGCAGAGCCCAGAAAGACAAAGGCGCAGGATTGATCCCCCAAGCTTTGGAAGATCGCGTCAGGAACAAGATGAGTTGATACGTCGGATGGCGGCGGACATGGAATCCCTTAAGCGCCAGGTGAAAGGAAAAGAAGTGGCGACAGGAGAGGGGCGCACAAACAGGACGCCCCCTCGCCACTCGGAAAGTCGTAGTCGGAATACTACACCCTTTCAAGCGGAAAGCAAAAGCCTCAGGACAGGCGATACGCAATCTAGATCTTCCAGAACTCGTCACTCCAGGCCTGAAAGGACGAGATCTGAGAGGTCAAACACTGAGGGAATCACATATTGGCCCTCACATACGCACCAGACAAGGTCTAGGCAGACAGAGTTGCCCAGATCATCCGACCTACGAACCGTGCTAGAAGAAAAGGCACGATGGAGGAAGGACGCCAGGGCACATGATCCGCATAGAGTTTCTGCCTTACAGTGGTTGGCTCCTCGGACGCACGAAAGTGTCGAAGTTGGAATGCCTATACCACGCCCTGCCTACGAACCAACGGACAAGGCATTGGCGAGGCTGCAGACCTCACCATTCGTCCCAGTAATCGAGAACGCGCCCCTACCTTCAGGCTTCCTACAGCCCAAATTCACCACGTACGAGGGGAAGACAGACCCTTACTCACACTTGAGCCACTTCCGCCAGGTTATGGCGGTATACCGACGCAACGAGGCCTTGATGTGCATCTTATTTCCCTCGAGCCTTGGCGACCTAGGCCTGACTTGGTTTGAGAAACTTCCAGAGGGCAGCATAGCCTCCTAGGCACAGTTGGTAGAGGCATTCGTGACAAGGTTCCGAACAAACACTAAAACTCCGGTGGAGATTGACCAGCTACTCTCCATCGACATGGGCGACAAGGAGACCCTAAGATCATACAACAGTCGCTATTGGGAGACCTTCAACCAGATTGGGGACTATCCCACCAATCTCGCCATTGCGCAATACAAAAAAGGCCTTCCAGTCGGGAACGGACTGAGGGACTCTATCACCATGACACCGCCCCTCACCATGGAAGCCCTGATGGAAAGAGTGCATCAGCACATCAGGGTGGAAGAGGATGGCGCACGTGCCAAAGCAAAATCTGGCACGACCGCAGCACCAGAAAAGAAGGCCTCAGCAAAAGTCAACGCGGTAGACCGTCCGAACAGCAACGGGCGCGGCAGACGAGACAACGGAGAAGACCAGGACAAAAGATGGTTAAGAGTCCGCACTGCCATAACCACGGTTTTCAAGAAACCGATCTACCGAATACTCAGTGAAATTCGAGACGAGCCTTTCGTCAAGTGGCCAGCCAAACTAGGCGAGGCTCAGAAGGACTACGACGACAGGTCACGGTGCACCTTCCATAAAGAAAAGGGGCACCGCACTGAGAACTGCACGCCATTGAGACAGCACCTGGAGGAGTTGGTTGCAGCAGGTCATCTCGACAAATATATTGAAGGAGGGGCACAACCAGCCCCCAAGGACCAGAATATGCCCAATGGAATGCCAATCGACACCCCGCCCCAAGGCATCATCAACGTAATACATGGAGTCTTTGAACCTGAGCGTGTATGCGAGCTCAGAGGTTCAATCAAAAAGGCTGAGCACTTAAGAGAGGTGCTAAGTGCCCAACCAGTCGTCAAAAAGGGAAGACAGAGGCCACAAATGTCATGTCTTTTTTGGATAAAGACTTGGCAAGGATTTATTGCCCTCACAACGATGCCTTGGTCGTCACTCTCCGAGTCAAGGATTTTGACGTCAAGCGGATTCTGATTGACCAAGGTAGTTCATGTGAAATCATGTACTATGAAACCTTCAAACAACTAAAGTTGCAAGATAAAGACTTGGCGCCTGCCGTATCTCCCCTTATTGGATTCAACTCCATGGCAGAATGGCCCGTCGGCAAAACTATCCTCCCAGTCAGAGCAGGAAGTGTGACGAAACAAGTGGAGTTCTGGGTGTTGAAGGTCCCCTCCACCTACAACATTATCTTGGGCAGAACATGGCTGCATGCCATGCGCTCGGTGGCGTCCTCCTACCACCAAGTGATGCGATTTCCCAACGACACCGAAGTAATAGAAGAAGTTTATGGAGATCAGATCATGTCGAAGCAGTGCTTTGTCACAGTGAACGGCAGCCGGGCTGCCAAAGGATACGTTCATTCGGTGGAAGAACCTGAGAGTAATGAACTATTCGCAGATGTTGGCAAAGCGGCTAGTCAGAAAGCAGCAGGAGGACTTGGTGGAGGTCAGAATAGATGAAAAGAACCCGGATAAGTTCTTTTTGCTTGGTTCATCGTTGTCCAGCACTGAGAGATTGGAGGTCTTGGAATTTTTGACCTCCAACATCGAAGTGTTCGCCTGGACCCCATACGACATGCCAGGCATTGATCCCAACTTCATCTGTCACCAACTCAATGTCCACCCTTCTGCCAGACCAATCATTCAGCGCACCCGCAGATCGGCACTCCACCACGCCGAAATAGTGGCAGAAGAAGTAGGAAACCTGCTGGAGGCAGGGGCAATCAGAGAGGTGCACTACCCAAGATGGATCTCCAACACCGTCGTAGTGCCAAAGAAGAATGGCAAGTGGCGTGTTTGCGTCGACTCACAAAACGGTCAACAAGGCGTGCCCAAAAGATAGCTTTCCTCTACCAAGGATAGATCAACTGGTAGACTTAACGGCAGGGCACAACCGACTTAGTTTTCTGGACGCATACAGAGGCTACCACCAAATTGCCATGCACGAACCAGACCAGGAGGTCACATCCTTCACCACGCCAAGAGGACTATACTGCTACAAGGTCATGCCCTTTGGCCTAAAGAACGCAGGGGCAACATTCCAACGAATGGTCACCAAGATGTTTGAACCATTGCTAGGCAAAACAATGGAAGCTTACATCGACGACATGGTGGTCAAGAGCAAGAATAAGAATGACCATCTCAGAGACCTAGGTGAGATGTTTGAGATTCTGAAGAAGCATAAGTTATGCCTCAACGCATCGAAATGTGCATTCGGAGTAGGATCTGGTAAATTCCTAGGCTTCCTGGTGACCAACCGGGGTATTGAGGCAGACCCTTCTCAGATCAAGGCAATTCAGGAGTTGGA
Source organism: Camellia japonica (assembly GCA_030407325.1). Taxonomy (NCBI): domain Eukaryota; kingdom Viridiplantae; phylum Streptophyta; class Magnoliopsida; order Ericales; family Theaceae; genus Camellia; species Camellia japonica. Next base: position 105,139,547 of record JAPPVO010000003.1, read on the forward strand.
AAGACCAAACTCAGTAAAAGAAGTACAGCATCTCACCGGCATGGCCGCCGCTCAATCGATTCATAAGCCGGTCGTTAGACAGACTGACCATTCTTCCATGCTCTGAAAGCCAAGTTTGAATGGGATGACGAATGCGACCAAGCTTTGGAAAGCTTGAAGGAATACATGTCTTCTCCACCACTACTCGTAACTCCAATTCCTGGAGAAGAACTCTTCTTGTACCTAGCAGTCTCGCAGCACGCAATCAGCGCAGTGTTGGTCCATGCAGAAGGAATCCAGCATCTGCCCATCTATTATGTCAGCAAGACATTACTAGGCGCCGAACGAGGGTACTTGCCACTGGAGAAACTGGCATTGGCCTTGATGATGGCCTCAGAAAGTTGTGCACTACTTTCACGCCCACACCATAGTTGTTCTCACAGCCTTCCCATTAAAGGCTTTATTTGAAAGAGCAAACTCTCTCTGGCGAATTCTGAAGTGGGCAGTAGAGTTGGGACAATACGACATCAAGTTCCAACCTAGGACCGCAATAAAAGCACAAGCATTGGCAGATTTTGTCGCAGAATTCACACCAGAAAGTCATCACATCTGCCCAGTCGACCTAACTGAAACAACCGAACTAGGGATGGAAGTTGACGTCGGAATAACGCAACCCCTAGTAAGTTATTCAGTCAGGCCCCAAGGCAGACCAGAGTAAGGAAAGGAAGGAAGAAGCAAACCATGCTACACCAAGTCAGGACTCGCCAACAAATAAAGACTTGGTGCAAACAGAAAGCAAGGGGCAGACAACGAGCATGGACTCTGAAGAAGACACCTGCAGCCATGGAAGATCCCAAGGCATCATCTGATCCCTCCACCTGGGAAATTGTTCGTTGGAGAGATGTGGAAGCTCTTCGTGGATGGAGCATCCAACCGGCATGGAGCAGGACTTGGCATAGTCCTCATCTCTCCAGACGGCCTAGTAGTGGAACAGGCAATCAACCTTGGCTTCCCAGCATCAAACAACGAAGTGGAGTATGAAGCGCTTCTGGCAGGCCTCAAGTCAGCATTCTACATGAAGGCCACCGAGCTAATGTTTACAGCGACTCGCAGCTGGTGGTAAACCAAATATCTGGCGACTACGAGGCAAAGGATGATAGAATGGCCAAGTACCAAGAATTGGTCAGAACAGAGATAAAGAAGTTTGAAGTGGTGAGGATAGAACAGATCGGCAGAGAGGAAAACAGCAGAGCAGACGAACTCGCAGGCTTCGCCTCAATGGCAGATACCTCCATCCCTCATCCACTACTAATCGACTATTTGCCTAGGCCAAGCATTGAAGACGCAGAAGCAGTAGAGGTATGTTGCGCCGATCTAGGCCCTTCTTGGATGGATCCCATCATATTATTCCTGAAAGACGGCACCCTACCAGAAGAGAAGAAAGAAGCCAACAGAATAAGAGCAAAGTCGCAGCGATTTTGGCTCTCCCCATCTTTGGCATTGTACAAAAAGTCGTTCTTAGGACCTTACCTAAAATGTGTTCACCCCAGCAAAGTGAAAGCGTTTCTGTTCGAAATATATGAGGGTGTCTGCGGCAGCCATCAAGGAGGAAGATCATTGGCATACCGAGCAATTTCACAAGGATGCTGGTGGCCATACATGCAAGCAGATTCAGAGAAGTATGTCAAAAAGTGCGAAAAGTGCCAAAAGTTCGCACATCAAATACACCAACCTGCCAGAGAACTTCTACCTCTAACTAGTCCATGGCCCTTCGCAATGTGGGATTGGACATAGTAGGGCCACTTCCAACAGCACCCGGCAACAGGAAGTTCTTCCTTGCGGCAACCACACTTCACAAAATGGGTGGAAGCAGAAGCCTTGGCGTCAATCAAGAAAAAGATGTGAAAAAGTTTGTCTGGCAGAATATCATCACTCGATTTGGCATACCAAAGGCACTGATATCAGACAACGACACTCAGTTTGACGGCAGAATCTTCAGAGGCTTTTGTGAAGAATACAAGATCGAGTTCTACAATTCTACACCGGCATATCCCCAAGCAAATGGTCAGGCAGAAGCATCGAATAAAGTGGTCCTAGATGGGTTGAAGAAAAGGTTAGAGAGAGCAAAAGGCAAGTGGGCAGAAGAGCTCCCCCATGTTTTATGGGCTTACCGCACCACGCCTCGACGATCAACAGGAGAAACACCATTCTCCTTAGCCTATGGCATGGAAGCAGTCATCCCATTAGAAGTTGGCCTCCCCACAATTCGAAGCGAAAACTTTGATCCAGACTTAAATGGCGAAGCCATAGCATTGGAGCTTGACCTTGCGGAAGAAAGAAGAGACAGAGCATTGGTTCACATCGCCTCCTACCAAAAAGAATTGTCAAGAAAGTATAACAAAACAGTGCATCCAAGGCAATTCAAGATTGGAGATTGGGTGCTGCGCAAAGTGATGGGAAACACCTTAGTTCCAGGAGATGGCAAGCTGGGGCCTAATTGGGAAGGACCTTACAAAGTGGTTGGATTAGCGGGCAAAGGGGCATACCACTTGGAAGATAAGAACGGCAAAGCAATTCCCAGGCCATGGAACACTGCAAATCTCAAGTTATTTTATTTCTAGTTTTTTTCTTTTAAAGTATGTGTAATTTTTTACTTTCTCAATAAAACAAAGTCGATTCTTTTTTAGCATAATTGTTTTCAGTAGAAAGTAGCTTTAGTAAGTTCGTAGCATTGTAAACATAGTTGGCCGGAATAACCAACTATGACCCTTCCTAAGCCCAGGATCAAGATCCAGGCTGTAGGACGTTTTGGTCGGAATAACCAAAACACTTTATTCTAAGTTGGCTGGAAAAACCAACTTAGAGGTTGGCTAGATTAAACCAACTCTTTGTGCTCTTCAGCCGAAGTAAGTTTATGGCTGAAGAGTGGTTGGCTGGATTAAACCAACTCTTTGTGCTCTTCAGCCGAAGTAAGGGTATGGCTGAAGAGTGGTTGGCTGGATTAAACCAACTCTTGTTACTCCTCAGCCGAAGTATGGGTATGGCTGAAGAGTGGTTGGCTGGATTAAACCAACACTGGATACTCTTCAGCCGAAGTAGTTTTATGGCTGAAAAGTGGTTGGCTGGATTAAACCAACACTGGATACTCTTCAGCCGAAGTAGTTTTATGGCTGAAGAGTGGTTGGCTGGATTAAACCAACACTGGATACTCTTCATCCGAAGTAGTTATATCGGCTAAAGAGTGGTTGGCCAATGAGTTAGATAGCTAAAAACGGAATATGGTATATCGGCCTAGAGATATTCCAATTGGCAGTTAGAAAGCAAGCATCAAACCGAGATCACAGTTGAGCAAATGAGTTCATGAAAAATTCATTACAAATGGGAGCATGCTTAAACAGGAAATAAAACCGGAATAAGAGTTAGAGCACAGAAGAAGATTTTTTCATTAAAGTGAATAAGAAAGTACAACTGCAGGGCCGCAGCCCGGTTACAAGTTCAAATTGAAAAGAAAGAAAATCAGTTGAAAAGGTCACCAATTTCGGCATCAAATTCATCATCAGCATTTGTCCGGAGTCCGGTGTCACCTGGGAGCACGGTTTGAGCTGGGAGCTCGGTTTCAGCTTGAACCTCGGTCTCAGTTGGCTGCGTTTTGTCAGTTAGCAGCTCGTCAGTTAGGTCTTCAATGACTGGCTCCAACCGAACTGTTTGATTATTGGGTTGTTCGTTGACGGCCGGGGTAAGAGTTGGCTCCTCATCCTTATCATCATCATCATCATCATCATCATCATCATCATCATCATCATCATCATCATCATCACCAGACCCCTCAAGAAATTGCCTTTGGAGATCGGCAGCATATTGCGAAAGCGAGGCCGGAATAGAATACGGTGGAGCATTGTAGACCTCAGTGTCAGGCGTACAACCGAGCCGCTTCACCGCACTCCTCCAGCTGCATTTGAAGAATAAGTCCTTGGCTGCGTTGCACTGGAGGGTATATGCGTCTTCGGCCTTCTTAAAGCCTTGTTTTTCGGCTTTCTTAATGCCCACCTTCAATTCGGCTATCTCGGCGTCTTTTTTCTTTTCAATTTTTGCCAAAAGGCGTAGGTATTTGTCTTTTGCCTCGTTGGCAACCTTCTGCTTTTCAGCTTCGACCGAATCAGCAAGCTCGGTCAGCCGACCATTCTCAGATCTCAGTTCGGCAATTTGTTTTCTTGCCTCCTCCAATTCAGCTGTTTTTGCCTCGGCCTCAGCCATGGCCTCCCTTGTATTTCTCCTAAGCTCCATGACCCTCCTGTGTGTAACTTGGTTTTTCTGGATAGCCTGCAAAGGAGAAGTAACTTTAGCCGGACTGAAAGTTGGAAAAAATTACATAGAAAGAAGAAAGCTATTTACCAGGATCATGGACTTGGTTGAAGACCGAATGGACTTCAGTTCGGTGTTAAGTTGCTTGTACTGGTGCTCCATATCTTTTGAAAGGCACACACTTTTGGCTAGATTAAAAGCCATCAGGTGGTCCTTCTCGGTGACGACCGAATCAGAAGCGGTGATATCTCGGTTGTTGAAGGTCAGTTCGGGAACCCATTTGGAGGAGGAGGCAGTTCGGTCTGATTGCTCCGGTTGGGGGCTTGGTTGAATGTTTGGGGGAGGACTTGGTGGCAGAATGGTCTCGTCCTCATCAACAAGTCGTGGCTCGGTTTGGCTAGTTCGGGCACGCTTGTTTCGGCGAGAAGAAGATGGCTGCTGGGATGGAAGGGCCACCACGGTCTCAGTGGTTTGGCCGGTTGGTTGTACATCGGCTGGAGTTGTTGCGGTCAACAGGGCCTTCAGCCTGCTCCTCTTTCCCATTTCTTGTTCGGCTGTGAGAGGGATTAGGTTTATCAGGGGCAAGGATGGGTCCGGTTCAGGTGCTTCTTTAAGAAGAAAGTCAGTCACCCTCGCCTTTCGGCGACCACTGTATCGGTATGTCGGCTCAAAGCTGAGGAGTTTGGCCCAACTTCTTTCTTGAATACGTATGTAACTAGCCCGCGGGGGACCTCGCTACAGCTCGGACTCGATTTGGTTGCCACGGTTCTTAATCTTGAACCAAAGAGTCCAAATCCGGCAAATCGTTTTGGAAAACATATTTTTTGAAAGAAGTGCCAAACATGGACTGCTTTGCCAGATACAGAGTCGCCACCTAAATATTTTTTATGGAAAATTTAGGAAACCCTGACTCAGTGCCAAAGGCCACGTGTCCGTCATCACCAAAGTTGCCTCGGCTCGGGAACTTGGGTACGATTGGGGAAGGTCACTTCATGAGCACCCCCGCTCGCCCGGTCAAAGACCGGCCTCTACTAACCGTGATATCTGTTTTTGAAAATATTGTATGCTCTTATTCCGGTTATTAACCTAGGTTACTATGTGATGCTCGCCGCAAACAAGTATAGACTGAGTCGCTTGAATTGGAACAAAACGTTTCATGTTTGTTTGTTTGAAAATGGTTTGATGGTGCTACCCGCAAGTAGGCTAAGACGTGGATTTGCCACCCTCAGGTGGGCTTAGAAAACATGATTTTGCCACTATCTAGTGGGCTTAAAACAAACAGTCAACGCATTGTCCCAATTCAAGTAACACAACCTTCACCCACAGGCATTCAAGGCAGTTATATCACATAAGCATATAGCCTCATGGCAAGCATGCTATTCATGGCAGCACTCACACGCGTGCAAGGATGCTAAAGCATAAAAACTCACCGAGTACTCCGAGCCAAAAACGGAAGCTCATTAGAAATCATGCATGATCCTAAGTATACAAAAATGCCTAATGCAACACATGCAATAATGCAAACTATAGCAGGCTCGGCTATTCTAAACATGGCATATGGAATGCTACAACTAACACGTATTCAATTTGGAATTGAAATACAAATGCAGTTTGTATGATGCGCCGAGCCCGGTGCGTGCAAAACAGATGAATGATGCAAACATGCTGTCATACTGTATGCTAATTGAAATATGCCCTATATCTAACCATCGTAAGCGGGTAAATAAAAGGGAAGAAAGACGTGGGGTTGGAAGACATACATCACACTCACCCACACTTATTACAATTATGCCCTTGCGCAGAGGGTCCAAATAAATAATACAGTCCGAAATGAAAGAATAATACAGTCCGAAATAATATTACAAATCCCTAATTAATTAACAAATTAAACTAAGAAAGCTGTAAACTGGCATGCAAGCCAGGGGGGTGCCTCAATTCTGCTGAATGATGTATGCTGGGCTGCCTTTTGCGCGGAAATCCACTGGGATGCCCCAATTAGCCTCTGTTTGCACCTTTCCTCGAAATGCGCACCCGACTCCGAAAAGTTGCTGATTCTTGGTATGCTGCAACAGAGAGCAGGAAAGGGGCATAGCAATGTATTTCACAGATATATATGCATGCCTCGATCCTCGTGCCACCAATCACGCACATCGATGCATGATGGCCGAGGAGTCGAATTGCACAACTCAATATAGGATGAATGCATATGAATGCTACAACAAAACCTAACTCCATCATGGGTAATCCGGAGTGTTGGTGACTTGGGAATTGAGACCCGTTCCGTCACTCGGAGTACAAAACGTGCCTCGTTTCCCGTGCCCGGGCTAACTCCTATCCCGAACACGATGCAATATGCATGACATGCATGAAATGCAGCTAAAATACAATCCTAGCATGCACAATGCTATGAAGATGAGATGCCTCGAAATGTGTGCACACGGGCACGCAAGCCGAGGCGATGACATAAGGCACGAAATGGCATACGCAATGCAAATTGGACTTACACTAACACGAGTGGACCTCAGCCACACTCACATGAGAGGCCGATGGATGAAAATGAAGCGCCTCGAAATGCGTGCACACGGACACGCAAACCGAGGCAATGGCCGTAAGGCATGAAATGACATGAAAATGATATACAATGAGACTAAAATGAGATGTCTCGAAATGTGTGCCAACGGGCACGCAAACCGAGAAAATGGCATACGGAATACAACAGGACTAAAATGAGATATGCGATGCAATATGGGCTTACACCAACATGAGAGAGCCTTAGCCACACTCACACGGGAGGCCGATGGATGAAAATGAAGTGCCTCGAAATACGTGCACACGGGCACGCAAACCGAGGCGATGGCATACGCAATGCGATGAGACTAAAATGACATACAGAGCGCAAAATGGACTTACACTAACATGAGTGAACCTCAGCCACACTCACATAAGAGGCCGTCGGATGAAAATGAAGCGCCTCGAAATGCGTGCACACGGGCGCGCAAACCGAGGCGATGGCCCTAAGGCATGAAATGACATGGAAATAATATGCAAACATGCAAATGAATTTTGGCATTGAAATGTGGGGGAAAACAGTCCCGAAACAAGGCCAAAGTGCACACAAAGCATGGAATGATCCCGAAATGCGATATTAGGCGCCCGAAATGGCCTATAGCTATGCAATGCATGCACGATATGGACATGGAATGAAAATACAGTAGCGAGGCAGCCCCAAGACAAGCATTTTCAGTCACAAAAAGGGCTAAATAGCAAGCATAGATAGGGCAACAATAGCATGCAAAAATACGGGCCAAGAGAGGGGTATTGAAGCAAGTGATACATGCGATGCCCAAATGGAAAAGTACCCTTCTACAACACTGATGAGGGACTAAAAATATGAACATTTACAGTAGATGACATCCCCCAACTCAGTATGCAAACATGCTAAAAATGTCATGCAAGAACTAGGATACATAAGGCTATAACATGAGGTACCCCAAACATTCATCAAACCACCAAAGACCCTTAATGAAATATGACAAGAAGATCAAAGTAAGACAGAAGCTAGATAAGACTAAAAAAGCATGCAGAAATGGGGGTCAAAGAGGGGTATAATGACAAGTATAACATGGAGACCCCCAACAAGGTTGATCCCTTCTACAATGTTGTAGACGGACACAAAATAAGCTTACTCACAGTTCATGAAATGCTCCAAAACATGCTACATGTAGGTCAAACAAATCATGCAAACTTACGGTAAATGTGAGAGATTATGAAGCAAGTGCATGATAGAGAGGCCAAACAGGGTTGAGCCCTTCTTCAATGTTGAAGAGGGACTCAAAATAGGCCTACTCACAGTTTACATTATGCTCGAAAACAGATCACTCATAGGCTAGAAATAGCATGCCAAAACAAGGGTAAAAAATGGATTCAAAGCAAGTGGCATATGGAGCATGAAAACAAGGTTGAGCCCTTCTTTAATGTTGAAGAGGGCCTCAAAATAAGTACAATATCAGTTCATGAGATGCTCCAATTCAGATCACACATAGGCCAAATATTCAATGCAAAATAATGGCATATAAGAGGATATTGAAACAAGTGCAAGATGGAGGGCTCAAACAGGGTTGAGCCCTTGAGCAAACATGAAGAATAGCTCAAAACAAGGCCCCTTTCAGTTCTGGTCGGAGCCCAAAACAATAAGCAAATAGGCTTAAGAAAAGAGGCAAGAAAGTGCTGCAAAAGAGAGAAATGGAGCCTTACCCTTGTAGACAAGTCTTGGTTCCCTTTTGCTTAAAGAATGGATGCCTCCTAGCTGCTGGAATGGAGTTGTGATGATAGGGCTTGGAGATGATGAAGAAATGGCCCCAAAACTTGAAGAAAATGGAGTTGTATGTATATGTATGCCCCAATCAAAGCTTGTAGCTTCTTCTCTTGAGTTGGGAGGACACTAATTTTGACAAGAGAGGGAGAGAGGAGTCCTTGCAAAAGTGGAGGGAAATGAGCCTTTATTTCCCTCCAAGAGGGTCCCCGGGTACAGATATTTTTGAGGAAAAGCAGATATACAGCTGTAATACACCCCCACTGAGGAAGTAGGCCGGCTAGGTACTTTGGTTGCAGGTGGCCGGCCGGCTGGAAAAGGTGGCCGGCCGGCCAGTCAACAGGAGAAAAACGGCCGGCCACCTCCTAGGATGAAGCCCCAGAAGTTAGCTTTCCAATGCCGCAAACCTTGCATTAAAATTCCTCCTGTAGAAAAAGTTATGCCAGTTTCCGTAAAGCCGCGCAGATTCAGTCCAACCGGACTTCAACCAACCATATCTCCTCCCCCCGGATTTGGACTTAGGAGATTCTTGAGTGCAAAATGAAGCCCCGGAAGTAAGCTTTCCAATGGTAGTGGCCTCATATTTTAATTCCTCTTGTGTAAAGAGTTACGCCCATTTCGGTGAAGCCGCGCAGACTTTTCTCCTTCCCGAATTCATACTGAACCACTTTTGACCAAACAAAAAGTTGGTTGTCAAAACAATTGCTGGCCTCCCACCCTCCTACAAGCTTCCTAACCATGAAAATAAGGTCTCCACCAAAAATGAGCCCAAACCGATGCGAAATGAAGGTTCAGGGGCCGAAACGCGCAGTTCGGGACCCCGAAAACTGACTGTTGGGTACCGGGAATGGTGTTCGACCACGAAGTCGGTCCCTCAGACCTCAGTGTCCCTCAAAAGGGAGTAAATAAGATGTATGCCAAAAATCAGAGCAATCGGAGATGGTTAGGCGGTCCCGAACCGAGGCACACGGCCTGACGGCTCCGAAAACCGGGAACCGGGCTCCGAAATGGGCAAAATGGCCTACGGCCACGAAATGTAGCCCACGGCCACTGAGAGATGGTCTACAGGACCTCTCCCTTCCCTCAGGAACAAAAATAGAGAAAACCGGGCCTGGTTCGCGAACCGAGGCAAAGTACAGAAAAGGGTTCGGAAGTCCGGAGGCAGGGCTCACGGCCGAGACTCTGAGACTTCTGAACGAGCACAATATGCAACATCACCGAGCGCTCAATCGGTGACGTCTGAGTCTTAAGGTCGGTCAAAAATGGGGTGTCTACAGTTGCCCCTCTTTGACAGAACTCGGAAGTCACAAGTGACGGGAGTGAATGTCAAAGCCCAGAGACGACCCATTTTTGACAAGGCCGAAGACTTAGACAATCATACAAGATAAACAGAGATATGTGCCCGCAGGCAGGGGGGGCAACATGCAAAGCGACATGCACAGAGCCAAACGATCATACAAGTGCAGCAAGCTGTAATGAAGCAAGTATTCGCAAATAGATGCAACAGTTTTAAGCAAGAATGCAAAGCAACAACTACATTTCATGCAGTTAGGAATGCGGAGAATTATTCAATTCTCGTCGCGTCTCACACGGAGAAGATACGATACCTGCGCGATTCGTCTGGTCGCACCAGCCTCAAATGAACCGTACATACAATATCGTGCCTGCAAAAGAGAGAAATTTAACAAGAACAATATGCTAACAACATATATTCAATGTGATTCCGAAAGTTTGACACACGCGGTACCGGCAGGTGAATGCATAAAGCAGTGTGATACGGGTAAGGTGCGCAAGATAGCGCGATGCAACGCACTAACAAGTGCAGGTGAGATGCGCAAGATAGCACGATAAAATGCATGCACAACGCAAGTAATGTGCACAAAATAGTGCGATGCGCAAAATAGCGCGAGTGAAATGTAATGCACTAACAAGTACAGGTGAGACGCGCAAGATAGTGCAAATGATACAATGCACAAAATAGTGCGATAAGTTAAACAGCGTAAGTGATTTGAAATGCACAAGATAGTGCGATGTGATATGCAAAGCACAGGACAGTGCGATTGAGGTGCGCAAAATAGCGCGAATGATACAATGCACAAAATAGTGCGATACGCTAAACAGCGCGATTGATTTGAAATGTACAAGATAGTGCGATGTGATATGCAAAGCACAGGACAGTGCGATTGAGGTGCGCAAAATAGCGCGAATGATACAATGCACAAAATAGTGCGAATGAGGTGCGCAAAATAGCGCGAATGATAAACTGCACAAAATAGTGCGAATGAGGTGCGCAAAATAGCGCGGATGATAAACTGCACAAAACAGTGCAAATGAGGTGCGCAAAATAGCGCGAATGTAAACTGCACAAAACAGTGCGAATGAGGTGCGCAAATACGCGAATGTAAACTGCACAAAACAGTGCGAATGAGGTGCGCAAAATAACGCGATTGATTTTGAAATGCACAAGATAGTGCGATACGCTAAACAGCGCGAGTGATTTGAAATGCACAAGACAGTGCGATACGCTAAACAGCGCGATTGATATGCAATGCACAAGATAGTGCGAGTGAGATACAAACAAGATGCACAAGACAGTGCAAGTGAGAGACAAAGTGTAAGTGCACAAGATAGTGCGAATGAGATAAAATGCACAAGAAAGTGCGATAAAATGCATCTTCTATGCAAGTATGGGGGCATCTCCTATGCAATAGATACAAGCATTTTCTATGCAAGTATGGAAGCACAATTTATGCAATGTTGAAAGCAAGCATATCTATGCATGAATCATAACGATGCGTGGCACGCATGCAACAACAGTGTATATGAAAGTCCACATTCTATGTAATAGAGGAGCATCAAATATGTACTCTGGTGCCTCTGATTTGCTTCTTAGAGGGCTTCACACATACTCAGCTCAAAAGGGCACACCCTATTCAAATTGGCGAGAGATAACATCTGCTGTGAAACCCTCTGGTGCTGCTTGGACTGCCATTCTGACTTGAAGTAGGCTTACACTTGGGGTCGAGACGCACTCATACTTCGGTAGTATTAACAAGGCCTGAAGAGGTACATCCGGAATACAATCACGGAACTTGCTGAAGGTGAAACTCACTCAGATGCTTCGATTTTCCTTCTTTTCTTTTGCTTTGTAGTCCGGAACCTAAAAAGCTTCAGATAGGCCCTTGTTCTACTGTTCTCTCATGACCTGGGTTGAACCTCGCGGCTTTATGAAAGAACCAATTCTGTTTTGCACAAATGTGGAGAACGGCACGGCACTCGGAGCACAAACGATTTTATTTTTGAAATTGAGAGATGAGTTTTCGACTAGGTATTGAGCCTACGACTGAACACAGCAAAACAACTCAAAACGGAAATAAAAGGCACCAAAACTAGACACATTGGTAACACTCGAGACGACTCAAAACAAGAATCGAGACAAACAAAAAGACACGACACTCAGATGTGCACAGGGAGCCTGTTTCACCGGGTAGTGTTTCCCGCCCTTTCTCATTTGTGATTCTCACATCACTCGGCCCTCAAGCTCTATTTTTCTGAAAAAGCCCTTTTTCTCACTTTTTCTCTCAACGCACATCTCTCTATTCTTTAATCTCTCATTTTTCATCCCTCCCCTGGGTGGTTGATAGATAAACAGCAAGTTGTGGGCTCATGCCCCTAGCATTCTGCTAGATTCTTCTTCTTCTGCACGCAGCTAGTGAGTTTCTCCCACAGAGGGGTTGTGCTACAACTGGGTGTGTAGCAAATCTGTAGCTGACATCGATTGATGATGCTCTACTAGGGAGTTTGGACGTGATAAGATCTGTCCAGATGATGGAGTGGGATATCTTGCCTCATTCTAGTTCGTGCTTCGCACTTGGCTCGACAGTTTTTTGCTTGAAGGATGAGAGAGCTTCAGCCCTTTTGCAGTTAGCTTCAGTGGTGCCCTTTTCCGGCAGGTAGAGGTGCCCTTCTGGCAAGCGCGTTGATAAAGGGAAAAAACAGAAAACCTGACTCACTGTACCCCTAGTTCATCATTTTGACCATTTTTTGTTTTTGCTTTCTACTAAAACAATTTTGACCAACATGAGAGTTAGATTAACATGCTTGTTCGATTTTTGATTTCAAATCACGCAAGTTAGGCTATGAGCATTGAAAGTTTTCCTTTTTTGGGTCCAGGAAAATGGTCCAGTTTTGGAAAAGATGGAATAATTTTCGAGAAAATTAGTCAACCTCAGTAAAAATTCTCAAAAACTATTTTTGCAAACGGCCACTTGCTCAACGAGCATGAAACCCACTCTCGAGATACACAACCTCGGATCCAAGGGAAAACTGCCCCGTGCTTGAAGAGAGCTGCACGGCAACGGAAAGTTGCCCCTTGTTTGAACGGCACTGCAGCGCATTGAATGGCAACGAAAAGTTGCCCCTTGTTTGGATGGTGCCAGTGCATTGTAGTCAGTCTTCGGAGCGACGAACACAACCAGACTCTCGGATACAGAGAAGGCGAAGATGATCAAAACCATCGCATGGACACAATCAAATTTGAATCGTTTTACGGCTGCTGCTTCAGAATAAAGTTGCCTACGTATCCCAAAGATGGGAATCAAGCCTTACGTAGTTCGGGGTTAAGGTACACTCGGGTATTTAACCTCTCTTTTTTATGCTCTAACTTTTGCCAAGGCGCCTGTTGCAGGTTTTCAACCTTGGAGCTTTGTTTCTTCTTTTCTTTTCATTTTTTCTTTTCATTTTTTTTCTTTTCTTCTTCTTTTTTCTTTTTCTCTTTTTTATTTTTCTGTGTTTTTTTTTTTTTTTTTTTTTTTTTTTTTTTGCTTTTTTTTTTTTGTCTCGCTCTAACTTTTGCCTGGGTCGCCCTTTCGGGTTTTCGGCCCAGCGAGCCTCTCAAAGGGTAAAAGTGTAACAGGTCCATGCCAAATGGTTTTAAGATCCTGAAGTCATCTGAATCCAGGAAAATGACTGCTGTATTGATTCGCAAAAGGATCCATCTTTGGCTCTTCGAGCACATCGGATATTTTTTGCCCCTAGTTCGAAGGGTGCTTCTGATTTAGCTTCGCAAGCTTCTTCTGATGAGGTCTGATCTTCTTGATCTGACTTTGGTGCCTCTTGTTCGAGGGCTGCTTCAAATCTGGCCACACAGGCCTCACATGTAGTTGACCGTTGAACATTCTTCTGAATTCAAGTTCAAGGTTTGAAGCAAAGGGGTTGAGTCTCGAGGCTGAGAGTGATCCTAAGCTGCACAATCTCAAGAGCGATTCCACACATGTCTTCGCAGGACCGCACAAACATTTTTTTGAAAGTTTTTAAGAAAGCGACAAATCGCTCGCGCTGAAGACAGTGTAGGACCCATCTGGATCAAAGCTAGGGTCCTTCTCAGTACTCACACTAACAAGCATGATTTCATTCATTAAGGGCTTAGCACGCCTCTCTTTCTCTCATTTGATCAAAGTTTTGCAAATCCCGAGGAATTCCTCCCTCTTTGTTTTCACCGCAGTGTTCAAAAGGTTTTGAAAAACTAGGTCAATACAATGACTTCAAGGCACAAGAGAGCAGGTGGAATGCACTGCCATTTCATTCAAATCCCGGCACAACTAGCACACGGCAGAAACAAAAATCACTGCTGTTTCATTCAAAATCTGTTGGCATAACTGGCTCCCTGGCAGAAACAGACTCAAAACAAAACAAAAAGACAAACACGAAACAAAATGGTGACGCCCGAGGTAACACCCCGGAATCACCCGACTCCTATACAACAGGACTGACTCGATACAACAAGACAGACCCAAAACAAAAGAGACTGACTCAAAACAAAAAGACAGACTCAAAACAAAACAACAAAACTGACCCAATACCCAAGTCAGAAAGCACAAAAAATGGTATTTGCACATTGCTCAGAAACAGTGCATGCCATTCCCACGTCTGGAGTTAATTGAGCGCCGTCCGCAGGTGGTTCATCCCCCATTCACATAACACATTATCCCCCAAGTTCACTGACCCAGTGCCGATAGACTTTGCTGAGCTCGGCGGGAGGATGACCCCGTTGTCAAATAGATCCTGTACTTCATGGCGAAGACGGAAGCAGTTGTTGGTAGTATGGCCAGTTTGCTGATGGTATGCGCAGTACTGGGTAGCATCATGCGTAGCCGGAAAAGGGTTCGGGAGAGGCCGAGGCTCAAGGGGTTTGAGATGGCCTTGTCCAACAAGGATTTGGAAAGCTTTGGATAAAGGCATGTGGAGGGCATGGAAGACCCTCTGACCTCGGGATTGGTACTTCTGGGTTTGTGGATTTTTGCTGGACGCACCAGCAAAGGGATTGACAGGTGCTGGCCTGGTTTGCTGATCTCTTCCGAGTGGAGGATTATAGCTGAAGGGAACATTCTTGGTACAACGGCCCTTCTCCCGGCTTGCCTCTCGATTCAAACTGCCTCCAAGTTGAGTGGCAAAAGTGTCGTCCACAGTTTTTTGACAACCGCGAGCACTTGTTCTTTGTTCAGTCCCTCGGCTTTCAAAGCCTCAACAGCCAACAGAAGATGCTCATGGGGATCCATGTCCGCCCCTATCTTGTTCTTTCCGTTCGCTTCCACTTTGCCAAGGGATTTGCCTTCTCCCAATGCAGCCCGTCCCAAGCTTGGGAAGCCTTTTGACATGAACTCCCTGGTAGGCGATGTGGTTGATGATGGAGCCAAAACTCCAAAGGCTAAATCCGCCACCGTTCTCTGAAGATCTTCAATCATCCTCATCAGCTCGAAAGAGTAGTGGGTTCATGGGTTTGAGATGATTGGGGTTCAGGTGCACCCATCATGCATAAGTCCATGCTTTTGGGATAAACACCTCAGGCTTGGGTAGATGGGCCGGGGTGATGTATATGCTGGGGTCATAGGTGGATGGCAGTGTATGGATGAGATTGAGGTAGGTGGGAAATGTTTGGTCATTGGGGTCTGAAGGTGGGAGCTATCGTCCGGTTGTCGATGAGATTTTGGACCTCATGACGAAGGCGGGTAGCAACGGTCGGTGCCATGACCGCGCTGCTGATGGTACATACAGTACTTGGCGGGGTTATGTCTGGCTGGGAGGGGTTGGAAGAGGTTGAGGTGGGAGAGGTTCGAGGGGTTTGAGATGCCCTCTTTCCATCAGGAGTTTTAGTGCGCTAGTCAGGCTCATATAGAGAGGGGTGAAAGTTCTGCCCTGGGCTCGGGCTGGGCCGGCTGTTTGTAGGCTTGGATTGGAAAAAGGGTTAGCTGTGACGACTGTATTGATTTCAGTGGGTTCGGGAATAGTGCTACTTCCGACATTGGTAATCCTTGAAACCACCCTCCTTGTCGGTTCCCTTGTTCTGGGAATGATCCCACTGTTGAACGCATTCTCGACCTGAACCCCCAGTTCATGCAAACTTTTGAAAGTGAATAGCGGAGCCACTATCAATTTCTGCAACATATCATGCTCGAGGTTCCGCACCACCATCTGCACTTGATCCCTCTCAGAAGGGCGGCGATCTGTCATCTGTGCTGCCTTTGCTCTCCATCTTGCAACAAATTTCACAAAAGGCTCTGTTGGTTTCTGGCGGGTTGCTTCAAGCTCTTGGATGGTCATTTCAACTTGGGTATTGTAAGAATACTGATCAACAAAGGCCTCAGCCAATTCTTCCCAGTTTTGTTTCACTTTATCTTCCAACTTAGCGTACCAAGTGGCTGCTACACCCGACAGGGTTCTTCCATACAGAGAGAGTTTCTGTGGCTTAGTCAGACCCATCGGCTTTAGGACATCCAAGAAAAGTCGGATATGTACCATTGGATCCCCAGACCCGTCGAAACGGTCAATATGTGGCATTTTGAATCTGTCTGGGAGCCGGACAGCAGACTCGGCGTGCCCATCCTCAATGTCGGGAATGGAGTTAAGGCCCTGTGCCTTTTTGAATTGCTTCTCAAGGTTCGCAATTTTCACTGCGGTCAGATCGAGGTCATTAGCATCAAGGGGATAAAGCCTCTCATTAGGCTGCACCAGGGGTCCGAAAACTCGGGCTTGAGCCAATCCTTCTCGAGGTCTGGACCCTGCAAATCTTCAGCTGGCGGAAGTGGGTCAAAGTTCGGCTGGGGTCCCAAAGCTGGATGAGAGGCAGACGCCCCAGATGGGCGCTGCGTTTCAATACTGGTCTCAGCCTGCATGGCAGTTCCCTGATTTAGCGCTGTTATCACGGCCACAAATTCTTCCGAACCCTGTGCCTCACGGTCTGCTGAGTCTGAACAAAGGTGATGTGACTGGTGACTGACGGATCAGATGAACCGGTGAGCCCTGACTGGCCTTTCTTTGCCTTGCCTCAGCGAAGAAAGAACACTGGTTGCCCTTGAATTGAATCTTCTGACCTAACAAAGTCTATCAGCACTAGTCCAATGTACCCGGGGGATATCGAAGCCTTCTGAAGCTATGGTTCCAGGACTACCTAGCAAAAGAGAAAACACGCAGCATCTCAGCCTGATTTCACCAAAACGGATATGAGCATAACAGGATGACTGTGCCCTCTACTGAATTCTGCCCCAAATTCTGCCTCAAAACTGAATCTGATACCCGCAGATAACTGATTCCTAAAATACGATATTGGTGCCCGCAGGCCCGATGCCCAAACTTGCAAACTGATACATGCATTCCTGTAGAGACGCACTAAAAGCACATAACAGATAAGTGAGAGCCAAAACACCCCTATGTTGGGGTAGGGTTTCCCTGTCCTATTTTGTCAGGAACTAGGGTTTCACTACGCACGCAGCAGTTTCAAACAACCTATAAACGGGTAAGCAACCTGTCCTAGTTTGGAATGGTCACTATGGATCCGAATATGCACTAGGTCGAATGGTCAAAAAGGGGTGCCCCGGTAAAACCGGGGTTTGTGTTCCCATACTGGCAGAGCCCGTAACCGGTCAGCCTTATGGACATGCCTTGACAAGACAAGCCTCAGCAAACCGCTCAGGAATAGCAGATGGCAAACACGGTGTCCTAGGCGCACCAATGCAAATGCAATGCAAAGAAACACACAAGTGTAGTCAAAACCAGATATCATGAGTTCGAGTCAAGTTCTCTAAATCCCCAGCAGAGTCGCCAGAAACTGTAACAAGCCCGCGGGGGACCTCGCTACAGCTCGGACTCGATTTGTGTCACGGTTCTTAATCTTGAACCAAAGAGTCCAAATCCGGCAAATCGTTTTGGAAAACAGATTTTTGAAAGAAGTGCCAAACATGGACTGCTTTGCCAGATACAGAGTCGCCACCTAAATTTTTAAAATGGGAAATTTAGGAAACCCTGACTCGGTGCCAAAGGCCACGTGTCCGTCATCACCAAAGTTGCCTCGGCTCGGGAACTTGGGTACGATTGGGGAAGGTCACTTCGTGAGCACCCCCGCTCGCCCGGTCAAAGACCGGCCTCTACTAACCGTGATATCTGATTTTGAAAACAATGTGAGTTCTTATTCCGGTTATTAGCCTAGGTTACTATGTGATGCTCGCAGCAAACAAGTATAGACTGAATCGCCTGAATTGGAACAAAACATTTCATGTTTGTTTGTTTGAAAATGGTTTGATGGTGCTACCCGCAGGTAGGCTAAGACGCGGATTTGCCAAAACATGATTTTGCCACTATCTAGTGGGCTTAAAAAAAACATTTGATGAATTGTCCCTCCAAGTAACTCAACCTTCACCCACAGGCATTCAAGGCAGTTATATCACATAAGCACATAGCCTCATGGTAAGCATGCTATCATGGCAACACTCACACGCATGCAAGGATGCTAAAGCATAAAACTACCGAGTACTCCAAGCCAAAAAAGAAACCCATTAGAAATCATGCATGATCCTAATATACAGAATTGCCTAATGCAACGCATGCAAAAATGCAACTATAGCAGGCTCGGCTATTCTAAACATGGTATGTGAAATGCTACAGCTATCAAGTACTCAATTTGGAATTGAAATACAAATGCAGTTGTTTGTATGATGCGCCCGAGCCCGGTGCATGCAAAACAGATGAATGATGCAAACATGCTGTCATACTGTATGCTAATTGAAATATGCCCTATATCTAACCATCATAAGCGGGTAAATAAAAGGGAAGAAAGACGTGGGGTTGGAAGACATACATCACACTCATCACCCACACTTATTACAATTATGCCCTCGCGCAGAGGGTCCGAATAAATAATACAGTCCGAAATGAAAGAATAATACAGTCCGAAATATACAGTCCGAATAATATACAAATTCCTAATTAATTAACAAATTAACTAAGAAAACTGTAAACTGGCATGCAAGCCAGGGGCTGCCTCACTTCCGCTGAATGATGTATGCTGGGCTGCCTTTTTGGAAATCCACTGGGATGCCCCGATTAGCCTCTGTTTGCAATGTTTCTCGAAATGCGTGCCCGACTCCGAAAAGTTGCTGATTCTTCATTTTGCTGCAACAGAGAGCAGGAAAGGGGCATAGCAATGTATTTCACAGATATATGCATGCCTCGATCCTCGTGCCACCAATCACGCATCTCGATGCATGATGGCCGAGGAGTCGGATTGCACAACTCAATATGGGATGAATGCAGATGAATGCTAACAAAACCTAACTCCATCATGGGTAATCCGGAGTGTCGGTGACTTGGGAATTGAGACCCGTTCCGTCACTCGGAGTACGAAACGCGCCTCGTTTCCCGTGCCCGGGCTAACTCCTATCCCGAACACGATGCAATATGCATGATATGCATGAATGCAACTAAATACAATCCTAGCATGCACAATGCTATGAAAATGAGATGCCTCGAAATGCGTGCACACGGGCACGCAAACCGAGGCGATGATCCTAAGACATGAAATGGCATACGCAAAAATGGACTTACACTAACACGAGTGGACCTCAGCCACACTCACATAAGAGGCCGATGGAATGAAAATAAGCGCCTCGAAATGCGTGCACACGGGTGCGCAAACCAAGGCAATGGCCGTAAGGCATGAAATGGCATGGAAATGATATGCAATGAGACTAAAATGAGATGTCTCGAAATGCGTGCCCACGAGCACGCAAACCGAGAAAATGGCATACGGAATGCAACAGGACCAAAATGAGATATGCGATGCAATATGGGCTTACACCAACATGAGAGAGCCTCAGCTACACTCACACGGGAGGCCGTGAGATGAAAATGAGGCGTCTCGAAATGCGTGCACACGGGCACGCAAACCGAGGCAATGGCATACGCAATGCGATGAGACTAAAATGACATACAGAATGCAAAATGGACTTACACTAACATGAGTGAACCTCAGCCACACTCACATAAGAGGCCGTGAGATGAAAATGAGATGCCTCGAAATGCGTGCCCACGGGCGCGCAAACCGAGGCAATGGCCCTAAGGCATGAAATGACATGGAAATGATATGCAAACATACAAATGAATTTCAGCACTGAAATATGGGGGAAAACAGTCCGAAATGAGGCAAAAGTGCACCGAAATATGGAATGATCCCGGAATGCAATATTAAGCACCCGAAATGGCCTACAGCCATACTAAACATGCATAATTGGTACATGACATGCAAAACAGTAGCAAGGCAGCCCCAAGGCAAGCATTTTTCAATCATAAAAAGGGCTAAACAGCAAGCATACATAGGATAACAATGGCATGCAAAAATACGGGCCAAGAGAGGGGTATTGAAGCAAGTGATACATGCAATGCCCAAATGGAAAAGTACCCTTCTACAACACTGATGAGGGACTAAAAATATGAACATTTTCAGTAGATGACATCCCCCAACTCAGTATGAAAACATGCTAAAGATGTCATGCAAGAACTAGGATACATAAGGCTATAACATGAGGTACCCCAAACATTCATCAAACCAGCAAATACCCTTAATGAAATATGTCAATAAGATCAAAATATGACTCTTTCCAGTTCTGATGATGGCCGAAAACAGAAGCTAGATAAGCCTAAACAAGCATTCAAAAATGGGGGTCAAAGAGGGATATAATGACAAGTATAACATGGAGACCCCCAACAAGGTTGATCCCTTCTACAATGTTTTAGAGGGACACAAAATAAGCTTCCTCACAGTTCATTACATGCTCCAAAACAAACCACATGTAGGTCAAACAAATCATTCAAATTTACGGTAAATATGAGAGATTATGAGGCAAGTGCATGATAGAGAGGCCAAACAGGGTTGAGCCCTTCTTCAATGTTGAAGAGGGGCTCAAAATAGGCCCACTCACAGTTTATGTTATGCTCGAAAACAGATCACTCATAGGCTAGAAAAAGCATGCAAAAAAACAAGGGTAAAACATGGATTCAAAGAAAGTGGCATATGGAGCATGAAAACAAGGTTGAGCCCTTCTTCAATGTTGAAGAGGGCCTCAAAATAAGTACAATATCAGTTCATGAGATGCTCCAATTCAGATCACACATAGGCCAAATATTCAATGCAAAATAATGGCATATAAGAGGATATTGAAACAAGTGCAAGATGGAGGGCTCAAACAAGGTTGAGCCCTTGAGCAAACATGAACAATAGCTCAAAATAGACCTAGTTTCAGTATTGGTCGGAGCCTAAAACAGTGAGAAAATAGGCTTAAGAAATGAGGCAAAAATGGGCTACAAAAGAGGGGAATGGACTCTTACCCTTGAAGACAAGTTCTTGGCTGCTTTTTGCTTGAAGAATGGGAGCCTCTTAGCTGCTGGAAAGCTCTCCTAGCTGCTGGAATGGAGTTGTGATGATAGGGCTTGGAGATGATGAAGAAATGGCCCCAAAACTTGAAGAAAATGGAGTTGTATGTATATATATGCCCCAATCAAAGCTTGTAGCTTCTTCTCTTGAGTTGGGAGGACACTAATTTTGACAAGAGAGGGAGAGAGGAGTCCTTGCAAAAGTGGAGGGAAATGAGCCTTTATTTCCTCCAAGAGGGTCCCCCGGGTATAGATATTTTTGAGGAAAAGCAGATATACAGCTGTAATACACCCCACTGAGGAAGCAGGCCGGCTAGGTACTTTGGTTGCAGGTGGCCGGCCGGCCAGTCAATAGGAGAAAAATGGCCGGCCACCCCCTAGGATGAAGCCCCAGAAGTTAGCTTTCCAATGCCGCAAACCTTGCATTAAAATTCCTCCTGTAGAAAAGGTTATGCCAGTTTCCGTAAAGCCGCGCAGATTTAGTCCAACCGGACTTCAACCAACCATATCTCCTCCCCCCGGATTTGGACTTAGGAGATTCTTGAGTGCAAAATGAAGCCCCGGAAGTAAGCTTTCCAATGGTGGTGGCCTCATATTTTAATTCCTCTTGTGCAAAGAGTTACGCCCATTTCGGTGAAGCCGCGCAGACTTTTCTCCTTCCCGAATTCATGCTGAACCACTTTTGACCAAACAAAAAGTTGGTTGTCAAAACAATTGCTGGCCTCCCACCCTCCTACAAGCTTCCTAACCATGAAAATAAGGCCTCCACCAAAAATGAGCCCAAACCGATGCGAAATGAAGGTTCGGGGGCCGAAACGCGCAATTCGGGACCCCGAAAACTGACTGTTGGGTACCGGTAGTGGTGTTCGACCACGAAGTCGGTCCCTCAGACCTCAGTGTCCCTCAAAAGGGAGTAAATAAGATGTATGCCAAAAATCAGAGCAATCGGAGATGGTTAGGCGGTCCCGAACCGAGGCACACGGCCTGACGGCTCCGAAAACCGAGAACTGGGCTTCGAAATGGGCAAAATGGCCTACGGCCACGAAATGTAGCCCACAGCCACTGAGAGATGGTCTACAGGATCTCTCCCTCCCCTCAGGAACAAAAACAGAGAAAACCGAGCCTGGTTCGCGAACCGAGGCAAAGTACAGAAAAGGGTTCGGAAGTCCGGAGGCAGGGCTCACGACCGAGACTCTGAGACTTCTGAACGAGCACAATATGCAACATCACCGAGCGCTCAATCGGTGACGTCTGAGTCTTAAGGTCGGTCAAAAATGGGGTGTCTACAGGCGGGAAAGGCTTGCAAACTCTAGCTCGGTTGTTAAACAGGTAATCCCTATCATGCTGCGCAGATGGAATTAAGGGGCAATTGTGAGGGTAATTTATACAGGTAAATTGGGCCAGGCTAAGGAATGGGCCGGTGTGGGTTGGAGTATGAAAAGTAGAGTAAAAAGACCTCATTCAAGTAGTCCGGTCGCGGAAGTGTGTTTCGGTCACGATTAGCCCGGTCAAGGAAGAATGTTGTTATATCGGTTCAGGAGAGCGCTACGGTTAGCCCAGTTGGGTCTTCTAGCCGAAGTAAGAGAAGCTATCTTCCTGACTGTCCTGAGTTAGTTCGGCAAGTATCTTCTATGGATAGCTCGGTCGTAGTATGGGAAGCTGAGGTAGGAGGCAGTAAGGCAGAACCGGACTAGCGTATAGGTTGGTCACTCCGGTTAGTCTAACATGGCAATGATACTTAGGTCGTAAGGTAGTTCGGCTGTGGTAAAACCATCTCACTTGGTTTAAGCAGTGAGGGGGGTGTTGAGAGAAGCATTATCTCTCAGGAGTATGAATCCTAGGAGGACTCTGCATGGAGGAGTAAGAGTCCTACTAGGATTGTGCCACACGAAACCTATAAAAGCTCACCAATATCACCTTTGGAGAGGGAACACACAACTTTGTTTTCTGAATACACAGAGCTTTTGTCTATTTGTCAAGCTTACTGACTTAGGCATCGGAGAGGTTTCCGGCACACACCCGCCGGCTAGCTCACGTTTCTGTTTTCAGGTGATAAAGCGACGTCGTACGGAGGAGCGCAGACTTGATCAACAGGATTATACGAGAATGTGTATTTCTTTCCCATACAATAATAAAAAGTGAGTGCTTTCCTTTGTCATTCCTTGTGTCATTTCCTTGTGTCCGTAGAATTATTTTATGTCATTCCTCAAGTCATTTCCTTGTGTCCTTAGAATTGCTTTATGGGTTTATTATAGCAACAACGTTTGGAACCTCTTTTGGGAATAACCTCCATACTTTTGAAATGATTTTAACTATTTACGTATGTGATCCACTCATATATATAAGGTTTACGAGTAATTTAGATTTGTAGGGATCTTTTGAGGATGAGAGTCTTAATCATTGCTCTTATTATAGTTTATATCCCTAAATTATTATTAAATTATCTATTTAGTTTATAAACTATTGATTGAATCTATTAAGTCTATGCAATATATGCATCAAAATCAATTTAGTTTCTAAACTATCAATTGAATCTATTAAATTCGTAAAGTAATTAATTCAAATCTATTTAGTCCTAATAAGGATTACAAAAATAAAATACAAACTCATAAGTATTATAGATTAATAAAAGATCCTACCTATTTAAAATTTTATTTCAAAAAGCCTTTAAATTTTTATTTTGTCTTTGAAAAGTAAACATTAGTTATTATAGTGAATTTCCTTTAGAGGCATAATGGTAATTATCTAAAGTATTTTTTACTTATCTTCTACTATTTGCCTTTAAAATATGCCAGATTTCATTTGTAATTTATAATTTATTATTTTTAAGTTTTTCGGTAAGTTCTTTTTGTAATTTAATTAATATAATATTTTGTTCTATTATTACTTTAAATTATCAAATTCTACTTCTTCAATATATTAATAATCATTATAATTTTATTGGCAAGATTGAGAAATCAAACTCTAATACTAATTTAAATATACAACAAAATAAAACACATTTAAAAAAAAATAAAAAAGAAAGATTTTTTTGTAATAAAATTTTATTGGATAGTGTCTTTTATTAATTTATAATACTAATGTGTTTGTATTTTATTTTTGTAATTTTTTCAACGATTAAATAAGTTTGAATTAAATATTTTAAAATTTTAATATATTCAATTGATAGTATAAAAATTAAATAAATTTTAATTTATATATTTTAAGGATCGAATAAACTCAATTGATTGTTCAAAAACGAAATAAATTATTTGACAATTATTTAAAGAGGTAAAAGTATAATAAACCCTTATTTAAATTTTTTTTTTTTTAACAAACCACAAAACCACCCCGCCACCCCGCCGTTTTAGACTTGAAATGAAACAGACAAAAAGAAAAAAAAAAAAAAGAAAAGAAAAAAAGAGTCAATAGCACAATCCAGCGCAACGCAATCAATGACATACAATACAACACATGTAATAAAGATAGAAAACAAAAAGAGTCAATAACACCACCAAAAGCAACGCAATCAATGACATTAACCAAATTCAATTGTCAATTTCTGACAGAGACACAACACAGAGAGAGAGAGAGAGAGAGAGAGAGAGAGAATGAGCGGGCAAGGGAAGACAGTGTGCGTGACGGGAGGGTCAGGGTTCATAGCTTCATGGCTGGTTAAGTTGTTGCTCCAACGTGGTTACACTGTCCGAGCCTCTGTTCGCGACCCTTGTCAGTTCTCTCTCTCTCTCTCTCTCTCTGTTATTTTCAATATTGGGTTGGGTTATAATCTTTAGTTCTTGTAGTGGTCACTTTTAGTTATCTCCATTTTGTTGAAAATAGATCATTCTAACACTTTCACTTTCTATGCACCTCAATCTTTCATTTCGATTATACCAGTTTATTGGTACTGGAATTTTTGGCTGCTGCATTATATAACTTTTTGTAAATTATACTTTTTTTTTTTTTTTTTGATCGGCAAAGTAAAAATTTCATTAACAACATGAAAATTAAAGGTACAGAAAGATGAGATGCATCGAGAGAGATTCGGAAAGTACAAATTACTCCTACTACTGCTACTCGCATCCATACAACCAACCCCTCGGTCTCACGATTTTTTTTACAAAAAATAAAAATAAAAAAATTAAGAAGAACTTAACTAAAAAATAAAAAACACAAGAAACCCCACAAAATCTTCCCACAAAAACCAAGCCAAAACAAAACTCAACACCAAAGCTTTCCCACCCACTTGCTAAAATTCAAACTGAAACTTTCCACCTGTGCTGCATCAACTCCCAACGCCTACCTACTACACACAGCTACGCTTAACACTCAACCACCTGAGCTACACTCCCTCCTACACCTGTGCTACACTCCCACTCTTGAGCCCCACTCCTGATGCACAGCTACACTGTACACACAACCACCAAACTCGCCGGACACACAGGCTCCGTTGCCGTGGTGCAGCCTCCTCTTCTTGCTGCTGCACAGACCGAACCTCCTTCTTGCTGTAGCCTCCTCTTCTCCGAGACCCACATCGAACGACCTTCTTGCAGCAGCCTCCTTCTTGCTGCTACACAGACCGAACCTCCTACTTGCCGTGGTGCATCCTCCCTCCTTCACCGAACCTCCTTAGCTCCTTTGCTCCATTCACTCTCCTCTTCTTACTTCACCCTCCTCTTCTAACCTGCTGCAAACACACCCAAGACCCAGCCACGACCTCACCCAGACCGATCCTCCCTCCCCACTTGCTGCTACACAGACCGAACCTAAGCTGCTACACACCCACACACTCCTATGGTCAAAACAATGCACCGAAAACACACCACACAACTGGACGGCGATCACCCCTCAAAACTCCCATACGCATAGAAGCGCTCGAGTGAACAACTCCATAAATCTGAACTGAGCACACCCCTCAAACTTCCAATCGCACAGAAGCGCCCGAGTGAACAACCTAACCAGATCTGGGTAGTCCTCTTTGGCGACCCATTGAACAACCCAAACGTTCACCAAAACACCCCAAAAACCAAGCCAAATCAACGGCAGCCCGCACATCACCGATGGAAAAATAATGGGGGAACCAAGTTTATTAAAACGGAAATCAAACAACCATGCACAAAAAAGAGCTGGGCCAGCCGACCTCCATAGCCAAAGGCGGCGGCCGGCCGGCCCCAAAGTGAAGCCTGGGAAGGAGGTTTTTTAGAGAGAGAGAAAGAGAGAGAAAGTGAAAGACATCTTTTATTTAAAAATATTTTTGTAAATTATACTTAATATTCCTATCTTGTACTTTTACTAAAATTTCACTTTGATTCTTTACTTTCAGTTGTAACAATAAATCCCTACACAAGTTATTATTGGATATTTGCAAAGACTACTGCGTGACATTGCTTACATGATAGTCATTCATCAATGGTTGTGAATCACTGATTTATTCAATATTTTTGACCTTGGTTATGATCCAAACCAATAGCGCAGCAAAAAATCTTACGAGTGCGACATAGTGACTCACCTTTGTTAGGTAGTTGGGAGACATGGGATGACACACTTAGTGTACGGTGTGGTTTTCCATTGGCTTGGAGTGCCACATAAGCAATGTTAAATGATACTCCAGTACTATCTAATAATTTTCTTGTTCTAAATAATGTGTCATCACCAATCAAGCTTCAGAACCCACCATAGATTGTGTTAATGGGCCTCTCCACTCCTTACCAATTGATTTTGAGTTGAATGCTTTAATATGGTATCAGAGTTGGGGTTTGAGTAGTCTCTCACCTCTTGTGGTTCAAGTCTCTGCCCAAGTCTATTTCTCTCATCCGATCCATCTTTCAATCGGACCTCTCAATCACCTCTATGTGCTACCAGTGTTGCACGTGAGGGGGAGTGTTACTTAATCCCACTTCGCCAATCTAAGTCACCCAAGCTTGGTTAATATAATGTAAAGGTCGCTCCACTCATTGCTAATTGGTTTTGAGTTGGATGTTTTAACAATTGTATCCGAATTGATAGATTGATTGTAGTAAAAATCTTTCATACTTGATTTCAAATAAATCATTTTTATAAAGTACTGATGAAGTAAAATCAGACTCTTTCTCTGAAATTAAGAGAGAAGCTCAGGTCACATATGCCCAAGGAATTAAAGTTTAGAAGTCAGAATTCTTACTTAAATCGCCTAAGGATTTTTGTTGCAGTTGTCTTGATCTCATGATTTGGAAGGAGCAGCGACCATTCTAAACCCAGGAATTAAAGTTTTGCGCCAACATTATCTCTAATTGAATTGCGTCTGACCTCACATCATCATCTAGTGAATTGGACAGCACATATCCAAGAAACTGAAAACTCTATTACTCTTTTGACCTCAATGACTTGGATAACTTTACTAGGAGGCACACTCTATTAGATAGGTATGGGGCTTAGGGAGATGTGAATTCCCAGACACACACATGCACTATATACACATACCCAAGTCCATGTTTTGTAGTTAGAACTTTTCAGTTGTTCTTCTTTCTGTTTGAAAAAAAAAAAAAAATGATAGGGACTTACATGCAAAGGGTAAATTACACAAATAATCCCCAAAGTATACTATATATTTCATTTTGGTCTCTAACCTTTAATTTGTTTTAATTACACTTCACACATTGATTCAATGTGGTCCCTTCTTATAAATGCCATAAACTTCGGACCAAAAATTTTGGAATCATGCTTATATTAGCCTTATATTAAGCACTTAAAAGACATTGAGGAATTTATTTCATTTTTTTGCCTAAATGAATAATAGACACATGAATTTAAAAAGGATAACAAAGTGAACGTAGTCCTCTCATATGTCGCGACAATAAGTTATTTTTTTGTCCATTGAATTTTGTATTTGTTGAGTTAATTCCTAAAATCTTCTGACTATTGCACTTTTAATTTGCCGAGTTAATCCTGAAAATCTCCCTAAAACCTCAATTTTTCTATACTACATGAAACCATAATCTTCTATCCATTATTCGATCAATGTTATTTGGCATATATAGTGCATTCAAAGCTTGATTTAAGCATGATATCAACATTCTGCATCTATAGGAAAGGACTACATTGTAATCAATGTGTAAAGTTTAGGGATGTAATTGAAACAAATTAAAGATTGGGAACCAATAATGAAATAGATAGTATACTTTAGGAACTATTTATGACCATATGCAAAATTAGTATACTATTTGTGATCCTTTATAAGCTTATAAAACTATAATTTCCCATGAAAATGTATGAATTGATATAAATTTGTTCAAGTAGAATTTAGAGGATTGAATCGAGACTTGCAATTTAATCTCATGTGTAGGTCATTCGGTCTTGTACTACGTGAAAATGCACCTTTTAATGGATTCTAGTTGAATTACCAGTTTTTCCACATTTATTTAATACTTGGTAATAAAATGCAGCTGATCCGAAGAAGACGGAACACTTACTTGCACTTGATGGAGCTAAGGAGAGACTTCACTTGTTTAAAGGAAATCTACTGGAAGAAGGTTCCTTTGATTCTATGGTTAATGGGTGCGACGGTGTTTTTCATACAGCATCTCCATGTTTTCTTACAACTTCTGATCCACAGGTTCATTTCATATTGTGTTTTTTTCTCTTTTATTTTATTTATTTTATTTTTTGTTAAACTGCCATACATCAACACGATACAGTGATAGACTACTAAATGTTGTGGTCTCAAACATTTTTTATTATGTAATGAGTTGTGCTTTCCATTGGACCTTTCATATAATGGTAGGGAGAACTAAAAACTACATATCGCGCAATGTACTTCTTGTACTTCTCATTCTCTATTGTAGATGGTACCAATCCCTGTAGGGACAAATCAAAACCTAAACTCATTCAACCTGTTCAACTAACCAATCTAGCTGAGATCTATTAGTTTTCTCCACAAAAAAATGAAAGATGAAAAAGGAAAAACGGAAAAAGAGAAAAAAAAAAAAAAAAACTTACTGTTGCCTACAGGGAATATCAAAACCTAAGCTCCTCTAATCCATTGACCAATTGGGGTAACAAAAATATAAAATAAAATCACTTCTGCTTTTTTATATGTTAACATGATGAATTGGGATCTTTACTAGAAAGCAATGCAGTCTATTTTTAAACTTCAGACTAGCAAAAATGGCTAAATTTATCTCAAACATTGCTCTATGACATAAATAAAGTTGGGAGAATAAGTCAAATAAATGTGTAGGTTGGGAAGTAGGCTTCTGTTTGTAGTGATTTTAACCACATTTGAAAAGTGAGCTTTATTTTTGGACTCACATTTGCAGAGTAAATCTGGATACCTGCAATCACCTACAAACCCCAAGTATTAGTTAAGCCAAGGAGACCCTAGCGAGAGTTGAACCCATGATGTCTAGGTTTACAGTTCATTCTAGGGTCCAACCCTTTTGCTGGTAGGCTACATGTGTAGGTTATCCATCTCCTATTTGGTTTCTAGATATTCTCAATTGTGATGGTCTTGATTTTTCAAGTGAAGTTTACATCATCATACTTTGGTTTTATAAATATCTTTGAGGGGGTGTGGTCTTTTTATTTTCAATTTATCTAGAGTCCTCTTTGCTAGTGGACTCATTCACTTGGTGGCAGAGACAAATCTCAAGTATATGATCGATAAGAGCTATCTTCATAACATTGATGTACATTGGTAGTATTCTTTTGTCTATTTGTTGATAGTAGATTAAAAGGTTTATTATATTTGCTTTATAACACTGATGGTTGATATCATGCAATTATTAGTTCAATTGATTTTCATATTGTTTCATCACTATCTCAGAAAGAATTGATTGATCCAGCATTAAAAGGCACACTAAATGTTCTTGGATCATGCACCAAAAGCCCAACTGTCAAAAGAGTGGTTTTGACATCATCTATGGCTGCCGTTGAATGCATTGGTAGGCCTCAAACTCCTAATGAGATAACTGATGAGACTTGGTTTTCCAACCCAGAGTTCTGCAAGGAAAATGAGGTACGTATTTGTGCAATTGTTAATCATGTTCTTTTTCTATTTAGCTTTTACATGTATATGAAGGCTCAATCTTCGACTAGTAAAATGTAGGCTACTTGCTGCCCAATCGGTAGAACCAACAATGGACGATGACCATTTTCTTTTTCCTTTCCTTTACGTTTTATTTTATTTGTATGAATGCTTAAGTTACTATGTTAGTGTAATGTTGTCATCTACACATGAATGAGTATTACTTGCATAAACTTAGTTACTTGTTACTCTCAATAATAATGTTACTTGTTACTCTAAATCTGTTGGGTGGAACCAAATAAAAAGTGTTTGGTTGCCCAAATAGCCTTCTAAAAACAAATCAAGTTTTCCCCCAAAAGCCTTCCCAATTTTGAATAATACGGTTTCTAGTGTAATGTGCAAATTGCAATTAGCCCGGTTTGGGGTAAAAAAAGTCAAAAAGTCACAAAATCAACCAAAAAGTCAAAAGTTCAATCGCAATAGAAAATGGTCATATTATACACATCAATCAATTACTTTTTTTCCCTCACAATTATCTTTTCAACTAAAAAACCCATTCCCAAACACATTAACTTTTTTCACCTCATAAAAAAAGCCAAAAAGTCAAAAGACCACTAAAAAAAGCCAAGTTCCCAAACGGAGCCATAATATAAACATAGAAATATCATCTACTAGGCCTAGAGAATCTCTCTCTCAAATCTTAGACTGGGTCGGGTACTGGTGCACACAAATTTGAACGATCAATCGCTTAGATACATTTACCAAGTAAGGTTGTAATTGAAGTAAAAGAACTTCATATGGACCTTTATTATAATTATTTAAGATGTTTTGGGTCTTTATTATAGTAATTAAAATTTTAAATTGGTCCAGGCCTTACAGTAATTTCATCGATTATTTGTCGCCCCTTCTAGCCAATAATGTATGCATTGCGTACAATCTTGGTTTATAAGCTATTGATTTGAAGGGAAATATGGAGGGAAAGTGAAATTGATTCATATAAGTTGGAGTCATTGTGATCTAAGAATCTTGCTTCTTGTTATGGAAGCTTAAGAAAAACACTCACATTGATAAGCAAAGTTGTCTTAGTCTTACCAGAGTTCTGTAAGGATAGCTATGCAGTGGTTTTCAGCCTGGGATTGATGTAGTTCACTTCATCAGTTTACCATATAAAATGCAAGGATAGCCTAGTGAAAGTCATGGATGAAGTACATAAGGTGATTGCTGATCTTCTATTATGTATGGCCAATTATGAAAGCCTTAATCTCTCAATTTGGAGCATTTTAATCTGTGTTCGGCTAATTAGGGAATAACACCTCATATGACTTAGAGTTGGAAATAAAAAAATAAAAAAACTCTTAAATAGTCATTTGGATTTATAAGATTTGTAAATGGTCTGTACAGCCCAAACCTGCTTCTTACAGATGGGCAAACTTAATGAAGAGGGATTGAAAACTTAAGACACTATACAGAATGCTAAAACCTCAGGTTATCTTTTGATTGTATGGTCCATTGCTCGTAGTTGCACCTGGAAATTTGAACATTGAGATCACTTTTGTCAAGAATTTAAATAATCCTTTTATTTGATATCTTGCTTGACCATATGACCTACGCCAATGAAATTGAAGAAATCCTCTAACCTTTGTTTCTATATAAATTTACTCATTAAACATGTCAGTTTTTGCAGTCTTGTTAATAAAATTTGTAACTTGTACTAAACCTAGCCAGCATTTTTCACCATATTTTAAATAATAATAATAGTAATCCCAGTTGACATGTTTGTATGGCTGTTCATAATTTGCGTTGCTCGCCCATGGCTTTTTTCTGTATTTGCTACCAGCTTTGGTATCATCTTTCAAAAACTCTAGCAGAGGATGCTGCCTGGAAGTTCGCAAAAGAGAAATGTATTGACATGGTTGTAATAAACCCATCAATGGTTATTGGTCCTCTGTTACAACCAACGCTTAATGCAAGTTCTGCTGCTATCTTGGAATTAATAAATGGTGAGTATTTTTTAAATGTTTGAAATGCTTACCATCCTACGTTCTTTGAAATGTTTTTTCCCATTCACTTTGCTTTTCTGTTGTGCAGGTTCACAAACATATCCAAATGTTTCCTACGGATGGATTAATGTTAAAGATGTTGTAAATGCACACATTCAAGCATATGAGATTCCTTCAGCCAGCGGAAGATATTGTTTGGTTGAGAGAGTTGCACACTTCTCTGAAGTTGTGAAAATTCTACATGAGCTTTATCCGTCTTTTCAACTTCCAAAAAAGTAAGCATTTTGTGATTTGTTGTTGACTTTAATTGTACCTTTGTAAAGTAGTAATTGCCTTTGGAATTGGAGCTCTATTTCACAAAAAGGAAAAAGAAAAAAAGCATTGCTAAATCTTCTTCTAGAAATGTTATCCATATTCTTTATATTTTTACCAATTAAATTCAGACTATTTATCATGTCATAAAATATGGGCATATTAGGACATCCTCAATCGGCATATCTATTCTTTTGTCTTTTTCCAGCTTTTTATGTTGGCATCTTGTTGGGTTGCAATTGTTTTTATACTAGCAGTTCCATCTACATCTACTAAGTCTTTAATGTGTTTTCACATGATTCCTTTTTCCATATTGGCTATGATGTGATTTACATTTCATATGGGACAAATATAATATAGTAGATGTGGTGAAGCTTTAATGAGAAAGAAGTCCTCGAGAGCAAAGTTATTGTGGGTTTCTATAATTTTAAGTGAGGACATTCAAGCCAAAGATGCTTTGGTGGTCTCAATGATTTTTAAGATATGACGAGCGGCAACAAGACTTGATTAATATTAGCCGTTATTCTCTTCTCTGATTATAACTACTACATTCGACCAAGTGCTTAATTCTTTCTGCTTTTAGAAGACTTGTCCTTTTCATTTGTTGAAACAAGTTTACTGAATAATGGTAAAATTAAGGTTCTTAGTCAACTCATTTATCAGGTCTAATAGGTTTGTTTTAGCAAGACTAGCCAAAACTTTGTAGAGCTTTCAATCACTTCATTTAAATTAGGAATTTTAAAATGTGGCATGGAGTGTTTTTTAGGAGGTAATTGTTCCAAATCATAAGGTTATTGTCATTCTTTACCATTATTTTATTTATTTATTTATTATTATTATTAGATTTTTTTTCTTTTATTATTGTCATGTTTCATTGATGTATTTCTATAATATTTGCCAATATTCCTTCGAAATGTCATTTTTCCCGTTCATTTTTACTTCCGATTGAGGAATTTGTCATTTTTCCTGTTCATTTTTAGTTTCACACATGAAACTTCAATTTGGCCAATTTTTTTCTGTTAGAATTGGCTTTTGTTATGAATTATATTTCTAATTAGTTAGATCATTGTTTTCTTACCTTTTGTCGATACACTTTACAGGGTTGCGGATGACAAACCATATATTCTATTACACCAAGTATCCAAGGAAAAAGCAAAAACATTGGGCATCAACTTCATTTCCCTCGAGGAGGGCCTCAAGGAAATCGTTGAAAGCTTAACAGAGAAGAAATTCTTTGGGATGTGATCCATTGTAGCTATATGGAAGATTTTGGAAAAACATGTGATCGTGAGCCATAGAGTGTTGACATATTTACTTGTCAATAGAACTAAAATAAAAGAAACAATAAAATAAAAATAAAATGTTGGTGTATTGACTTTTATGATTTTATTTATGTTTGTAATTGCACTTTCCGAATCTCTTTCAATGTATCTTGTTTACATGTATCTTTAATTTCATGTTTTAATAATATTTTACTTTCCCAATAAATTTTTCTTTAAAAAAAAATGTCTTGTCATGGTAACTTTGTGAATGATTTTTCAAAAAATGGTGGTAAGCAATACTTTGTTGTGGTTGGCTGGTATGACTTTTAGAATCGTCTTGTATTAAATTATGGAAAAATGTTATGGTGTGTACCTTTTTAGGGGTGTATATGCATGCACCCTACTAAAAAATATGTAATTTTATCATAAAATTTCGTAATAATAATCAAAAAATACATAATTTCGCTATAAATTGACGAAACAAAATGTCTACAATTTTATGGTTGATATTACAAAAGTTTGTAACTTAATTATGACATTTTTTATTATGTCAATTTGTGATGATATTACATATTTTATGATAATAGTACATATGTATGCACCCTTAAAGGGGCAACACCATGGGAGAACCCTAAATTATGTTATCAATCCTAAAACTCTAAGTTGAACCTGCTTTAATTATTAAGATTTGAATGGATAATTCATAAGCTTAACATTACCTTATGCAATAAGTATTTAGATTATATTTGGATCTTGAAATTGTAGAGAATTTTTTTTTTCCTTTTTTATTTTAAATTTTATTTATTTATTTTTTTTTCCAAAGTCAAATCAGCTTGCCATAAAAGGGGTGTTTGGTGTGGCTTATTTTCGCCAATTTATAGATTTTAGCTTTGAAGAAGCTATTTTGAACTGTTTAGTTAAAACTTATTTTAAACAGTTTCTGATCCTAGCAACTTATTTTAATTCAAAAAATCTGATTCTAATAAGCTGTCCACCCCCTACTTCTAATTATTAGTTTCTGCTGTGGGTATGTTAATTTACAATTATACCCTTAGATTTATTTATTTTTTATTTGTTTTTATGAGAAATGTGGATTAGTAGTGAATAATAAAAAATAAAAGTTAATGCAATTTACAATTAACAGGGGTAAAAAGGACATTTATACATCAAAAAGTTATTTCACAACTTATTTACCAAACACTACTCAGTAATTGAAATTTATGATCCAACAACTACACCAAATAGATTAACAACTTCTGATTAAAGTTATAATTTATAATCCGTTAAATTATAATCTATAATCTATTTTAACAGCCGCTCCAAACACCCTCCGAAGTTTTAGTTCATTTGCTAAATTTGGCACTATTTGGGGTATACTATATAAGTACACTTTTTTTCCTTTTTTTTTTTTTTTTTTTTTTTTAATCTTTTTATCTTTTTTTGAATCACATCATCTCTCTACTTTTATACACATTTTTTTATTTATAAAAAGTCAAAAAAATACATTTATTTACATCAACCCAAACAATCCTTATATTTTCAGCCAAAAAAGTGAAGTGGTCAAATCATTAAAAAAGTTGAAAATTAAAAATGCATCAAATAAATAATCTCTTTTAGCATTATTATTATTATTATTATTATTTGGAATTTTTTTTAAGATCCATGATATTAAGATTTTATAAAATAAAGGACATACAATATTTTCATAGTAGTTAAGGTCCCTCAACATTTTTACAGAAAAAATTTAAATCAGATAAATTTCACCCCGACTCAAAGAAATTTCAGCCCCGACTCAGAGAAATTTCAATTTTCACAAAGAAAAAATTGAAATTTCTTTGAGTCGGGCGAAATTTCTCTGACTAGAATTTTCTCTGTGAAAATGTTGAGAACCTTAGCCAATTAAAAAAAAAAAAAAAATTGACCTCTCCTACTACACAAAATTAAAGAAGAATGTTTCACTAATTTTTCTTTTTGTTTTGTTTTTTTTCAATAGACTAGTTTTTAACCAACTCAAAGAATATTTAAATTATATTTATGACTCTAATACTTGGTGAGTCATTAATTAAAGTTAATATGCAATTATTATCATAACAACAAAAATAAATATAACCTAAAGGAAAGAATGTAGGGTATTCAGAAGGTTAACGGCTTGATCCATGGGCGGGTCCCATGTAGGAGTGCATCCATATGCACTTTACAACAAAAATGCCTCACTATATTTCAAAATTTTATAATATCAATCATAAAATGTATAAATTTGTTATAAATTGACATAACAAAAAATGTTACAATTAAGTTACAAACTTTTATAACATTAACTATAAAATTTTAGATATTTTGTTATGTCAATTTGTAATAACATTATGGATTTTATGATTAATATTACGAAATTTTGTGATAAAATTATATATTTTTATAGTAAGGTGCATATCATATGCACCCCTAAAAGGGTGCACATCATAGAATTTTTTTAATTATATTATATATATTTGTGGGCCAGCAACCTTTTTTCGACAACATTTAAATTGGAACAATTGTTTTGGGATTGATATTTTTAGTATTTATTTATTTGTTTATCTATTTTTTGGTCTCGGTTGAAAAGACCAAAAAAAAAAAAATATATGTTGAAAAATCCCATTTGAGAGAGTTTTGGACTGAAGAATCCTTCTTTATTTTTAATACTCTTGGAAGTCCGATTTTTTGGGTAATGTTCACCGCAAGATCCCGTTTGTATGTGTTTGGGAGTGGATTCTGTGACTTTTTTTACCCTTGTTCTTGTGGATAACGTTTTTGGCAAGTATGGTCCCAGTGATTACGTTTCCAGTATGGGAAGAACGATGGAAGGGGCTAATCTTCTGTGCCACACAATGGACGGGTATGCACACATTACCACTCAATGACCAACCTGACCACACAAAAAACAACAACTAAGATTAGCCCTCACTATTCACCTAAACGGACATATTGGCACATCACATAGCAGCACATTTGTAATGACCCAAATTTTTTTTTTTTTTAAATAGCTAGTGCATAATTTAATTGAACAAATTTTTGAATTTGATTGCTGCGTAAATTCTGTGCAAAAACAGTTCGGTTTTGTAAATTTTTTTTTTAAAAGAAAGGGAATATATTATGATGATAGTTTTTGTAGTGAAAGATAGGGTGATGATTGTCACGACCCAAACCCACCCCTATGGGTTTAGCACCGTAACCGGCCAGTAATCCGAGATTACCGAAGGCCTGCTTAACAGTAATATAGTAAAACAGAGTACAGGGGCATGGCGGAAGCCAATACAGTAAATAAACAATGCCCAATGAGCTGTGACAGTCTGTATGCAAAAAGACTTTTCATACATTCACATATATATACGAAACAGATCAGTATGCAAAACATTTACAAACATTCAGGACAGGGATCAAGTCCCTATTAACCAGTACAGTGTAGTCTATACATTCTATACAGTAAACAAAACAGTGCAGGAGGGGAAAACTAAAAACACCCCTAAGCCTTAGCTTGGCAGGCTCGGAACCTCGTAGTGAGGCACATTGGTTGGCTTGACAAAACTGGGAATCTACCCCGACGCCTCTAGCATTGGTCCGGTGCCTGTACACACCTACATATATATATGAGCAGTGAGCTCAAGCCCAGTGAATAACATAAAGCGTAAAGAGGTTTAGAATGAATGTCCTTACAGTAATGAAAACAGTTCATTTCAATCAGTATAACAGTTGTTCAGTACAGTAAACAGTCATATGTGGTACATCCATTAGCATAACATTAACAGTAGGTCTTAAAAGACCGAACAGTAATGATGGCCATCAATCAGTAAACAGTAGTGGTTCCAACGAGGGAACCGACAGAGATCTCTGTAACAGTAACAGTAAACAGTAGGTGCTAAGGATGCCACAATACAGTTCAGAAATAAAGGACATGCATTCATTCAGTAATCAATATCAGTTCAGTAAGCAGTTCAGTTCAGTATTCAAAAGATAATCATTTTGAACATATCTTTACACAATTGTTACTCACAGAGTTCTGGGCTACAGCGAACTAGAGTGTCTCCTCAGAAAGCCAACTCTATACAGTTTACAGATTGAACACACACTAAGCTACACAGTTGGGAAAGATATTAACTTAATCCCTAATTTGCCTCGGTGTGGTTCTACATCTATATCCTCTTTAAGATGCCTTAAATATGCCCTAGGAATGCCTAGGATGGAAAGAGGATGCAAAGATGCACTTTTGAACACTTTACAAAATTTGCTGAAAATAGGGGTCTCGCTCGAGCGTGGCTTTCTACGCTCGAGCGGACATGCAAACAAAGGAGCTCCGCTCGAGCGTCAATTCCGTCGCTCGAGCGGACTGTGTGCTACAGTAAAAATGCTGAATGCTCCAAATTTACGCTCGATGGACGTTCGACCCTCGCTCGAGCGTAAGACACAAGTCCTCGCTCGAGCGTGAGTTTCCTCGCTCGAGCGGACTGTGAACTCATGCAAAGTACTGGATGCTCGCATTTCACGCTCGAGCGTAACTTTTCTCGCTCGAGCGGAAGGCAGAATCACAGAGTGTACGCTCGAGCGTGGACTTCCTCGCTCGAGGGTAGGCCCAAAATCTGGAAATTCCAGATTTGAGTCCCAAGCTCAAAATCAAGTTTAAAAGCCAAATTTTTGATCCTCTTGGGCTAAAAACTTGGAAAAACACTTGTAATCACATAACATTATGTATTTCAAAGATCAATTTGGTAAATCAAAGCCCAAGGGTGTTTAATTCAAACTCAATTTCAAATCAATTTTCATGAACATGCTACAAACATGACATGCATGAATTCAAACCATTTCAAAACTTCAAAACATGCTCTAATGAGCTCATTCTTCCAAATTCAAGGTGAAAACATGGTCCTTAACACTAACATGAACATGCATGTGACAATTTGCCATGAAATCAACTCAAAATTCATCAATACACACATGCATGCATGAAATGAGCTACAATACAACATTTTAAAGCAAATTCATGACTTAGACCACTCATCAACCATGAACTATGCAAGATACATCTCAAATACATAAATGAGGGGATGAAGCTCATACCTAGGCTCCTTAATTACAAGTCTTGAGGTTCAAGCTAGCAAGAACTTCTTCCAATTCCTTCAATTTCCAAGCAATTACAAGTTGAAGACTAATCTTCTAAGTCTCTCTCTCTCTCTCTAAATTCGGTTAGAGCTCTCAAATGTGGCTGATGAAATGTTTGCAAATGAGTATGATAAAGCTCAAATGTGTTGCCTATATGGCCCACTAACAATGGCATTTAGGTAAATAAACCTAACTCTTTAATTGGCTCTATTTAATCTAGTTTAATCATACCAAATCACTTTTTAATTAATATGCTATAAAATCACATAAATTATGATAATCATAAAACATCAATTAATTTCTGGTTCGGCCGCCGATAAGGCCTTCAATTTACAGTTTAAGCATATAAACATGAACAGATAAAATGCAATTCAATGCAATTCAAACAGATACAGGCAATCAGTTTAGTTTCAGATTTCAGTCAATCGGTTCAGTAAGTCAGTCAGTTCATTTACTTTCCATAATCGGTCTTAACTTAGCAGTAATCGGTATTAATCAGTGATCAGTAATGAGGGTTATTACAATGATGTTTTTGTTTTTGTGTGGTGGAATAAAAATATAAAGGGAACATGCATGGTCAGCAGGATGGTGGAGGATATTTC
The DNA here is from genome assembly GCA_030407325.1 of Camellia japonica. Classification (NCBI taxonomy): domain Eukaryota; kingdom Viridiplantae; phylum Streptophyta; class Magnoliopsida; order Ericales; family Theaceae; genus Camellia; species Camellia japonica. The sequence continues at coordinate 105,179,128 of JAPPVO010000003.1, forward strand.
TTTACAAAAGAGAGAAGTGAGTGCTGGAGTGGGGTTCAAGTATAGGAGAAAAAAGTATATTTTTAAAAAGAGAGACACATATACACACACAGAAGGCACATAGGGAGAAGGACAACATTGCTTGGAGATAAAAAAATACATTAATACACACGGGTTCTCTCTCTCTCTCTCTCTCTCTCTCTCTCTCTGTGTGTTTTATTCTCCATTGTTGCTCAATCTTTGAGCTTCAAATGAGAGTCTTTAGAGTGAGATTTTACAAAAGTGTTGTAAATGAAAGTTGGAAAGCTCGTCGTGATCTTCGCAATGGTGTTCTCGGATTCATGATCGGGTGATGTTTGCATTTTCGGATTGCTTTTCTTCATATTTGAGGTAGGGACTTTCTTCATATTATTACATTAAAAATATGTTAGGGTTATTTTGAGAAAATATATATTCATAGGAGGCATTACATATATATATTTTTTCAGATTTTTGTTTGGTAATTTTTGGAAGAGAAATTATGTTGAAATGTTAAGAATATTGTTATTTTGAAATTGATTTGGAAAAATCCTCTTGTGTTGAAAATACTTGTTAAAAATCCAAAAATAAAATAAAATAAATAGTTGTATGAGTTGTATCTACCTCATATTATGGTTAGATAATTTATTTTGGAAAAATAAGGTTGAAATATTTATCTCATCTTTGAGTTTTGGAATTTATTTTTGAGAAGAAAAATAAATTGATATTGATAAATATGGTGTGAATTGTTAAGTTGAGATTATAGAATGATTTTGGGATTTAAGACTCTAAAAATGTGATATTCATGATGTTTTGTAAATGTTAATTTATTAATTTTAGAAAAGTTGTGAAATTGTGCTTTGTAGAGATTTGGAAAAATTGGCTAGGCATGAATTGTGGGGGTATTTTGAGTGATGAGTCATGTGAATTTATGTTTGGTGTTATTAATTTGGAAGATGGTGAACTTAATGGTTTTACTAATTTGATGAATTAAATTAGTTTGGTTAATATTTAAAATCCTTCGTAATTAAAGGGGTGTTATTGGGTTTAAATTCCTAATTTTTAATATTATGAGATTAAAAGTGATGATGTTGACCAAGAATGAAATTTGGGGAAATAAGCGAGACTAAGATGATGTGATATGGTATTTGGTCCATAGTTTTATTAGTTGAGTTATGTTATCATAATAATACTTAAAATTCATAAATGAGATATTCGAATTGTTTTGGCGGATTTTGATAATAAAAGAAAAGAATATGATTTTAGCTCGTTTGGAGCAAATAGATGAATTGGATTAAAACAAGATTGAGTTATCAAAACTTTTATTTATTTATTTATTTTTCCTTGGTTTAATTTGATGCGGTTGATGTTGATAATCGGAAAGTGAACACTCACGTTATATTTTATATTTATAGTCAAGAGAAGATTTTGATATAACTGATTAAATGTTAGAATATTCACTTATGCTTATTGAGAATTATGATTGAACTTGAAGATCTCGAGATTTCACTTGCATGAGAAAAATGAGGATTTGATTCTATTTAATGTTTGGAATGGGGATGAGTTTTGAAAAGATTGTAATTACAATTCATTGATAAGTATGTGAGTTAGAAATCGATGAAAACTTGAACCCACTTTGGTGTCATATGTTATTGCTATTGATGAACCTATTGCTTAGAAGTTTTAGTTTCGATAACTGGTAAGGGATTGCCATGTTGGTATTTAAATAAGGAGATTTTTGGAAAGGTAAGAAAATGTTTGATTTTGGAAGTTTGCTTTATATAAAGAATATTGTTGAATTGTCTTGAAAAGACTAAGTTAGAAGTTGTTGATTTACATGTGGTAAATACATGAACATTGGCATTGTTATATTATCTCTTGGGATTGTATCATGATATTACATTGATAGGGATATAGAAATTGATCACAATGGAGAATTGTGTGGAGGAAATTGGAAATGGAATCATATGAAGGATTGTACATTTTGCATTATTATTTTATCAAACCACTATTGAGATTGATTTTTAATCTTGCATTGGAAGGTTATGGTTTTAAAAGAGAAATTGTTTTATAAACAAGATCTATTGTTTTGTTTTTGGTAAATACGGTGGTAAGTCTTGAAATGTGGTGTAAATGAATTTGATTAAGTTGGCCTATGTGTCCTTGGTGAAAGACCAGAAAATCGCGCGGATAGGTGTCGAGCCTTCCAGTTAATACTGGTAAAAATGACAGATTACAGGTGTCGAGCCTTCCAGTTAATACTAGTAAAAATGACAGATTACGGGTGTCGAGCTTTCCAGTTAATACTGGTAAAAATGACAAATTGATAGTACTTGTATAGTCTACTTGCAGGCACCAACCTAGGGATTACCTGAGTCGTATTTACCATTTTGGAATTTTATTGAAATTGTTGGATTAATGTGTTTTCAAATTGGCATTGTGCGTAAGATTTTCAAAAGATGAGAAAAATATTTTGAGCATGACAAGGCATATGCATTCATCTCATAAGACTGTATAAAATGGATTTGATGAATTGTTTAATTATTTGATTCAATTGATAATGAGATAATTGAATGAATTGAAAAGGATGTCCTGTTACTATTGAAACATGTTTATTTATTTAAGTTAACTTGTTGTGGTTAATTAAATAAATTAGATTTAAGAGATTATGTAATAAAATCATATGGTTTTGACATGATATGATTTCACGTATATGTATGAGTATTTTGGTACCCGCATATCTTCTAATATTTTAATATGAGATTGTTTGGTGAGCTAGTGGTTGCTCACCCCCTGCCTGTACTTGTGTACAGGGAATGCTTTTCGGATTTGAAGATCAAACAATGGATCTTACTATTTCATAAGTGTAGTGTAGTGATGGATTGTATTACTACTCTTTATTTGGGTTGCGTGCTATTTTTTTGTAAAGAGTAGTGACCTCTCTTTTATTGTAAGCCTCAGGACATTTCTTTTATTTGTATGTAAATGTCATTGTTGTATAACGAGAGGAAATATGTCTATTTAATTATTCATCATTTCATCCAAGGATGAAATGTTATTTGTAAATGGACTTAATTAATGAATATTGGCAATGTATCTGAGTAATAAAATACGGGGCGTGACAACATTTCACTACGTAAGAGCAAACGTTTGTAGAATACCACACACATTACCACATTGCCACACCATTCACGCAAAACGGAATACAAACCACTATATTACCATACCTGTTATAAAACAACACATTGTCACATTGCCACATTATCACGTAGTAACACTAGAAGTACTGTTTCAGTTGATGTCACGCCCCAAATTTACACGGTCTGGCTCACATGAATAAACCACCCAACAATGAACAGTAGATATGTAGCACTCCAGATTTTTTTTTCTCCGCTCGAGTGTAAGAGTTGACGCTCGAGTGGTCTTGTGAGGCTCCCAGTACTTTTGCATGTCTGTCCAAGATTCTCAGAGTTGGTGATTTACGCTCGAGCGCAAGAGTTGCCGCTCGAGCAGTCTATCTTGTTCGTGTCTGTTCGTTTGAGCGTAATGGAACACTTTGTACTTTTGGACTAGTGTGATTCCTCTTCACATTCTTATTATTGTGTTTGGAGCCTCCTTGTTTTATTTTGGGATATTGATCGAAGTGGTAACATAATGGCAAAGTAAGATTGGACCAAAAACTTTGATTCGGATAATTTTCCTAGGAACAACCATCACTCTTTTGCCCTTTTCTCTTTTCACACTTTGAATTTGGATGTGAGGCTAGAACCATTGGAAAGCTTGTTTCCGGGGCTTCGATTTGGACACAAGAACAACCTAAAATAGAGTTTGGAAGAGAGAGTTATGCACATTTAAAGTTTTTGTATATGTGCTGGAAGTAAGTGCGCTCGAGCGGACTGTGTGAATTCAGCAGTTTAAAAAGTGTCTTTCTAGATCATTCTGTCCACTTTTTTTTATCTCTTCCTTCCTTTCATCCTAAGCCCGAAAAACCCTAAATTTTTGACCCAAATACCTTCAATTTCTCAAATATTTGGCCAAGATCTCTTACCAAAAAGTAAATAATACATAAAGATCTCATTTTCCTACCGATTGGATTTTTGGTTTTATGAAGGAATCTCTTGGAGCCTTGCTTTCTTGCTTGATCCTTGAGGTTGGGATTTCTAGTTCTCCTTCAATACTCTCATTTATAGTTAGATTTGTGGTATTTTCCTTATACAAATACAAAATTTATATTTTTAAGCATTTTGTGATAAATCATGAGATTGGGGATTTAGGGTTTGAAGAGTTGGGGTTTACTTGTTGGGTTATGATTTGGGGCTATGAATTTAGGTGTATAAGCAATAGAAGGGTTGGAATAAAAAGTGTTTTTATGAAAAGTTTTAATTTCTCTTAAAAACCCTAGTTTGGCTCATGAAGATGGTTAATGGTTTTGCTTAAATTGAAAATAGTATCATGAAATTGAGGTGTTAAATTACACATATACAAGTTTAATTGAAATTTTACAGAGTTTGAAAATTTATGCAAAAGTTGCGATTGAACTCTTAATGTTGATATTTTAAATTATGTTATAATATGAAACCAAACTTGGGGGAAGGAATTACTAGTGGTATGGATGATATGAGCTTTGTGATGAACTGATAAAGTAAAGGTTTAAGAGTTTGTATTGAATTATGCCGAATTGTATTGAATTGGGTTGTGTTGAATTTTGTTGTGTTATGTTGAATTGCATTGAGTTATGTTGAATTGCGTTGAGTTGTGTTGAGTTGAGTTGAGTTAAGTTGTATTGAGTTGGGTTGAGTTGTGTTGGGTTGTGTTATAGTTGGTACTCGCGCGGGGAGTCAAAAATGTTTTTCGGTGCCCACGTCCTTCCGTATAATAGTTGTTAAATGTGGGGCTGGTTTTAAATTTAAGGTGCCCAAATGCCCTGTCTAGGCTTATCGCTGGACGAATATGGGAACTGGTCCTGTTGTCTTGTAGTCGGCGAAAATGAAAAAATGGTTTTTGGGTGTCCATTAGTCCTGCCATATTGTAGTCGGCAAAAGTGGAAAAATGAATGATTTTAAAAATGTTTTGGGTGCCCACATCCTACCGTATAATAGTCCGCAAATGTGGGGAATGGTTTTAGAGTTGAAAATGTTTTTGGATGTCCACGTCTTGCCATATGACAATCAGCAAATGTGGAAAAACATGATTTCTGGAAAAATATGGTTTTTGGGAAAATGGTTTTTAGGAGTTCACTTCCCACCATATAATAGTCGACAAAAGGTGGAGGGTGCTAAAAGTCGGGTGCCCGCTATCCCGCTGTATCCTATCGGTAAAAGGTGGAATGTGTTGTGAAATGTGTTGAGTCGGTGATGATATGTGTGACTTGTGATGAACTTATGAAATTATAATTTGATGTATAATTTGGTATGGAAGGAGAATGCTTATAGAAATTATTTGAAAAGAATGGATAATGAAATAGTAACTGGATAAGGGGTTGGTGATAATGAACTCACTGGGTTGTTTGTATCTATAAGCAAAGATTAAGAGTTTTGTTTTGTAATTAATTGAGAAATTGAATTAAATGGGTTTATTATTCTTGTGTTATGTTGAATTATAATTGATAATGCAAATGTGGATGTGATGTAGTTGTTAGACAACTAGGAGTTGAGTGTAGGAGAATTGTTATTGAATATAAAGCAGATTTGGATTTCTACGCTATGGAGTTATAACAATAATGGATAGACAAGTGAGAATAGAGTGTATGAGGGTTGTTGTTGATTATTAAGAGAACTTGAATGTAACGCCCCAAATTTATAGCCCAAATGATAATACAACAATCATGGCTCTTTCAAGGAAAACCGAATATAAATCTCCAAACTTACATTACATGATACAGTAGTTTTTAATGCAACAATACATTAATCCAACAACAAGAAAATAAACAAATAAATACCCCCAATGGTTTACAAATTTCCAAGGCTTGAGCCTGGTTACACAAAACGGTTATTCAAACCCACACACATACAGCCCTTGGCTTACACACAGAGTCACAGCAAAATGAAAGTCTCGTACTCTCAACACACATTTCCTCGCCTTTAGTTAGGCGGCATCACCATATCTTTTCCTGCACAAAAATCCATAGGGTGAGCATAAAGCCCAGTAGGAAATCCTTAACAAAGTATATACATTTTATACAAGTCTCAAGAGATGAAATGCACATGCTATGCTATGCCCTTTTGAAAGAAAATCACATCTTTATCTTTGAAAACCATCACGCTTCAATGATGTCATGCAATTTCAATTCTCTAAAAGTTAACAATTCATTTCAAGAGCGGTAAATACGACTCTGGTAATCCCTAGGTCGGTGTCTGTAAGTAGACTATACAAGTACTACCAAATTGTCATTTTTACTGGTATTAACCGGGAGGCTCGAAACCTATCCGCGCGGGTTTTCGGTCTTTCACCCCGGACTATCAGGCCAACTTATTCAATATCATCTACACCACCTATCAAGACTTACCAACGTATTTACCCCAAAATCATTTCATGAAAACTTGTTTCTCAACATTCTTTTCTCAATGCAAGTTTTCAAATCAACTTTCAAAGTTTAATATAATCAAATGAATTGTTATTCCAATAACACAAGATGAATATAAATACGTTTATTCCAATTCATCATCCAAGGAATAACACAATTCCCTCTTCTCAAGTATCCTCAACAATTAGTCATTTCAAGACTATTTCAACGTTTTGAACAATAATTTCCAAAATGAACAACAATTCTCATATTCCCTGAAATTCATCATTTATATAAATATAAATAAGAAATTTTCCAAACATCCATTTATTTTGACACACAAAATAAATACAACAATATCATTCATGGATTTTTAGTCTCTTTTAAAAAAATCCCCAAATTCTAGGTTTTCTCACCAAAACTATACAACTCAAATCCTTTGAAAGAAAACTTTCCAAAATCATCTTTTCTTCAATCAATGAAGATCAAAGCCCATAAGATCATTTTAAAAGAACAAGAGACAAATCCACTTTCAAAATTGCTCAACTTCTTTAATCAACAATCAATTTTCAAAGCTATCGAAAGATGATTTCGAAAATCATATAGATCTTGCAAAAATATATATAGAAAATCCCTACCTCAAGTTTTGAAAAAGAAATGAGATGAAACCCCCAAAATCAACGGTGTTGAAACTCGATCTTCCCGCACACAACAAAGCCCTCGAGATGATAACCAACTTTGGTGAAGAACTTAGGTCTAAATCCCAATGGATTTGGAGAAATCAAAGAGAGAAGATGACTTCTAGAGAGAGAAGCTCCTGATCTGGAATTCTGGAGAGTTTTAGAGAAAGAGAGGACTAAAAAAGTGATATGAAATATCAGATTCACAAACTGATATAACATGGTCCGCTCGAGCGTGGAATGCCCTGTTCGAGCGTCAAATACACTAACCCAGTACTTTTGCAGACAGGTCAAACTTTTGAAACCAAACATTCTCCGCTCAAGCGGATAAACGGCCGCTCAAGTGGACAAGCAACTTCGAATGCATTTTGCATTTTTGTTTTGGGGGCGCTGCCCTCAACCCTGCCAGGCGCTGCCCTAAGACCCGCTAAGGAGCGCTGCCCCCTGGATCCCCGCGAGCTGACCGGGCAGCTCGACCCCTGCCAGGGCGCTGCCCTTGGACCTGCCAAGGGGCGCTGCCCCCTGGACCCCCGCAGCTGACCGGGTATCTCGACCCCCGACCGGCCCAGTCGAAGTGGCAAAACATGAAAGAAGGATCGAAACTGGGATCGCTACAACTTCCCCCTTAAAGAATTTCATCCTTGAAATTTCAAATCAAACTACCCAAACAAAGGGGTTTCTAGCGATCAAAGCCACGCTATTTCATTTTCAAATCACAATACTAACTCTCAACCAAATTCCACCATTTCCATCATGGTTATCTCATTAACAACAACCTCCCAAATATGCATAAACATGAAATTTCCAAAAAGTAATGGCAACTCTAAACAACCTTATGCTTAAAACAACAACACACATATCAACATGTGGTTAACAACTTTAAATACGTTTTCCCTCAACACTAGGGAATATTACAAAGAAAAGCAACTTAAGCATTTTCAAATAAATCCGGATATTTGGAGCTGACTTCCGCCTCCCGTTCCTACGTCGCTTCTTCAACCCCATGGTGTCTCCACGACACCTTTACCAACGGTATAGTTTTGCCCCGTAGCACTTGCTCCCGGGTATCTAATATTTGAACCGGTCGTTCTTCGTAAGAGGCATCCTTATCTACCTCCAGGTCAACCCAATCAAGAACATGAGAAGGGTCGGGTTCATACTTCCTAAGCATAGATACATGAAATACGTTGTGAACACCCGAAAGTTATGGCGGTAAAGCTAACCGGTATGCCACTTCTCCAATTCGTTCTAAGATCTCAAAAGGCCCAATGAACCTTGGAGATAATTTACCACTCTTACCAAATCTCATCAAACCCCGCCTTGGTGAGATTTTTAGAAGCACATGGTCACCAACTTCAAAAGATAAAGGTCGTCTCCTCTTATCGGCATAACTCTTTTGTTGGCTTTGGGCCGTAGCTAACCTCTTCTGAATGAGAACAACTTTCTCGATTGTCTCTCTAACAATTTCCGGACCCAGTAACGGTGCATCACCCACTTCGGCCCAACAAACCGGTGATCTACAAGGTCGGCCATACAAGGCCTCAAATGGTGCCATCCCAATACTAGCTTGGTAACTATTGTTGTAAGCAAACTCAATCAATGGTAAGTACCTTTCCCAAGGCCCCTTAAAATCAAGGACACAAGCTCTAAGCATGTCCTCTAAAATCTGAATGGTACGTTCCGACTATCCATCGGTTTGAGGATGATAAGCGGTGCTAAGAGTTAACTTAGTTCCCAACCCCTCTTGAAGGCTTTGCCATAATCGGGCAGTAAAACGAGGATCCCTATCCGACACAATAGTCACAGGGACTCCATGAAGTCGAACTATCTCTCTAATGTACAACTCTGCCAAGCGTTCAACTGAGTCGCTGGTGCACATCGGAATGAAATGTGTAGACTTAGTCAACCTATCAACAATCACCCAAACGACATCATTGCCTTGTTGTGTTCTAGGAAGCCCAACTACAAAATCCATGGTAACATGCTCCCATTTCCACTCGGCTATCGGTAAGGGTTGTAACAAACCCACTGGTCTTTGGTGTTCGGCCTTCACTTGTTGACAAGTAAGGCACTTCGATACAAATAAAGCGACATCCCGTTTCATACCCCTCCACCAAAACTGACGACTAAGATCATGATACATTTTAGTGCCTCTCGGGTGTACCGCAAGGCGTGAGTGATGGAACTCCCGAAGTACTTCCTCTCTACAAGATTCTGGTACAAACAAACGGTCTAGGTAACGTACACTCAGATCCGAGTGAACGTTCAAACCTTTCTCTTCCTTCCCATTGGAAATCTTAACATGGATTGATTCCACATCACGGTCTCCTCGTTGTGCCTCTATGACCTTACTAACCAAGGTAGGTTGAGCATTCAAAGTAAACAAGGTAGCCTGTCGACCCCCGCCAGGGCGCTGCCCTTGGACCCACCAAGGGGCGCTGCCCCTTGGACCCCCGCAAGCTGACCGAGCAGCTCGACCCCCGACCAGCCCAGTCGAAGTGGCAAAACATGAAAGAAGAATCGAAACCGGGATCGCTACATTGAACTTTGAGATTATGGAGTTATAATAATGGTAATTAGTAAAAAGGAAAATGGAAATAAAAAGAGAAATATTAAAATGGAAATTAAATAAGGAATATTTTGGAATTGGTTAATAAATTTAAAATGATGTTGTTCCTTAAACATATTTGTTTTCGAAAAGGATTTATGGTTTTTCTAATAATGAGGGATAATTTTTATAGTTGAAAGTTTTCCTTGAATGTTCAATGAAATTTTGAGAAAAAGATACTCTACGTTTAATATTTTGAGCTTACAAAATGTCACCCTACTATATGTTATAACCCTGCATGCATGATCATTTCTATCTATGTGATAGTTATTGCTTTAGAACTATGAGATTCCTACTGGGCAATTGTGCTTATGCCTCGTTGTTTTAATTTATTTTTTTTCAAAAAGAGAATTCGGATCCAATAGTTGAAGAGTTAAGAAGTCTATGAGTCCCTTTTGTGTAATTTCATTGTGGATGTGAAGGAAATAAATATTGTATATTGATATTTGTAATTAATCCTTTGTAGCTTCGTAGTGGAAGCTTGGCATATATTATTGTTATTGTTGTATTTATTGAGAGAGAGAACACGTATTATTATGTTTCTATTACTCAAGGGTAATAGATATTCGGAAAAAAAAAAATTAAAGGCTTTTGGTAATGTTTCTGAGTAGTTAAAAATTAGGTTGTGACAAGATAACCACTCTCATGCAAATGAATATAATATAGTCACACAATACATGTGTTTATCTGATTTTATACATTTCTAGATACAACATTTAAGTCAAATGGATATTCTGTAACCAAAATATGCACAGATGTTACAAATCAAATTAAACGCCGTGAGGCTTACATCATACACAAGGGTGTAACCCTTACAAAAATGGCACACGGCCAAAAAATAACATAAATGGCCCTTGGCCTACAAGTAACCGAAAGACCCTACATGGTTCCATACACAACTTCACATCACAGTCCATATCCACACATGTACACCTGAAAAGTATTTTCAGCCACGTAAGGTGAGCATAAAGCCCAACAGAGAATATTTCAGAAACTAAACATGCTCCACCAGCATAAATGATCATGATGCAATATATATACAATATGCCCAAATGCATTTTCAAATCCATTTGATTTCTCAACAAAATCTTTCCTTTCCAATTACGAAAACCTTACGTTTAATCAAAACGTTTTCTAGTTCAAAATATCTATTTGATATAAAATATTTTTCCAAAACCAATCAAGATATCTCAATAACCAGCAAATACATTGCTAAATCCAATGCGAATACATCACTAAACAACAGCAAATACAACCATTTTTAAACTATTTTTTTTTTTTAAACATCATGGTCCAAAACCAACATAATAGTAAATTAAAATGGGAGAATCTTTGAAACAAATACAACCTTTCATGAAAATTTCGTCCGCAGGAAATCGTAAACCGACACCCATGTAAACGTAGGCTATACAAGCACTACTATTGCCATTTCACAGAAATTTCATTTGCGGGATCGGCATCCATGTATACGCGCAGTTTTCAGGACTTTCACCCTGGATACACATGCCAACTTATTTTAATGAGACAATACTTACTTCTGATATTCACCATTGTATTTACCCTTTTCAATAGTACAATATACGAAACTCAAAATATTGTTTTCCTAAAATCCATAAAGTGAGAATTTCAATGCAAATAATGTGAGAATTTCCAAAACATAAAGTTTCAATTTCCAAAATCCATTACATGTTCTATGATATGAATGATTTCAAATTGTCTAATCCACATGCAATTTCTAACACACTACAATGCTATCCTCCATCGATAACCAAAACAATTATTTCTAATGCAAAAATCAAAAGATATTAATATAGATATATTTTCCAAAAGAGTAACAACACCATTTTCCAAATCCCACAACCATTTTCTTCCCAACCAAACCATTTACCACAAATCAATCCAACTCCCAAAACAATAGCATTTAGGGTTTTTCTACAAATTGGGGCTTTTCCATTTTTTAGAAATCCATATACAATTTTGATTAAAAATAACTGTAGTAGCAAAATCATAGCTCAACAATCTTCCAATTTCACAAAGCCTCATTTTCATTCAAAATCACTTTTAAGTAAACGAAATCCACCATATCAACATATCTCAACCTCCAATACAAAATCATAACCTTGTTCAAGAACTCATTTAAAAAAAAAAAAAAAAAATTCTCTTTTACATTTCAAATTCAAACTCTAAGTTTTACCCAAAACACCCAAATCCATAGATCTTTTGAAATAACAAACAACTAGGGTAGAAATCATGCCAAATGGATACCAAATATAAATAATAAAATACGCCACAAATATGCTACCGAACTCATATTGAGTGTAGGAAATAGACCCTACCTCTTGAAGCAACGAGGAGAACTTGAAAAAAAAAAAAAAAAAACTTGAAGTCGATGAAATCATGAAATTCTTGGATAAAAAGAAAGCCCCCTAACGAGATCTACAATCTTTCTCAAAGGACCAAGGTGGAAAGATGCCTCTACATGAGTAGATCTAGAGATCTAAGTGAAAAAGTTGAGTTTCTAAGAGATAGAGAGAGATATTCATGGTGTAAAGAGGAAAGAGAGAGAAAAATGAAGAAGTTAATGAGAAAAGTGTGCTTGGGGTCTATATATAGTGTTAGAATAATAGCCCTAAAGTCAAAGAAAAGAATAAGTCAAACCCCTAAAAGTAGAGCCCTAAAACCAAACCAAAAATTTGGAAATTAACTCACAGGGGTCGACCCTTCAAACAGTGGTGTCGACTCTCAGGAAGAAAAGCTGAGACACTAATATGTGCAGAGGACAAGGTCGACCCTTGGAACCACTGGTGTCGACCCTTTATTTCAAAATGCAACCCAGAACAAAACAGTAAGGGAAGGGTCGACCTTTAGAGCCCCTGGTGTCGACCCTATAAACCAACAAAAACACTAAGGGTAGGGCAGCAAGGTGGTGTCAACCCTCAGGAAGGCTAATGTCGACACCAGAATTAATTTTCCAAGTTCCCAAAGAACTTTTCAACGTAAACAAGCACGAACGAATAATCCCAACAAGTCTAGATCGAATTGTACACCTCCAAAACCAAGATAGAACAACTCCAAAGACTTCCAAAATGAAAATAAAGGAATTAAATACACTCTCCAATAGTTTAGAGGACACAAGTGCTACAACCACCCACCTTAAGAAATTTCGTCCCCAAAATTTAAGAAACACCAAAACCAAAAGGTCACCCAATCTATAAAGGAAAACACAACGCTAACCCAAGTTCAAATCCATCTGGGGATACGTTCCCGGATCTTGGTTCAACACCTCGGGGTCCCAAAGACACCCGAGCAAGAAGAATGGTAAGAAAACCTCACGGATGACTCTTCGATCCACATAACTTGCTGTGGTCTACGAGATAAAAAACAACAACCACCACAGCAACAACAACAAGAACTCTCGGACTCAAAGACGTCATCTGGCCTCAACCACCAACAATACCAGAATGGCTATCGAGTGCTCAACGATTGGACATGGAGGATAAAAAAAGAAAACTACTCACACACAAAGCTCCAATCAACTCTCTCGTAGCACGAGAACATAAAACAAAACCGATTAATCCTAACAACGTTATGGCACGTCAATGCCCAACAATTCTAAGTCCTTACAAAAATAAACATATACCACATAGCTAGCAACTTAGGCTAGATCAAAACAAGTCTTCTCAAATACAAGATAAAACACAACCCATTCAAGAAAAAAAAAAAAATCCTTATTTTTCCCCATTTGTTTCAAAACACTTTGCTTTCCTAGAAGTGTTCAAACTCGCACCATCATAACCCAAATACATTTTCGACCGTCCACAACAAAACTCAGGGATTTTCAAACCCTTTTTCGAAACCACAAGTGTTACTCAAAACACCAAAATCAGTTTCATTTTCAAAATATATATATATATATATATATTGAATTCTACTTTTTATCAAACCAAAAACTTACATTTCAAACCAAAACCGTTTTAGTTCAAGAAAACTACTCAAGGCCACACACCAAAAAGAAAATTTTTGTTTTCCTCAAAATCATTCCTTTTCGTTCCTCCAGTGACTCACAACACAATCACCCAATAAAATCCATCACACCCGTGGGACGCCACAAAATCAACACTAATTTCTATGATAAAAATCCCTGGAAAATTTTCAAAGTGTCAACAACACAACATAACACGAGTAAAGAAATTTCACACCCACCAATCACACAATGGCGCAAAAGCGCTCACATGACCAAAGTTCCCAACCGTAACCCCAAACCGGTTACCACAAACTCAACACAACATCCTAACTATCCATACGGGACTTACATGCCACACCAAGACAGTGTTCAATTATACAACCCTTAATTCCAACCTATTTTCGAGGTGACCATATGTCAACTAACCCAAACACTAACCAATCAACTATCCAACACGACTATCCCGCATTAGTCACCAAACACCAACATACCACTTAACTTCACATATCCCAACATCAACACCAACACCTTGCCCAACCTCACTAACTTCGAAATGAGTTCCATACACAACCTCACATGTTCGTTGAATCCTTCCGGATTCCTTAAAGTTAACCTACAGTACTCTGTTCTCAACTCACCCATCATACATATGGCATGCACATCATCACTTCACATTTGAGTTCGAAATGGACTCTCAAGTTAAAATACAACACACCCCCTCAAGTTAATGATACACCAACCTTTCACACCATGCACACAAGGATCGATAAGGTCAAAACAACTCTAACAGAATGAACCAATCACTCCACACAATCTTACTGCTTCACTCGGAGTTCCACTATCCAAACCAAACAACAAACAACAAACACACACCTAAGTGACCCACATTATAAACATTAGACCATTCTTAACAACATATTAAGCACTATTGCTACACCAAGGCAACCTCCTAGGATAGTCTCGTGTCCAATCCCTTTCGATAAAACATCGCACAACCCCCATCCATGCACTGGTACACACCACACAAACAAAACCCGTTACCTACTGCACAATATCTCACCCTTAACCCCAACTGGGTTATCTCAACACTAATGTCCTCACTCCGCCAATGTACTTATAATCCGGACCAAGTTCACAATAACAAGTTTCACATATTTATCCTCTCTACCAAGCTAACTCGCAAAAGCCTACCACACTACAAAGCTACTGACAGCACGTAACAACCCAAACCGAGCAATAAGTAAACACAACATCTCCATCCATCAGTGACCAATAAAGTCAACTCTTTAATCCACATTCTATCCTATCACCCATTGTACAAGTACAACCAAAACACTAAGTTTCCTAGTCAATCTACCAGTTGCTAATAATTACTGAACAATTACCCTGAATCAAGCCTGGACACATACACACGACATTTACAAGGCTCTCAAAGTTATACCATCCTAACTCCACAGAAGAACAAAATAAGTTCTCAACCTCCTCCACCCGAGCCATAGAACACTATATTCCCAACTAACCATACCCCCAACAGGATTTCTAGGTTACCAACACCGAAGTCGAAACCATACACCACCACTACCAACACACAAGTTCAAACCTAACTCTTCGTGTTTTAGAAACTCTAACACTACCAACACCCCTTCCACATGTTACAAAACTTAAAACAACACACTCAATTGGGGGACACACACCACGCTACACCTCACACCTTATACCACTCAAGGTCATAACTAACTCTAACACATACTAGTCCACAGACTAACAACCAACACCAAATATATATGATGCCACCCAAGTGAGCATCAGAACTTCACCCCCACACGCCATCACAAATGACTCGAAGACACTACTGTCTCTCAAAGATGTACCAACCACCGCCAAGGCAACCAACATTAACTCACAACCAACGGTAATACATAACCGATATAGCACACACCGAGGTACCCACTCGAGTTCACTACTTCTTTCCAGACATTTCTATAAAAGAGGGAATAACCACAACCTAGGATACATAACACTAATACCCTTCCGAAATATTAACACAGTACCATCACATAAGCAAATACTCACACAACCGCATTTAGACTCCAATCAACTCACACATCAGCTACACATAACACATAACACATAATCGTGCTAAGTCTACAAAGATAGTTATTCGTTCCAACGCTCGCTTAGATTTTCCATAAGAAACAACGTTGATCAAGCTCTTTCCAACAAGGTTTCCAAGTTAATCAACTAGACACCAAATAATATCTATGAGTCTCAACACCATACCCACATAAAATGCAACACATATGCATGTTATCACTTAGCACGCAACATGCAAATATCCTCATCGAGCATGATAAACCCACAATGGCTAACCACTTGCCATGAGCCTAAGGTTTTCAAACCAGGTTAGCTTTGATACCAAGTTGTCACGTCCCAGATTTACACGTCCGCTCACGTGAATAAACCACCCAACTATGAACAGTAGATAACCACTCTCATGCAAATGAATATAATATAGTCACACAATACATGTGTCTATCCGATTTTATACATTCCTAGATACAACATCTAAGTTGAATGGATGTTTTGTAGCCAAAACATGTACAGATTTATAAATTAAATTAAACGCCCTGAGGCTTACATCATACACAAGGGTGTAACCCTTACAAGAATGGCATACGGCTAAAAAATAACATAAATGGTCCTTGGCCTACAAATAACCGAACCACCATACACGGTTCCAAACACAACTTCACGCCATAGTCCACATCCACACATGTACACCTGAAAAAATATTTCACTACGTAGGGTGAGCATAAAGCCCAGTAGAGAATATTTCAAAAACTAAACATGCTCCACCAGTATTAATGATCATGATGTAATACATATATATAATATGCCCAAATGCATTTTCAATTCCATTTGATTTCTCAACAAAATCTTTCTTTCCAATTACCAAAACCTTACGTTTAAGAAAATGTTTTTCCGAGTTCAAAACATCTATTTCATATAAAATCCCTTTCCAAAATCCAATCCAAATATCTCAATAACAACCAACAAATACATTGCTAAATTCAATGCGAATACATCGCTAAACAACAGCAATACATCGTTAAAACCATTGTTTTTAAAATCCTGTTCCAAAACCAACATAACAGTAAATTAAAATGGGTGAATCTCCAAAGCAAATACAACCTTTCACAGAAATTTCATCTGCGGGAACTGTAAACTGACACCTATGTAAACGTAGGCATACAAGCACTACTATTGCCATTTCATGAAAATTTCGTCACAGGATCAGCGCCCATGTATACAGCGATTTTTTAGACTTTCACCTTGGACACACAGGCCAACTTATTTCAACGAGACAATACTTACTTCCCATATTCACCATTGTATTTATCCTTTTCAATAGTACAATATATGTAACTCAAAATATTGTTTTTCCAA